>CM067568.1:30916982-31329482 GCA_034336665.1 Luscinia megarhynchos | reverse complement strand
TCTTACGGAAAGAGAATAAACCCCCCACCCCTCCCACCAAAACAGCTGCAAGAAAATACTGTGTGAGCATCCATCCTCATATCTCGGATAAAAATCATGTTTACAGTCAATGTTTCCTTTTCTCTTCTGAAGATTTCAATTTGACTTCAAAAATGTGCTTTAAATCATAGCATTGCACATTGCTTCAGCATGTTTCTGTATTGCTTGCATTAAAAAGGAAGGAAAATAGTAGCATTTAATTTGTTACCTTCTGCTAGACTGCTCAGTAAACATTTTTTTAATTTGTTCATTTGTAAGGATAAGGACAGAATAAAATGTAATTTATCATTTTATTAGAACTGTGTATCTGAGAGATGCAGGACTGTGGATTTAAGAAATCTGTAAATCTCTTTAATAAAGGCCTGGGGAATTATTAGTAGGGACAAATGTAAAATGCCTGACAGTTACATTTCCTAAAGAAAACCACAACAATCTCATTAAAGAAATTACTGATGGCAGCTCACAAATGTTAATGGTTGAAGCAACAAAGGACATGCAATATCAGAAAGCAAAGATTTTTTTTTTTAACTATTGATCTGCTAACTTATGGAGCATATCAGAATAATGTGCTAGACAGATTCTTAGTGAACAGACATCTTCCTTAGCAGTTCTAGACAATACAGTGCCAGAAAAGCTGCTGATGCACAGTGGCTACTACAGTGCAAAATGATAAAGAGCAGCTACAGTAATAAATAAGGAGCTTCCAGGAAAGACAGTGTTTTGTGCTATAACTTTGCTGAATCCTTCAAAGATCAGACTGAAACAAAAAATTTCAAATGAAATATGTCTTGAAGCATACATTTGGCATGAATATTGAATATTTAAAATGTTTTTGCTTTTGTGTATCTATGACTGATAAGTCTTATAATGGTGACAATTGCTGCTTTCTTTTAGGAATAAGCAAAAAATATTTTTTATCTTTTTGTTCATCTTTTCATGTTTATATTAGATGAACTTTCATACACATGTCTATTTTACTTTGTCATATATGGAATTTTAGTACTATTTAAAGAAAAATAAAATAAAAGTCCTCTTTCTGACCCTGTTTATCCACAGCTGTAACTGACATGAAGGATTGATTCACAGATATATCTGAGAGAATTAGTAAAATCTTGTTTTACAGTTTAATTGTATCTTTTCCATTTTCTGCAGGCTATATTACCAAATTATACATCCATGAGCCCAGCCTGTACACAGACATAAAGAAATAGAACCTCATTTTATTAAGGCAGTTAATCTGCTAGAGAATCTTCTCCATGTCCTGATGCTCACTGTAGACTTTCGGCCTTTTACCTTTAGGTATTCAAAGCCCATTAAAATATCTTGTTAACTAAGCAGGAATATTTTAGTAGTAATAATTATCTCTTTGGATCAAAAGCAAAACTATTACATATAACTTGATATATACATGAATTTTCCTAGAAATCATGAATATATTCATTCTCTTTTAGTTCAGTTCATCATCTTTCTCCCTAAAATGCAAACTGTGGAATTTCAAGTGCATTGTTTAAAATCCTCTGCTCCGTGTCTTAATCCCTGTATTATTTTACTCCATAAAAAGAGGAGGAAGAGTGCCTAAGGAAGTTCATGGAGGTAGAATATGAAGTAGCAAATTAACTAGTTCATGCATATCATCCATCAGTATCTGCAGTCCAGTATCTACAGGAATTTCTAGCCTTAAAATTGATACGAACTGAGATTTGTAACCAGTTTTGCTGTTATTTTTTCCTCCTCTGAGCATCAGTAAAGGTGCCTCAATTTTTGTTTACTCAGGATTCTATTCAATTCCTGTAAAACCAGGCAGTTTTTATTTCTTCAGATGAGGATAGAGACCTCTCAATGCACGCATCAAGTGTAGTAAATATCCAGGAGATTCAATCCTAAGAATGTTGTGAAAAATTTTATATTCTGTTCTTGCTTTAATAATGGATTAGAGTTTGAAGTTTCAAAATATAACCAAGACACAAATGCAGACACTCTTTAATGGCAGACTGATATCATTACAAATTCTGGTGCGTATTTAGGTTTTTTTTCATTCATGTGTTTTCAGACTTGTTTAAAATTATATAAACCTTTAAGAAATTGTTATTTAACCACGTCCAAATTTCTTCCACGTGATACAATTAACTCCTCTTAAAATACCAAGGTTTTTTACATTGCACTTAAGTAAAATGGTAAACATACCCGTTAAATTTTTTTTTGAGGAAAAAATGTTAATAGCAAGTGGTAAAGATGCATACTGATTAGAAGAAATGGCCTTTTAATTTGTTTCACTCGTGTGACCTTCAACACTACGGTAATAAGGGAAAGCTTCACAATCACAAATGAATTCTATTTTCCCAACATCCTGACAGTGCCTTGTAGGGCTGTGCTTTGATAAATATTAAGAAAAAGTGTAATATTTATTAAATAAAAATGATTGAGAAATAAAAGCAAAAGCTTAATATTTGATAAATATTAAGCAATGGAAGGCTAATGGTAATAGAAATCTAAGCCAGCTGAGGAAATGATCCCTCCTTCCTAGCTGCTGTTAAATTCTGTCTCCATTAAGTCTTCATATTTCTGAGAAGACATTTCTTACTGGATTAGTAGCATCTGAAGAAGAGTTGTGATATCATGCAAAAAAAAACCAAAAAAACAACCAATGTGAAACAGAGCTGTCAAGCTTCAGTGGTGGAAGGCACTTTTCAGGCTTGCACAGGAGGACAGCTGTGGTGTGATCAGTGCAGCCCTGACCCCACGCAGGCTTTGCACCCCTGGACACGTGCACTGTGAACTCTGCATTTCTGGGACACTGAGCAGCCATTTGGACTAACTTGGTGCTTGTGTAGATGAAAGGAAAAAAATTCCATACCATCACATCAAAAAGTACGCCCTGTGAATAGAACTTACTAAATTATTTGTTGTGAATATTACCTAAAATTAATCCCCCTTCTTTAATCACAGGCAATGTATCCATGTGAGTGTGCTTTTATTTGTATTATTTAATCAACTGTAGAACGAATCAATAGCATATGAGCAGTGTTTTCTGATAACTTTTGTGCAAAAAAACTCACCATAAAAAAAGAGGTCAGTTGTATTTTTCAGGGACTACAAAAGAGGGAAGCTTTAGAAGTACATTTCTTATGAAGCATTCCTTGGAAAAATGCAGCTGTTTCCACAACACTCTTAAACCAAGTTGGTGGTCTTTTGCAGGGATAGGGAGTTTACACTGCTGAATGGTAGACTTTTTAATTGAGCAGGGCTCAATACTACAACATAATTAACCCACTGCTCCTGGAAATGTTTTTAAGATAGGCATGTGGTGTAGAGCAACCCCTAGATTGTGCTTCCCAAAGGACCACAGAGCAAGGAGATTCCAGAAAACCTGAAAATGCCTGGATTGCACAGCCACACTCATTGTGACATTTCCCAGCTTCAGACCTCTGTACAAAATAAAAACTGGGAGAGAGGTAAAGATGGTTGAAAGGAACCCAACACAAAAATCATCTTTGGTAGGACCTTGTCCAACACAGAGGTAGCTAGATGTTAGCTCTTAATTGGCCATGGTCACACTACAGAGCTTGAAGATGATGATGAGAGAGAAATATTTGATTTTGTGGGTCATGATTAACAAGGAAAAACCACATTATCTAAATTTCTACATTTCAGGACAAGATCCATTCATATATCTACAAATTGCCTACCACACACTGGGAGCAATATAAATCATAATTATAAAGTAATATGACACAGTTGATTAATTGCTTAATTAAGCCTTAATTAATATTTGTAAAGCAGTTTAACATCCTTGGTTGAAAAGTCTTAGGGATGTGTGAGATATTAAATATTACTATTTACAGTCAGAGATTCTGGACTGCCCATGTTGAAATTTCAGAGAGATGCCTTGATAAATCAGTATTAAACTGTGGTTATTACTAAGGCGAGAATCCCTCACTGTTTCTACCATGGACTGAAATAAAGTCCCAAATTCTCTGGATACACTTTTTATCTTTCAATGTCTTCTTATTTTCACAGCCAGTGATGATACAATATATCTACAGACCTTCATTGCACAGTGAAAAGATGAAAATTTTTGTATTGACTTATTTCAGTATTTTATCTTTTGTTGCAGTAGCATCTGCTTTGCTCTAGGCCTCACCTATAATGTTAAAAAGCCCCTCAAACAGCAAAAAAATCCCAATTGCCTGTACCATGAAAAGCATACGATATATAGCTCTTGTCCTGCAATCAGATCCACTTGGGCAAACCCAATTATAGGATCAGGGCCTAAATAGGATAATAGGTATTGTAGAAACTACCATAAATTTCTCTCTGGTGTCCTATTTTGCCACTACTTGAACTAAGTGGATAATTCCGGTCATCTTTCTTGTTATGATGTTTCAATTCAACACCGTAAATTTACTGCTATTGGTCTAATTTGTCCGTAGAAAATCTTTGCAAGGCTAAATTTTGTATATACATATAAATTTGTGTGTGTGTATATATATATTTCCTCAGACTCTAGCTAATTTTACTTGGAAAAGTTCAGCAGTATGAGACGGGAATTGAACAAATAGAATTTTACAAAACAATGAACATGGAGCTTGGTAAATGCAAAAAGAACTCATTAAAAAAATATCTAGAGATGTGACAAACTGCCCTCAAATAATCTGGAGATTCAGTGAACCACAGTATCTGCTGGTTTGCAAGTAGCCAAGACATCTCATTGTCTGCTCTGCATGAGTCCACACACATACTTATAATTAGATACCTGTTCTCTGAAATGATGGTGGCTATCTGATTTGAGAATAAAAGAGTTGTTCTTTAAATGTGTTCTGTTAACTGCATTGTGTCATGTTGTGTTACATAGCATTCAGTTACTTTGCATCTTATTATGACAAATGCTATTTTGATACAAAGGAAAATGAATGTTAAGTTCTGAGAGAAAGAACAGGTTTTAGGTCAAATCGTTGCTGTATCATTGAGGTTTTTAAAAGAACAGGAAAATTATTAAAATTGTCCTGACTGCTTTATTTTTTTCCTGACACACGTTTTATTTTATCATTTTCAACTATTTTCTTTTATTAAGGTTTATTCTGAAGTCCTGTTAAAAAAATCTTGCACCACCTTTAGTAGGAAAATTGCATAAATTGTGCTTGCCACAAGCAGCATTTACATGCTATCAAAAGCCCATTAACATTACTCCTGCTGTTTTCACTTCACTGACATAAGTCAGTGAAAGCCCAAATAATCTAAATTTAATTTAGGTTCCAGGATGTGATTTAGATGCACAAACACAGGTATCTGGGGCCATTTGAGTGCTTTGGGTTATTGCAAGGCTTCTGCAAGAGCTGACAGATAGAAGATAAGGCCTGCAGGAAGTCTGTCCCCTTCCAGAGTGTGCAGAGTGGGTAGAGCCAGAGCACCCAAGCACTTCTGGCTGACCCTAAGCACCTGTGTTTAGGTGTCTGACTCACCCTCTCTAACACAGGGTGCCACCTTACTACTTTTCAGTTTTAATTAAAATACACCAGCAACTTGTGAATGTCAGTATTCTGTTCTATCATTTCTGCATTCCAAATCATCAGGCAAAGTCTCTTCATTCCAGATGATATTAATCATTTCATACATCATTAAAATTAACTTCACTCCTCTTCTATGCCTGCAATTTGTTACTAGTAAAGCAAAAGCCATTTCACCTGCACCTTCAAACGAAAAGATTGTATGAATATTGTGCTGAGCTTAATGTTCCTAAAAATGTTATACTTTGTCATGTTAAAGATGTTTCTTTCAGCTGGAGTTCAGTGAAGAGTTCCCTACATTTCTGTAAGAATATGCTTCAGGGCACAGTGAGGAAGAGGAGTAACAGCATGTTGACAATCAGGTCAGTTGACTGATTACAAATTAGTTTCTCTAGATTGCCCAAGGTATAAATCAGTTTTCCTCATGTTCTATAAGCAGTGTAAGGAAAGCACCCTTTAGAAAGGAAACACCTTCCTTTAGAAACCACAGAATCATGGAATAAGCTGAGTTGGAAGAGATCCCCAAGGACTGTAGAGTCCAGTTCTTGGCCCTGCATAGCACCATCCCTAAGAGTCAAATAACTTATGTTGGTAAAACAAGCAAAGAATTTCTTAGTTCCATAGTCAGCATCATTTACCTGTAAGTATTCTGCAAATATTGAGCACTGCTTCTTCTTTAAAGCATTATTTCACCATATGTTTGACACTGCAAGAAAAGAGACTCAAAGGCACTTTTTAAAAAGAAGAAAAAATTCAGAAAGAATTTACATGTGCAATGTTGCTGTCATCTTGAAGAAGGAAGGAAAGTGCTTTGATTTGTGCTTTTTGTTCAGGAGAACTAAAATGGCTATGTTAGTTCAGTATTTTACTACTAAGAAGAGGGACCAGTAGAAGCAATCCTTAAAATGAAATTGCCCTGAACAGGTCTATCCAACATAAGACAGAATATTCTTGGTTGCTCATCACATAAACCAGAAGATTGAAGTGGTTTTGAGCTGCAAACATTGTTTTTGAAAAGCATAGCTAGTTTAACCAATTCATGCTCTTTTATCAAGGGTTCTAAGCAGCCCTAAAGGGTAGAGGATACACAATCAAAACCATTATGACCTGGCTAACCTAAGATGTTCCTAAAAGCCAGAAAATATCGAACTTAAATGCACAAATGCCTAGTGTATTTGCATATACTTTCAGCACACTAGTGTTTGGATTTTCTTGGAACAACTTCTGATTTGACAAATTCTTTCAAACTCTGTAAAACAATGATAGGAGCTTTAAAATAGTCACTGATTGCATGCAAGGATCAGCTTTCAGGCAGTATCTTTTTTGAAGTTTAATAGAAAAAGTGCCCAGTGGTTTCAGAATGAGGATGACATAATGGTGAGGATGTGCTTATGAAGACAAGCCTGGGAAGAGGACATTACAATTTCAAGGCAATGACAAAAATTCAATTCAAGTCTATAGAGACTGTATTACAGTGTCAAGACGATGGCAAAATTATGCCAGTGTAAGTCTATGGAGACCACTTTACTATGTCAAGACAATGGTAAAACAATGTTATATAAAATGATTGAGACCACACTGCAATGTTAAATTATGATGCCAAAACCTTGTCATTTCCTGAAGTAATGACAGGATTCTGCATATGCTCCTCACAGAATCATTGCTGGACCTGTGCTCCAGCTCAAAACACCTTTGTAGCTCCAACCCTGGGTCTTGCCTGTGCAGGAACCAACTCTTCTCAGGCCTGAGGGTCAAAGCTGAGGGAATTTGAGCTGTTGGGGCTAGTTGTCTTTGCATTTGCAGATGCAGAATTGATGATGAGCATTCTACCCTTATCTCTGAATTATTTTAAGTTAATTTTTAACAGCAGAACACAGCATGATATTATTGATTTTCAGGTGTATTGACAGACTGTCTTGTTGGCATTCTTATGTGGGGTTGGTTTGAAAGTCTCTGTTTAGAGAATGCTTATTATTTTATGTTATACCAGTTGTTTATAATATTACAAAGCCATAGTTACTGTATATGTACACAAATGATCTCACAAAATAACGAATTCCATGTACTTGTGCTGAAATTTCTCTCCTCAGTGTGAAAGTGCATGTATTTGATGTTCTTGCAAAATGACAGTTTGAAAGCCTGCTTTTTTCACAGGACAAGAAAAGTGTTTATAATGGTAGAGCATATGTTAGTTACCTCTCCTCCCAGCATGTTTCAAGCCATGTGTAGAGAGCAAACTTTTAGCAGTTCAGATCTGGTTCAGTTCTTGGTATCATTGACAGAGAGAGAACAGTACTGATACTGCTTAACAATTTGCTGTCTCTATTATAATGCCCTCTAATAAGAGCAGCAGTACCAGATCATATTAATTCTGTCCATCCTTATATTCCAAATGAAACCATGGCCAGGAGTAGATGTGTAGTAAAGAGTACAAGAGCAGGATAAGGAAACAGTGATACATCCCTAGAATATTCCTCTTGCTGCCAGGATCTTCATTTGAAAACTATGAGGAAGGGCTTATTGCATATGAGACCATTAAATAATTTGCATGATGCTATGATTACTTGATGGCTGCAGTGACCTATATTTGAGAGGGAGAAAGGCCAATAGATCAATTACAAAATTACCCATTTTTTTAAAATAATTTTTTTTGCTGTCACTAATATTGTCAAAGTAGGTGATAGACAAGTTCTGCTGTAAATTCTCTTAGACGTACAAGGTGATATATTCACTGATTAAGCTATTTAAATTTGAAATTTCATTTTAAAATTGTATGAAATGGTATTTGAAGTTCAAAGTCTGACATGTTGTAATCAGTGTTTTCAAAAAACTACTCAGCTATTAAGAACAAAAATAACCAAACAAGCACATCTTTCAATGTCTCCAACTTTAAAAACCCCTTTGCCTTTTTTATTATTCAAAATGGCAGTTTTGGTAATTTCTCTGGCTCTGAATCCTATTAAAAAGATAGTAAGATGCCAATAGAAAGCAAAATGCTATGTGGTGTTAAAACACTAGTTGTGCAGAAACATTTGCTGCTACTATAGAGGAACACACCAATTTATGAAGATACCATGTGAATATTATTTCTCGATTGATTTTAAGAAAGAGAAGACCACAAGTTGTGATGTTTATCTGTTAATTATCACACAGTGAAATGACTCTTTTTCATGTCATTGACAGGTGCACTGCTATTTACCTCAGCTTTTCAGAAAAGGTACACTGAAATTCCTTAAGAGGAATCTCTTCCAGGTAAAATTGTAATTCTTTGCTGCTCTGCAGAGGTGCTAACAAAGCATTTCTCTACATAATTTTGTTCTTACAATTATGTTTGACAAAGCTAATCATTGTGATTGTATTACAAGAGTCTCTGCACTGCTCCTGTATAAATTTTCCCTCTGTGCTTTGTGCCACCTCAGATATCCTTCTCATCCAGTGCTGCCAAGGAGAAAGCACTCTACTAACTGTAGGAATCATCAAGAGCTTTTGTTTCCTGTGAAAAGTTCCACCATTTCAAGTTCCACAATTACCAGCTACCAAGTTCCACAATGGTAATATCAGATGCATATTATGATGTATTTTACAGGTCTGTGCTTCTCTGATACAAGTTTCTGTGGCTTGTGAATATGATACGAGGCAATGTCTGAAGGGACTATAGGGAGATTAGGACAAAGGCTGCAAATTAGTGACTGCACAGTGATCAACCAGTGTTTTGCAAACACTCATAGTGACAAATAATGTACTGAAAGACATGGATTGCTTAGAAAAAAAATTAGGAGGCAATGATACTCAGCAAGAAAAAGATGAGCATAAATTTTAGGAGGCACAAGTTGTGCTCTTATCATGTTTACTGCCATGGGGCATCAACACATCCTGTTCCTACCTCAGTTTCTCTATCTAATGTGGAGATAATAGTACTTATTTTCTTTTGAAATACCCTTTGAGATCCTTGTAGGGTAGGGTAAGTATTACTTTTACGAATACACATTATCAAAAACCAAAGCAGCTTTGTAAATAATTCATTTAGAGGCTTTAAAATATCAGTTTACTTAATGTGCTATGGGAGATATATGACAGCAAGAGGTTTCCAACTCTATTTTACAAATCCTAAATTTTATTTCCAACATTGCATTGTGCATGCCATGAACAATAGCAAGTATGATACGCTGTACTTGGACAACTGTCAGAATTTGATTGTATTTATTAATTCCATTCTAACTATATTCACTGCTGGACTTTTTTGGATGGGACACACAAACTGCTACTATTCAGATATTTTATGGGCAGATATTTTCCAACAGAACATAAGGAAACTTCTCAATGAGTTAGATGTTCATTTTATAGCTCAATTGAAATAAAAGGTTTCAACTCAGTGAAAGTCTTACTGTGCTTGAATATCATCTGGAATGGCAGAAAGATGTGCATGAATTTGCAGACAAATAAAATTTAGAGATCTCATATATTACACTGCTAACAAGTAGTGCAACTCTCCATTCAGGAGGAGGAATGAATTTTGTCTTCTCTAAGCATCTGAGAATAGGTCAGAGAAGACAATACTGCAGAAATAGGAAATTTCAGTCTGTGACTGAGTGTACTCATACCAATGAGTATAAATTGTCCAGAAAATCTGTAGCCTAAAAAGAGAGGTACTTGACCAGAAGTGACATGAGATTATTCTTCACCGTTCTCCCTACCCTGACTACAACCACCATTGCTAATAGAGGCAAGTTATTTCTTGGACAAAGGTGTTATCACCTTTGATAATTAAAAAGTTGTCCAGCATTTCAGCTATGTTTATGACTTGGTCTTTCTACATTCTTACCAAGGCAACCATTTTAAGTGCTGCAGCTTATACAGAGGGTTTTCACAACAAACCTTTTCTTGATTTGTAGGGATTGGAAGTGTTTTCAGAAGACGTGTAAAATTCTTAAACCCTATTTCCTTAGAGTTTATTCACTATAAAGAGAGATTCAGGCTTTTTCATGGCTAGGTAATTTTTAAAAAAATGAGTGATGATCAAACCATTAGGCATGTGGGGAAAATGATTTGCAGGAAATGAGATCAGTGTTCCAGTCTGATGAGCCACTGAACTGCAAACTGGTTTCAGCTTTTATTGTTGCCACCACTGTATCTGTTGTGAGAAGAGAAAATATATTCCCTCCCCACACACACACACATCTTCCCCATGTATTACATGTTGTCATCCAGTCCCCTAAGTGTGTGTATTGCAGCTTGCCTATGACTATTGCTGTAAACAAAACAACAGGCATGCCATCCAAGTGGATGCAGTCCTTCAACAGAGTCTCCTCTGACTCCTCAGAAAGCTGGAGGTGACTGCAAGCATAGCTCAGGAAACGAGCCTAGCAGAGCCTGAAGTTTTGTGAATTCACAAATCATATTATAATGAAGCATTAGGATATAAAGTACAGAGAGAGTTCTAAACAAGTGCTTCTAAAGACTATGTATGTTTTGTGAGCTTCAGATAACTGACATAAATTATTTTAACTCTAAATACCATGAACCCCATGGCTAGCAGTGGTAGTGTTGTTTCTGGAAACAATTTTTTCATCATGATTTGTAGATAGTGAATACATGGATTAAGTACTATTCCTGTTTATCACTGTATATATTCATGAGTTGACTGCATCTATTAGCCAACTATATAAAGTATGAAAAGTATTACAATTATGTTATGAGAAGATTTCAAAAATATTAATCTTTTTCCCTTTCACAGTTTTCAAAGGAAATGTGAAAGTAGTTAGGATTAGCATAAGCATTTTTTGAAGACTATGTACCAAGAAGGTAAATGGGGAGCTAACATGCACTGATTTTTCATTACTGACCTTGATAAAGCAGTCTGCATTGAATGAAACTTTGTATATTTATTTATTGTAGAATTCAGCCTCAAATTTCATGGCAATAAATGAAGATGATTCAGTAAAACACAAAGTGACTGTGACTGGGAGAGATCATATTTTGACACCTGAAATTGTAATTTCATTCTAATTAATTTGTTATCTATCCATTTTTATATATTTATACTTCCTTAATCACTCCAAAAGGCAGAGCAAATGGTAGCAAAAATGGTGCTTCCAATTCAGCTGAAAGGAGTACATTACAATAAATTGTATAAAAGTTCAGAAATCAGAGAAATCATTCAAACCTAGGGAGGCCTTTGTTATGTCTGTGTTAATATGTTTCATTCTTCTGCTTATTGTTTGATCTCCATAAAGCATTTGGATATAGTTACATTCAAGTTGTACAATATCTCTCTTTAGCTGTGTTTGGATCAAAAAAAGTTTTTAAACTCAGATCCAACAATCATCTGTGTTAATGAAATAGCAAAGGTGTAAAGTAATATAGATGCCTACTCCTTTTCTCTTGGTGGAAACAAAAACTCAGGAAAGAATTTTAATAGCTAAAATGTATTAGTTGAAACAATTTTGGCTTTAAAATTTAGTGGGACTAAACTGAAACAGGATAACCATGTGAGAGAAGATAATAAACTTTACCTTTCTATGGAATTTTTGCTTCTTAGAGCTCCACAGTAAAAAACAGTTTTTGGACACATAACAAATAAAATATTTTCAGTGTTTTTTCCCCCTAAATTCCTACTTGCATTCTCAAATCTCAGCAGATCCTCCATCATCTTTGTTCCTATCCCTCAGTTTGATTAATGCTCCCAAATCTGATTTTTTTCCTTTTGTTTTTGCTTCAGGTGTTCTTTTTTGGTTTGTTTGTTTGTTTATTTTTTAAAATTCTGAATGCCGTGGTCCCTCTCTGATTCAAGTTCACTGAATTCATCTTTATTATGTTACTCCTCTTTTCACATTCATCTTATTTCCATTCTGTCCAGCCCAGTTCTTCTCTGAGACAATGCCTAAGTCTGTAAAATGTAGTAATTTGCAGCTTACTTCTCCAGGAAAACTGTCTCTTTCACAGACGACACAAAATGAACAGTAAATCATGGCTGGAGACCAGAACTCATGATTTGAAAAGAAAATACTACCAATAATATTTTGCTGCATTTGAACTTTTAAATGTGGCATCTTTCATTATCTAAAGGATCCTTATTTGAAATGGAGGGATTTTTCAATGGACTAAGTTCTGGCTCGATTCACTGTTTTTGAACTGGCTCAAGCAATTCTAATTATAAGCTACAGTCTTGAGCTGTTGCTATTTGCCAGATATTTCAACCTTCATGAGCAAGACCCTTTAGGCTCATTTAGAAAAGCTTACAAACAAGGAAATTCAGGGCTGTTCACCCGCTGGGCTTGGGACAAAAAGCAAGTATGAAAGCTGCCAATATTTCTATATTTGCTTGTTTCATCTGAGTGGGACCAGTGCAATGACACAGAAAAAGACTCTCTGAGCCCAGAGAGAAAATAACACACTTGAAGTGCTTAATGGGTTTCTTCTATGAGATTTCTCCAGCAGCTTTAATAGACCTGGGTGAACTGCTTGTATGAAAAAAAAACTTTAGCTGATGAATTTCAGTCTTTGTTTGTTTGTTTTCAGAGTGTCTGGGTTGTTCACCAGTGGATTTGATTTTGTTTCTGATTTATGATTATTCACAAACCAACTTGAATCGTGCATGGTCCATATATTTCAGATTAGTTCCTTCCAGTTTAAGGCCACCTGCTCTCAGTGCCTTGTGGTGTCTGAGTAAAGGGACACAGTGCCCATGCCAGAGCTGGGGGAAGGAGGATACACAACTGTCTCATAAGAGGAAGCTTTAAAGATGAATGCTCCTTCATAATCAGTGCAAACTCATAGACACAATTGGTCTAACATCAGATCTTTGACTCACTTATTTTGTCTTTGTGCATAGGCTATGAGACCAGTATTCCCCTGACCCCAGAAACAAAGGGTGCAGTTATATTACCACAAATACATTGCATCATAATTACATGCATCTCACTGTAATCCAGAGCCTAATGAAGGCAATGAAATCATTAGGGTCAGGTGCTTTGTGATGATATTTTAGATCTAAACTTGAGAAAGTTTTGACTGAATTACAGGTTGGAAGGGATTCAGAACAAACTCTCTTGGAAAAAACTAACAATTTTCCCCTTGAGCAATAAACATGAAGTGTATCTTAGTTCTAGCTGCTCCTCAAGGGGAAAGAATAAAAGAAGAAAAAAAAATAGGTCAACATGTAATATTGTAATATTCAGGGGTTAAACTGTTCTTTGCATGAATACCAACTTCTTCACACACAAATGTATATTAGGTAGAAACTGTGGGAGGTTCTTTTATTCTGACAGCCTTATAACTGAGATATATTTTCACCTGTCATGTAAATCAATAAAATATACAGTACTTAATACTTAAATGTTTCACTATTAGAATAATTTTCTGATCCCTCCGGATTAACACATTGTAAAATAGAACACTCAATTTTTTTATGAATAAATTAAGTGTTTTGCAACTTGCAGTAATGAGCTAGTTGGTTCACATAACTTTATAAACTGGTTAAAAGACACAGTAACGTAGATGTCCAGTTTGGAAGTTTGCCTTCCTTAGAGGCAAAGTTCCTCTTTACTGCATTGAGTAAGGACAGCAAATCTGATTACACTTTCTACATTTTTTTTCACCTCCTATAATTCTTAAACTTTACATTAGCCTTTCTTTTTACTATAAATTATTATGTTTGCATACTTTTCACAGAAAAGATAATCACAAAATAATGATTTGAATTCCTGAAAATAAACACAGAAATGTTTCCTCTTTATAGGTGATAGAGAAAAATATTAAACATATGTATTGCAGTGTAGGAAGAGAAAAGGTTGTAAAACCTAGTGGCAAATATTTGGCAAACTATTTGTAAACAATTTAGGAAAATTCTGCTTTAACCTAATCTGAAGC
Source organism: Luscinia megarhynchos (assembly GCA_034336665.1). Taxonomy (NCBI): domain Eukaryota; kingdom Metazoa; phylum Chordata; class Aves; order Passeriformes; family Muscicapidae; genus Luscinia; species Luscinia megarhynchos. The sequence goes on along the minus strand of CM067568.1, from coordinate 31,315,071 downwards.
ATATAGATTGGGTGACTGTTGGGGCATGAGTAGGGAACATTTAATTAAGTACCCTGAACTTAATTAAGTCTTGGTAGATGAAGAATTCTCTTTCTGCTCACTTCTTAAGCAACCTGAGTTGCCCATGACAACCTAATAGAGCATCCCAGTGGAAGCAGCTGGAGTTAGGTTTGACCTCTGCTACTATCAGGGTAGCAGAGATATGAAAATAGGAGCTCCAGTATACATGAATAAGAGGTAAACAGCTCATGTAAGAAATTCTAATTTATCCATCTTTATCTAACTAAATTAGGATCAATTAGAACTTGATTGGGAACTCTAGCCATGCAGTTAATTATGATGTAAATGTAGCAGAAGTTAGGGAACAGTTATAAAAATACTGGATGTAACCTTTCTGTATCACATCTGTCCACTCGCTTGTGTATTGGCTAATTAACCCCAGCTCCTGTAACACACTGATTAAGATTGGGTTTAGAACTTGTTAGTTGAATGTCAGAAAAAGTAGTTGTAAAAGAAAAGTTAAAATCATTGATATACAGTGAAGTATTATTGTGAAGATACTCTCCTTAATCTTTTTCAGGAAATTTCATGCTAACTGCATGGGAAATTGGAGTGAGGAATTCATAGATGAGGTAAATTGATGTAGAGTATAAAGTTTTTAATGTTTATTTCATTTCATTTTTGGATTTTAATACTTTAATAGAGGATTTCCCATCTTCCTTATTTCTTCTCCTCTTGGGTTAAGGATGTCCTTCAAGGCATATCCTGTAAATTATGATTTTTCATTAATATGAATTCTGTTAATTTTAAATCTTGTCTGTAAATAAGTTCTTGACCAGTGACAGTGAGTCAGGACCATCTCTTTTGATTCAGTAGCTTATATGCACCACAGGCATTTTTGATTTAGCCTTTTGTAGCCATCTCTCCATTTGTCATATTGACACACCACTTGCTCTTACACTGGACAACATCTAGTCAAAAGCAGACTTTTTTTTGTTTTTGTTTCAAGCATGCTTTGTGAGAAGAGAATATCAGTTTTGAGTTGTTATAGTTATGAGTTGTATATCTAAGCAATATTTTTGTATCTTCATTCAGCTCTCCTCTACTGGCTGCCCAATGTCAAAGCAGGAGGTTTGCTTTTCATTTGCAGTAATCATCCCTGACACGCTGTTGGCAACATTATCCTCCAGGTTCTTTCTCTTGTCTTCTCGAAGATGTTTTCCCAATGGGGGAGGAAAAAAAAGCATTCTGTCTTTAAACAAGGAATTAAAAAAGCAAAGATAAAAGATAATTGGAATTCCATGCCCTGATTCTTGCAGAGCCATTAAAAGTCAAGTTTTATTTTAACAGTGCACAAAGAACGGTTTAAAAGGGTTATGTACACTTAGCCTTTTATTTCCTTCAACATAGTGTTAGTGATATTAAAACAGGGTTTTCTAATAGTACTATAAACAGGAAAAATGGGGAAACCATGACTCTAATACATGGTTCTTGTGAGGATGTTGTCTGAAGCAATCCAGTGATAGTAAGAAGTGGACTTAATAAACTGAAAGGAGCTAATTTTTTTTTTACACAGTGAATAGAGACATGGGATAAATCATCCAGAGGTACACCTTTTTGTTTCAAATAAACTTGGGAATCAGAATACATTTCAGTAAAAAGGAAGAGACAAGTCATCTAGGTATAACTGTCTTTTTACATTTTATTTCAACTGAGTGAAAACTGATGTAAAATACAGGGATTTCTTTCATCATAGACCAAATTATTACAGTCCCACTTAGAAATCATATCTTAATGATTCCCTAGCACTGCTCAGTCTAATAAACCTGCACCTTTCAAAAAAAGATGCAATACTGAAGGCAGAATAATAATGAAGCTGGTTTGCAATGGCTTCATCCTCTGTTTCCTGCATCTGTCAGGGGTAAGTATGTTATGTTTCCCTCAGGCAAGGCACTTTACCTGGAGAAGTATTTACACAACATCTGTCAACTTCGGTTAAAATTTGGTCAAACTAAGTTAAAAATCATACATGGTTAAGAGAAACAGACATTGATACAGAGGAAAATAGGATCACCTTTTTCTTACAGAAACAAGATTAAAGCTCTAAAATTGCAATTATAAGATAGAAGAACACAAGAAGCATGAGATTGTGGTAGATAAATTCTGGTTCCACAGAAACTGGGGGAAGTTTTGTTTTATGTTTTTAGTATTGTTTTAACCTAGAACTAATTATTTTAAATTGTCTCCAAGCAAATAATTCCTTCTAAACCCAGAAGTTTTTCCTATGCCAAGATCACAGGATATGTCTCCAGGAGTCTGATGTCCACATTATATTTGTGTTTGACAGAGGGAATTTAAATTTCTTTATTGCCTCATCATCCTTTTGGGAACTTTCTGTGAACAGTAAAACTAAAGTGACTATGAATACTCATTTCCACTTTGTACATTTCTACTGTAGTTGCCTGTTTATGAAATATGTTGATGATACAATGAAGGGTGATATATTTATATAAAGAAAGAAATCACTCAATAATGTTTAAAAATATTGCTTTACAGAACTCTATAGAAGATAAATAACTGTATTTAGCACCTATAATTAATTAAATATGCAACATCTCAAACATATATATATTTTAGTGTTCTGATGAGGATACATGGTTATATCCATACCCAAATATTTTATTCAACAAAGACAATGCTCAAAAAACAACCCAGATGAAAGAAATTGACAGTCTTCTTAAGGGTAAAACTAAGTCAAAGACAGTGTTCTCTTCAGAAGAAAATAAAAAGGAAAAAACCCTCAGATATTAAAGTTGATATGATGCATATCATCCTATGAATAACATACAGATGCTAATTGTTCATTGTGCTGTTAACCAGTAGAAGTTGAACCCATCCCTGCAAAGGATGTCTCTGTGGTAGAAAAGACATTGTAGGGTAGAAAGAGGTTCTGGAATTGTATTGCCTCTGTAGGAGCAAGTTGTGCAGTATTATTCTCAGCCACCATATTTTTAATGCCTACGACACTCAGTTTGACAGTTCATAGAAGAAAAATTAAAATTCTGTACCAGGTTTTGGAAAAAAAGGCCACAGACTTTGAATAAGGAGCAGGTACAATTCAAATTGGCACAGCACAACGGGATGGTTTCAAGGCAAGCAAAAATCTAAATTGCTTGGGATCATACAGCCTGGTCCTTAATTATGTATATGCATCCCTACCAGAAATGGGCAAAGTACCTGCCAGCTACCCCCATCTTCCTCTGAACCAACCCTATTAGGTTTTAGAGGCATCTGCATTGGAGTGTGTGTTAGGAGAGATGCAACAGGCAAGAAGTTAGGGGACTGCAGACCCTTGTGGGAGGAGTGCTTTGTGCCTAAGGGGAGCAAGGAGCACAGACATTTTGATGAGAGGCAAATGAGGGCAGCATCGTTAGCAGAGGAGAGGGGATGAGGGATGATGCCACAATAACCTTCTCAGCACGGTTGGAGAGGCTTCTGTCAGTGAGCAGCCCTGTGCTCATAGTCTGTCAAAGTGCTCCCATCACATCTTCTGACCAAGCAGCTCGCCTGCCTGGTCACAAAGAGCTGGCAGCAATGAAATGGTCACTGGGCACCTCATCTGCATCCACCGTGCTGCCCTTCTCACAGCAACACACTGCCCAGATATTGCCACTGTCATGTTACAGCTATTCCAATTTTCTACTAAATGAGATGCAGATAAGTGTAAACTTTCCACTCCTAAAAATTTTCCAAGCTTCGTGCACTTTTATCTGTTTATATTAGAAGCCTGGTTATAATCACCTCGGTTCTCTGCACTTCTTTCTGAAGACTGCAGGATAAAGAAGTAAAATAATTAACCAATACTGTTGTCTGACAAAAAATCAGATACAGAATTACAGCATGTTAGGGCAAATTAGCCTAGGTTTTATATTTCATTGTCTAGAATGCTCTGTGGATTTTGTGTATTCCTTCAAATGTTTCACTACCGAGAAACATTTTTAAACATAGTAAAAATTAAGTCCATATAATTTTTTACTATACAGATTTCATTATGAAACATCTCAAGATTAAATTTATTCCAATAATCATTACAATGATGAAAAAATTCCTTGCTTCAATAATTGATTTATGCTTCATTTAAATGTACAGAGTAGTTTCAATATAATTTCTTATTAGCTCTAATGACAAATTTTAAAATAGCAGGGCTCCGAAATAAAAATGAAAATTTGCCATACAAGTTATTACATTTAAATGGACTTAGTACTTAATATTTAAAAAATCATTTGATGTAAATAGCCATCATGAATCACTGCAAATATGATTAGATGTAATTAAACTTTTTCTTTACCCATATCTAGTTTCTTCATAAGAAATTATTTTATTTCATCTTTTAATTTTTTTAGGATCTTTTAGAATTTGAAATGAAAACTCATGACATGTCAGCATTGCTTATTCAGATTTTTGTTATTTTGGTCAAGAAATTAGATGTCTTGTCATATATGTTTTTTGTATTATGTGCATGCTGTTTTTTATAAACTGTGCTACTATTCTCTATTTGGGAGTTATATGCGTGCTATTGTATGCACTCTATTAGAGAAGAAAGACAAAGAGAACATAAAGATGACATCACAAAAACCTGTGACATTTCTAAAACCTGTTCAAGCATAATGGCAGAAATTTTAAAAAAGTATCCCTGGCTTGCCTTATTCGGTAATTTGATTTCCCTTAATATGAGTTTTAAAGGGAAATATTGCTCCAACACAGGATCCTACAAGCACAGCCAGCAGGCAGCTCACTTTGTTTTGGGAATCTGCTGTGGCTGCTCTATACTGACCATAAAACTCCCATTCAAGTCACCATTCAGGTTGCTGTAATGCACAAGGGGACTATATGCTGAATTTATACAGTGTGTTTACAGTGCTGAAAAATAAGCCCTGGTGTTTGGGAAGCTCTTTACTAGAGCAGTAATCCCAACAACTACTCACCTGTTTAAGCTTAGACACACAAAAGGTTTATCAGTGATAAAAATCTTAGAACAGGTCTGTTAGCTGTCTTATGGTGTCAGGAGAAGTCTCCTTTTAAAATGCATGTGCTTGCATTTGGAATGCAGTAGCTTTACTTCCAGCTCTTTAAGAAAATTTTATTAATTTAATGGAAAGCATCTAAAAGTAACAAGTAGTAAAAAGTAATAGAAGAATAATTGGGAGTGATACACCTGAAATCATAAACTAACCATAAACAGGCTCCAGATATGTTTGAGGAAGAAAACCACTGGCATTTGAATGCATAAACTATTGAGAAATTAATTGCTTTTGCAAAGTAAAACTGTAAAACTCTAAGCAGAAATGAGTTCATTAAATGTTTGCTGGTTTGTTTGGTTGGTTGGTTTTTAACCATAAAACAAACCCATAACAAAAATATTAAAAAGTTAAATGGGAAGTTAAACTGGAGTTCTGCTGGGTTCTGAAACTTGTTATACTCAATATAGATTATTTGAGAAAGTGGATGAATGCTGTGGTGGTGGCAATTTTCCTGATGACACTGGGCTATTAGTAGTTAATATTAGTTCTGTCTGAAGAGCTGCAAAGAAATTCACAAGACTGAGTGATCGGGTAATAAAATGGCAAATTAAATCCAGCATTAGTAAATGTAAAATGATGTCCTGGGGAAAAAACAATCCTAACTTCACAAATAGGATTGATTGTCCCAATCTGACCATTGCCACTCAAAAGCAAGATCTCAAGATCAAAGAGTTATAAACCAATAATTGCAATCATCTCTCTTCTCAGGAGCCAAACTTAGTATTAGGAATTATTAGGAAGAAAAGGCATAAGAAATCATTTCTCCATCTGTATCATGCAGGAAGCTGTCATCCCTTTCACCTCATAGCAGTGTATAAAGCACGACTGAAAAAGAGTAAAGGAAGATTTGGAAAAAAGACCAGCAGTGTGGAACAGCATCTTTGTAGGCTGGGATTCCTCAAGTTGGAAGAAGGAAAATCTACAGCCAAATGTTAAGTGTGTTATAGACTGAATAAAAGTGCAGCATAGAAGGGAAGAACAGGAGTGATTGGGCTGTCTCACTCCAAGTAGGATCCACAAGGGAATCTAGCAGGTGTCATGGGCAGGATAAGCACAGGGATAGCCGTGCCCCATGGGCATTGCAGGACTGGGAGGATGCTAGGACTTCACTGGGGCTCAGGACAAACTGAGCATGAAAGGCTGGCCTTAAAAGCCTTTGAGACAGAAATGCTTGGTAGCTTGGGCAGTTTTCTAGGGAAACGTGCTTCTTTCCCATGAATTTTCTTGTGCTATTTCTTTGACATCTCTTTTAAATCAGTGTCAGATGCAGGATGCTTGCTAGATAGGTGGGCTTGTGGTTTACCACTATGCATCTCTTCCTAGCTGCAAGTGCTTATTTGCAAATAGTATTAGAAATGCTTTGATATGAGTTGAAGTCTTCCTTTTTTATGGGTTTTTTTTTAAATGTAAAGAATTTATTTCCATTTTATAAGAGATAAGTATTTAGTTCTATATTTGTTTTAGATTTTTCTATTAAAAAATATTAGTGGTACTTTTCCTTGATTAAAAGTGAAGATAACACAGACATTTTGTTTGTTTTTCTGTGCAACATATCTGAGTTTATCAATATCAGCAGAAGTTTACATTTGGTATAATTTATTTAGAAAAATGTCTTTCAATGAAGAAGAATGCCATCGAAAAATATGACTGATCAGTAGAAATGTAGACCAGTTTTTAAAGAATTGTTTTGAAAGTTATGGGTGGCTACTTTTACTCAGAAACTGCCTGTCATGCTTATATGTTTTTGCAGTGATTTCCACTTGCCATAACAACAGAAGTTTAACAAACAGTATTTATGTGCTGCAGGCATAGAAGTGTACATAAACATAAAAGTAACAGAATGCAGGTTGCCAATCACATCATTCAGTTCTCCCGAAGCTTCCAGATAGTTTTACTTTGCTAAAAGTTTCTTTCTTCTGTAAGGTTTTGAATTCTGAAGAATCTATATTTTCTGTGAGGGAAGGTTTGTTTCTTTTTTTTTTTTTTCCCACATGAAAAACCCAACTTTAGAAAAGATTTCTTCTCTTAAAGCACATATGTAGCTTATACCCATATTACAAATATTCAGGTTTGGTGTTTGTTAATCCACTAACAACTAGCATTTTATTGCTCTAAGAAAAAAAAACCAAAAACCAAACCCACCCTGAAAGCCAACTTTAACAATTTTTAATGTTTAAATTCAAGGCCATTGAAGCAAGTGCATTTGAGAATGGGCTGGAGAATAACCCATGTGAATATATCTGTCACAATAGCTAGCTATAAAATATTTTCACCTCTTTCATAAAGGTTGCATCAGCACGTGTAGCATACAAATTCTGCCTTGAGCATTTGCTTCTCAGAAAGACAGAAAGAAAAGCTAGAGATGTTAGGGAGTTTAACCATAAGAAATAAGCATTTTAAAATTCCCTTTTATGTAGATGAGAAGTATTTCTGGCCTGGCAGCTCTTTAACAAAAACTAACAAATGGAAGATAATCATGGGCGAAACACAAGAAAAAAAGTCAACCTAAGATAAAATGATGTAAACTGACAAGAAGCACAGGGGAACAGTTAAATGTATCAGGGAAAGGCACATATTGAAGCACAGATGAAAATACTCCTATTGTTGGGGATTATTGAAAAAGGTCTTCCCAAAATGGGGGCTGAATTTCTTCATGACCTAAGGTGCCCTTTATAGTTGAATCTTTAAAAAATACATTATTTCATTTACTTTAAATTTGTATGTATGTTCATGATTTTGTCCATAACTTTGCTAACATAAACATCTGAACAGTTTGTCACATTTAAACAAAAATTTGAAGTTAGCACTATCTATTATTCCAAAGCAAGCACTCCAAATATACTTTCTTTTCAAAACTGACAATCTTAAAAGTGTGCTGCATTATCTAATGGAACAAACCAAAAACCTTTTGTCACTTTCTAACTTTCTGAATTCTGGTTAAAATTATAGTGTGTTCATCTAATTGCCTTAATAAATAAATAAATAAATAGCTTTAGAGATTGTGTTAATTTTGCAAAACATAGACATCCAAACTTTATGCAGAAATTGTGGAATTTATGGTTTCCAGCATTTTTGAGGCAGACACAACTATAATTATTTTATTTAACTAGATTTCAAGTTTATTCTTGAAAAGGAAAGCAAAATGAAAAACAGTGGAATATTTGTGTTGAGCCTGAGCTCTGATACAAGATTTTAAACAATCTAGTGTATTAGTTTTGCGATTCTCCATATAAATAATAGAATGTTAAAGAAAGAAATAAAAAAAAATTCAGCTTATAAATTAAGTCAATCATTTAGGATTTGCTATGCCTGAACATAAAGAAGCTTAACAGTGTATGGTAAGGTAATATTTTTATGTCATATATTTTATTAAGATGGTTTAACAATTAAAACATATTTCAAATGCAATATATATTTTTGGCATAAGAAAATAATTTGAAAGATGTCAAATGGAATCACATAACAGTGATTATTTTCAAATGTAAGATAGAGTCACTTTGATTCTAATAAGTAAATGCCTGGCCTGAAGTCACACCTTCATATGCATCTAATGGTGCTCTCATTTTATCATATTTTAAAAATCCACACCTCATATTTTCTGTTTCCTTATATGGATGGTGCTAATGACACACATAGTAAACCATCTATTAGCTTTGTACTTCAATAGAATTTGTTTAATTTCAGCTGTCAAACAATATGGAGAAAAAAAATCCAGTTTTTTGATAACCCCAGGATTTAAAATGCATTATCAGTGTGACAGCAGTAAATGTTTTCCAAACAATCTTATTTATGGGCCGTGTTCCTTCTTGGCATAAACACAAATCTGAGCAGCATGTGAAATCCCCCATTTGTTTGCCATAAATTGTGCATGTTACTGATGTAAGATTTATTATGTAAGAGTGGTTGAGTAAACCAGCATTGGCACTGTTGATATGCAACATTTTACCTCCAGCTCCCTTACTGAGATCTGAATGGAGCTGGTGTTATCTTAGAGACTTTACCAGCTGGTGAGTGCTCAGCAATCAATTCTGCAGAACTAATGATATAAATCATAGAACTATACAGCCATGGAATATGCTGAATGTGTTGGAAGGGACTCCCAAAACCACTGCTTCTTGAACTCTGTCAGGCTTGGGGCTGTGACCACTGCCCTGGGGAGCTGTTCCAGGGCCCAAACACCCTCTGGGTGGAAAAACTCTTCCTGACATACAGCCTAGACCTCCCTTGGCTCAGATTAATTTCAAGTCCTTCACATTATTCAAGGTGAGGCTGCACCAGGGCAGAGTGGGACAAATATAAATAACACCAAAAAGTGTATGCTAGTGCATCTTGTAATGCAGATTTACTTTAAATGTGGAAGTTTGACATTTCAGCCTCTTATGATTTTACCAGAGCAATATGAAGGTTTTTTTTCTTTTAAGTCTATCTGTCCTTTCCCTACAAAGACATTCAATAGTGAGAACATGAGATTTTTTCCAGCTGCATGTGCCTGGCTCAGAGAAGGCTGCAAAAGACATTTTTAATGCATCCTCTGCTCCATTGGAGTAACTGAACATTTGAACATGAAGAAATTTAGACACGTGTCAGTAGTTTTGCAGCTTTGTAAAGGATTGATAGAGTTTCTGATGCAGAATCTGGCCCTAAAGGCAGCTCTGAAGTACAAATCCCCAGCTACACTATAGAACCCTTTTGCTTAAAAGAATGTACATCACTACTCCTAGAATGGCTGCAGTCAGGTCTGCTTTAAGCTACAGAAAAGTCTGTCAGGAGCCAGGATCCCAAATTGGCAGTATAAGTTTTACAAAGTATAGAAATACCTTTTATTTCATATTTACCTTTTCTGCTTTTTGTACTCATTTCATATTCAACTTTAAATATATATATAAAAATTCCACTGAATCAATCTTTTTTTAAAATAGAAATGGATTTAAACAGAAGTTTGATGTTTTTCTGAGCTGGTGGATATATGTTTTCAAACACTTTCTCAACCTTGTTGCTTTTAGTTATTATACAGTAAGTCTAATAGGAATGCTGACTCCCTAAGGGCTCAGCAAATGCATGGTGCATTGGATATTTTTTTTATTTTTAATTCCTGTCTGGAAAAAGCAGCAGCTGCTCTGGTGTGCCAGTGGGAAGTGCCAAGGCTGCTCTTCTGGGATGGCTGCAGGGTCACTGCCAAGAATGGTGCATTTCTCAGGTTTTTGGGCATTGTGTTCACTCAGCTGTATTCAAAAATCATACCTCCAGATTTCACCATGTTGGAAAAAAGTATTTCTGATGTCATAGGCTTCAGATGGACTGCAACCAAAGAGAAACAAAAAGGGCACATGTCACTCTGTCCTGAATTCAAACTAATAATGTGTACTGAACAAAGAGACTGCAGGCATTGTGAGGGTTCTATCCCACACCATCCTCCTCTTGTTTTCATCTGCATTTTCTCCATCTGACTGAAAACTACTCTTTTCAAGCACATACTTTCTGCAAAAATGTGGAAAATGTATTTATGATTTCTTTTCTTACACTTTAAAAATCTTTCTAAAGGTTGCTTTCATCTTGAAGATTTAATAATTCTAGATAGCAGACCATGCTCGTGACAGGTCTGTATTTTCTTGGACATATTGCATTTGATTCTGAGTGCAGTTTTCAGGTTTTTTTAAATGGAATTTTGTGGGGTTTGAGCGTTTGTTTTTCATTATGTTAAACATAGAGCATCCATATGTTGCTTTCCTTTGGGATCTTTAAGAAAACATACAGTCATTTAAATCTGGGCTATTTTATCCCTGCAGTTGTAAAATTCCTGTAGAAGATGACTTCTGCCTTATATGATATATTTTTCTCCCTCAGTTGTTCCAAACGTGCGTTCTAATTCCTTCTCCTCATTGCACTTTGTATGACAAAGTTGCTGCAGGTAAGAAAACGTGCATGGGATATGAAACAGGCTCTTAACTCCTGTGGTGCATGGTATAACTCAAAATCTTGACCAGGGTGCTGAAGTGATATCCCTGGTTCATGACCTTCAGGTTGGTAGATCACAATAGGAAGTGTAATATCTGGCTTCTGTGGTGTAATCTTTATTGTAGGAATAATACATGAGATCTCACATGCTTCTATCAGTTGCAAATGTTCTTGTAGCTCATTGTACAATATGTCAGATGAAATGGATTTCATGATCTTTTGTATAATGCATATGTTCCAATAGTAATTTCAAACCTAATTTATTTCCTCGGAAATTCATTCATCTTTTGGGTGCCATTTTAAACCATCTTAATTTTCTATTATACAAGCACAGGGGGTAAATTCTTTGCTCTCATATACATGTCCCACTCCCACTGGATTTTATACATTTACACTGTCTAAGGGGAAAATTCAGCTTAGGAATATTTTTACTTTAACACTACCATATAAGCCTTTTTTCTGTTCAAAACCTAGTAGTTATTTGGCAGTTGTGTTTCATTTCAGTCTTGCTGCTATGAGTAGAAATGCTTTTAAAGATATAATTTTTTCCAGATAATGTATCTCTGTAAATGACGAAGTTGACTTTGTGTCTTTCAAAATACCTGTATAAGTTATTGGGAATTTTAACATCAGCTGCAAGTGTGTCACTGAGAGTAGTTATTGCATAATTCCTTTTTTTGAAAATTTTTTTATTGTAGTGGCTGTAGGTGAATGATGAGTGCAGAAAATGAAGAAAAAGGAACTCGACACATTTCATTGTCTGCAAACTCTCAAGAACTTCTAAGATCATGGGCACAATTGTTCTTACATTTTTGCCTTTAATAGGAAAAATAAGAGAATAGGGGATTAAGGTAACCAAAAGAGTTTTAAAAAGTATATTTCATTGGGAAGAGTGGCATCCTGGCAAGAACAAGCACATTAAGCTGCAGGGCATTTTTAAATAGAATAAATGTTTGGGCCAAAGGCAATGTATAAATGACAGTGCTGGAAATTTCGTTTTTCCCTTGGAAGAGAGGTTTTTTCAGAGAGCAATATAATTGGCAAGTTTAAATGCATTTTACATAGAGTAGGATCAGTTTTTACATTTATTCTGGAAACTACACAGTAATATTTCAATCTCAGCCCCCTTTCTCATTAAGGAAGTATGAGCTGAGTATCTCTCTAAGGTGTAAGAGTTACAGCATAGTTGCTTTCCCTTAGACTATGAAGTAGAGTCTGTAATTCATATCTACACTTTTATACTCTACATTCTCCTCTATATTATTCTGGTACTTTTACTTGTCAATGTGGTCTATGGAAGACCATCTAAGATGTGGCATAATTACCTGCAGAAATCTGTTTGAGTAACAACATGGAATGAAATTATTTTAAAAATCAATGAAATAATTAAAGAGACATTGGGTTTATTCTTCATGCTAAGGTGTTAAACAACCAAAACCTCTCAATAGTATTCTGTCTTTTCTGGAAATTGCAGTAAAAGAATAAAATGACAGAAAGATTTACAGAAATAAGTGCTAGAATTTAGAAGAGTACATGAGTATAGTGGGTTGATGCTGGCTGGATGCCAGGCACCCACCAAAGCCACTCTATTACTCACCTCTGCAATTGGACAGGGGAGAGAAAATATGAAAAAGAGTTCATAGGTTGAGATAAGAACTGGGAGAGAGATCACTCACTGATTACCACCATGGGCAAAACAGACTTAAATTTTAGAGATACTAATTGAATTTATTACTAACAAAGAGTAGGATAATGAGAAATAAAATAGACCTTAAAAACACTCTCCCCTCCAACCCTCTCTCCGTCCTAGCTTTACTTCCTCTGACAAACCCTCACCATACAAATTCAATACATTAGGTTAAAAAGACATCACATAATAAAAAAGGCCTAAAAATCCAGTAAGAAGTAATCTTTGCTCAGATTTAAAATCAAAAAAACCACACAAGATTATGAAAATAGAAGTCCAAAACACAACATAAGGAAAATGATGGCCCATTACAAAAGGTGAATAATACTCACAAGCACCAGTTTGTGAAAGCATTGGTTCCTTAACCCATTCATGTCACTTTCTTAGAAATAAACAAGTAATTTATTTAATCTCAAACTTGAAATATTTTGTACTTTAGAATATTGATTCACAAGAAGTCCATCCAAAAAGATGGTGACATTTCTCAGCAAGTGTTCCTACTGACGCCTGAACTGTAGATATCCATCAGAAGGTTTACTGGCTGAAGTTGGCAAGAAATAAATGCCAGGCACAGGATTTTATATATAGACACTGCTAGTCACTCTGAAGGAGATATTGACTGGAACAGTCTTACAATTTTTACACCTGTAGAAGAAAAGAGAGAGATTCAGTTTTTGATGCACCCCATGACATATACATAGACAAGATGGTCAGGAACATGGTGAAAGAATTAGATAAAGACAAGTAGATTTGTTCCTGGTGAAGGGCCAAGTGCTATATCAATTTTAGTATTGCTGGCTTGATGGTATAATACTGGGCTACACTTCTTTTGCTAAACTGCATTAACATCTGCTCACATAGCTTCCTGGTAAAGAAATCAATGCAATTTATGAAGGTTCAAGATAATTTTTTCTTTTTCTTGTTTCCACTTAGGTATATAGTTGCTAATAAGATCTAGAATCCTAGAAAATATAATACACATTGAGGGTCTCTTTGTCTCTAACAGTTACCAAGTCTCTTTTGAATCTTCTCAGCTTTTGGGCTCCAGATATACAAGTAAGAATCCTGTTCAGATTGTCTGAATTCTGCTCACACATGCACATTTATAAGGAGTGTAAAAAGAAGGACAACTTCCATTATATAAATACATGAAGAGTTTCAGTTTGCCAATATGTTTTGGAATATTTCCCAAACTGGAAATCTCAGTGTTCACCATGATCCTTAAATAAAAGAAGGGATTATTTTGACAATTTCACTGCTGCTTAGTATAAGTGCCTGTCATTGGTGTTACTATTACAGATCACAGATTAGGGGAGGGGGGAAAAGCATGCAATCCTAAATATGTATTTCTAGAGCTATGTTTTTGAAAGCAACCAGTGTAATTCAGTGATATCTATGCATGGTTACCTATAAGGATATAGTGAAGCTGTAAGAATATCATATTATAGACAATGAGTCGGATTTTTTCAAATTTGCCTTTTTTTAGCAAAGCTGATATGATGGCTAGGCCAGCATGTATAAAATGCTGCTACTGTAAAGCCATGCCACTGGATTATTCACAATTTCTGCTATACCTTTCAGGGCATCTGCATGGCAGATTTAGGCAGCACTCTCCTGCAATTCCTCACATTCTTTTTCCTAATGGCAATGGTTCATCACCAGCTGCTACAATTGCCTTCCTCTCAGCACTGTTTACTTTTGATTCTTCCTGGATGTGGTACATGTTGTTTTATGTCGTGTCACTGTTGTTATACTTACATAATGCACTTAAGTACTGTTTAGATTGACACAGTGTTAGTTCTAAAATTGAAAATAAAATGTCATTATTGGCAAGAGCAGCTGTTTTCACGCACATCATTTTCTGAACTTCAGTTTATTAATCAGGCTAAGCAGGAGTTTTTGTATAAATGGTAGTGGTTTTTTGTGAAGTATTCTATGGGCTTTAGATTTCCATCATAACAGAATTGAGTAGTATAATATAGCACAAATGTTTGATGTGATTAAAATTGTTTATTCTGGGTTTGTAATTGATTTAATTGTAACATCTAGAGGGCTGCAATTTTGAAAAGTTTCAGCCCTGATTGCCTATTATTCACATGACAATGCTGAAATAAAATGACACTATAGTAAATGAAAACATAACAAATAACCCTGGTGGTTCAATAACACTTTGAAAGAAAATCAGTAGATGTTCTGCAGAAATCACCTACAGGAACAGCATGAAAAAAAGGCCCATGTTTTTAATCAGTTTTTGCAAAAACCTGATAAAAATTGGCTCTTCCAGAAACTGCTATAATGTTACTCATCTTGTAAAGCTGTTCTGATTGTCTTCTATAATTTTAAATAACACCTGCTTGTGAAGTTCAAACAAAGTCTAGAAAAAAAAATCTAATTGTCTTTGCTGAAGCAATAGGGCTGTATACCCTTAAATCTCACCCCAACCTTTACTACCCTCCATGCAAAAGCCAAATGCAAAATTTATCAAATTTGCTTGGAATCCAGGAGGGTTTAGATTTAAACCTAGAAAAATTTTAACTGGTCCTTGACCCCATACAAATCCTAGCTTTGCACAATATCTGTAAGCTCTTCTTACAAATCAAGTTTAGAGGGTAGGAAAGCCCTGGACACAGTATAATTCAGCATTGACTGACCAACTGCATCATGCACATAATATCCCTATTAATTCCTATAAAGAGAAAAAGAAAGTATTCAAATTGTTTACAACACAAATGATAATTTTTTTACCCGACTTCATAGAATCACATAATCAAAAAATCACAGAATCACAGAATAGTCTGAGTTGAAAGGTGTCCACAAGGATCATTGAGTCCAACTCCTGGCTCTCACCCCCAAGAGTCACACCATGTGCCTGAGAGTGTTCTTCCTCCAAGAAAAAACAGTTCTAGGTGGTTTACATGTTAGCATGAATACTAGTCTTGTGTTTTGAGCTGCTGGACTGATGTATCTTGGAAATATTTTTATTTTCCTTGGTGAACATTGGTGTATATTCTACATTTGCAAAAAATAGTTTTGCCTAATGCTTCTAATTGACACTAGGAGGTGGTGTGTTAGATTTATTTTTACCTGACTAATTCAGTTAAATATTTACTAGAAAAAATAAAAAAATGCTTTACAGATGACGCTGGATTAAACATTTGCTGTTGTTTCATCAGTGCTAAATGATTTGTGTAGCTATTTCATGGAGCAGGTCTAATTCTTTCACTCTTTTGAGCAAGCACTTAAATATTTACAGCAACACTGTTCTTTCATTGAAAGTTATTTCATAATCTTTAACAGCAAAAATGAGCAATTAAATTTCCATATTACCCAAAAAGGAGGCAAAATGTATCTCTAAACAGATTTCTTCTTTACATACGAAACATAACTTAAAAATTCAGTATTTATTTTTTAATGTTTACTGATGTGATTTAAAGTATTCAGGAGTTAAAAGGAAAGGCAGAGAACTGTCAAGGAAATTGAGACTAAAGCTACTGCTCTGCTTTATTGCTCTACTGATTATTATGAAAAAGAATTGTTGCTGGAGTAGTAAAACTACCAAGGGAAGAGCAATTGGTCAAAAAATGGAAGAAGCACAAAAAATGTTCATTGAAGTAAAAATGCTCTGTATAATTTCTGCAGTCTCAAATTACAAATTAAGATTAGAATTTATAAAAATAAATATATCAGAATGCAAGATTTAACAAATGCCTCTGAAAATGTGATCTTTAGTACCATGTAACTAATTTTCAACTTGTCTGATTTTGTTTTCAAGAACCTCTGAATTGTTTAAAATATTGTATCCTGTTATATCTCTATCACTATACATTTTGCTATGCATTGCTGAGTATATAAAGCATAATTACTTTAGCATTCCTGAAGAAAAGAAGTAGGTGTTAGGGAGTTTTTGAACACTTGCAGATGTTCAGCTGAGAGAGTTGTGGTTACTCAGGCTGGGGAGACTTTGGGGATGCCCCAACAGGAGCCTTCCAATAGTTAAAGGGGGCCTACAAAGGACCTGGAGAGGGACTTTGGCAGGAACATGTAGTGATAGGACAGGGGAATGGCTTTAAACTGAAAGAGATCAGAATTAGGTCTGATATTAGCAAGAAATTCTTCACTGGAACAGGTTGCCCAGAGAAGCTGTGGATGCTCCATCCTTGAATCCACTCAAGTATAGTAAGAGAGAACAAAAGACAGAACAAGAGAGAGTCTCTCCAAGTATGGTCCTATCCTATGGATATAAACTTTCCTTTGCACACCTTATGTATAGTATACTACAGATGACCTCTTACAATTTTCTGGTTACCATCTTACTCTACTTTTTCCATATCCTAGAGTAAGTTCATATTTGGGCTGATTAATAAATTATGTAAATTAGGGCTCATATAATAAAGAAAAAAATATACCATTTTTCTGTAGATAAATGATACACTGCCAAAATGTCTTTTTTTATAAAAACCACTTGTCATGTGATATTTGTAACTTCCCTTTAAGCTATTCTTAGCTGGTCAACAACAACATTGCCTTCAATAGAATTTGACAATGAAGTTGTCTGGATTGGTGTTCACAGCACAGAAACGATAAGGAACTGGCTTAGGAGGTGCTTCTCTTTCAAGAAAACCCGCTTCTTTCAAAATTGTGCAGGCAATTTTTAATGCTCAAGCTTTCTTGAAGAGCTGACATTTTGCCTCTTGTGTAAATTTTCCTGTTCCTTCTGACCATGACAGCTAATTTTGACCAGTTCAAATGCGACTGAAATTTTTCACTTGTTTGTAAAAAAATCTTAGGTTGAAACAGAAGGCAATCAAATTGGCATAGAAGAATAAGCATCCTTTTTCTTCACAGTATAACAAACTCTGCCTACTGCTGTAACAAAGGGAAAATGAGTTATTATGCTGAGGATTAAGTCAGCTACCTAATCACAGATGGGGTCTAGTGTAGCCTTTGGGAGGAATGATTCACATTCTAATGCAAAGTTCTGCAATAATCTCCATAGGTGGTAGCAGGTCTTACTAAGTAAAATTTAGAGTGTTACTTCAGGATAGCATATTGTTAAGCCAGCCCCATAGGTCTAAAAGTTTACTCAAAAGCCTCTCTGCAAGATCAGAAAGTGGACTGGTGCTCATTAGAGAAGAGGATGGAAGTTAGCTGTTTCCTGGGAAGTGCAGTTGCTCTCTCTCACTATTCCAGGGCTGTCCCATATTGAGAGCCACTGTCCATTTAAACAATACTGGGCAAAAAATTCCCTGAAGGCAAATTAAAAAAAGCATCTTGAGATCTTCCTGGGTCATGGGGAAGAAGACATGAAGTTTGAGGAAATATGGGGCTAAAGGGACATTAAAAAAGTTAATGGAGGTGACCTGTTATTTAGGGTATGTCATAGTAGGGAGAAATATTTTAAGACTTGATACTGCCTGAAGAGACATGGAACAGAAATATACCTTTTTGTTTTCTCTGTACACTGCTTCAAAGAAATATCTGAGTTCATCTCTAATTTATTTCTTCTAGAGTGAGTGGCAAGAACTTTTGGCTGAGATTAAAAGGAGTAACAATGAAGGAGTTATTTGATCATTTAAAATTAGCACATATACTGTTCAGATGTCATTTTGCCAGAAAGTTTACTTCTGTAACTAGAAATGCAGTACAACTGGAAAAGGGCACAGTGACTGCTTCTTATCAGTGAAATAAGGTGAATATTTTAATCTTTACCAGTGTTTTTGTCTTATGAGTTTTAACACTATGGAAATAAAACTGGCACTGCTAATATTGAAATTTAGACTTGCAGAATTTTATTACTGTGGTTTATGCTCCACCCACACATTGAAGTTCAGACACTTACTATTAAGGCCATTGTTTTACCTAAAAAATTAATTTCATGCACTGCTAATGAGATAGCCCTTGAGGAAAGATGGGGAATTTGAGCCTTGTAAATATACAATAAAATACATTCCTGCAAGACCTACCAAAGCCTGAAAAATTAATAAACATTATTCAATTCAGCATTATTTAAAAAAAAATTAAAGTAGCTGCATTTTGAAAATGATATAGCTTATTTTCTTGCTAAAAGTCATCCACTACCTATTGCATCAGAAATCAGAGAGTATCTTCAAAGTTGTCCTTTCTGCACCCATCCAGATGACAAGGATTTACAGTGACAGGATAGTTCAGTGATTTGGGCATAAAAGATTTGTTTCACTGTCTCCTTTAAAGAGGTGCTCTCTTCCTTCTCTGGAAAGCTGGCGTATAATATTTCTCTTTTTCACTTGAAATAAGATCTTTTTATATTGTGGAACGTTATGGCAGTGATTGATATAAATACATATACACATACACATTAGAAATGCTGTACTCGAAGCTACTTGCAATTCCTAATTTTTCAGAGCAAGATTCTCAAGCTGGAGAGCGAGTGAGTGAACTGAGCATTTCAGTGTATAAACACTAAAGGGAACTGGGAGAAATTCTAGGGTCATTGATTAGGGACAAAATAGGAGAACACTTGGACAGGTGCAGACTGGTCAAAGACAACCAGGACATTTATAAAGGGGAAGCCATGCTTGTCAAATGCTATTAACTTGTTTGAGGAGGTGACAATGAGAGCTGACAGGGGTGAAGCAACAAACATAATCTGCTTGGACATCAAGATGGCTTTTGATACTGGCACACTGAAGAGCAGATACAGGGTTAGTAAGAATCTCATGATAAAGTGACTGATAGAATGTCTCTAAAATCTCTTAAGACTCAGTACTGCCGAAATATCACTGCAAAACATGAGAGAAGATGTAAAAAAGTGGTGGAAATAAATGTATAGGGATTTTTCACTATTAAAAAGAGGATGGATGAATTAGAAAGTTTGTGAAGGAGGGAGGCAAAAAAAGAAGAGCAGTGGGAGAGGAAAAGAATTGACCTGTTCATTTATTTCTGAAAGAGAAAATGCCTTGAAGATTAGGCTTTGACAGATGGCTGCAGAAGATGGGAGCAAAACCACCTGATATGTCCCTCTACATCTGTCCATACCTGCCCTTAACTTTACTGCAGACAGGAAGTGGTTGCTGAAGTGACGATTTTCAGTACCTGCTGAGCATCTGCTGGGAGCAAGACTCCTAAGAGCTTTGTGTTGAAAAGGGCAAATATGAGGGTCTATTCCTATATAGAAACTGGCCCTGTGCTTGACACCTTCTTATTCTTTTTAATGTAGAATAGAAATAGAAGTGTACAGGATCCTTGACTCCAGCTTCCTGTACAGGCATTTCTCTGGACGTGCTCATGTTCTGTTTTGCATGGTAGTATTTGCCTTTCATCACTTTCCATTTGCTAAGAGAACCAAATAGAGCATTTAACAAATAGGTACCAACTATAATAGGTCTCAGGTGCAGAAAGTTAGTGAGCTTATTTTTAAGATAAAATTTGTTGTTTGAGTTGATAACTGCATGGAAAAAATGAAATAATAATCAAACAATATGTAAGAACTTTCCATTCAATCATATGTTTTTAGTTTCCAGAATGCTGTGTGAGGTTACAATATGCCTTTTAGTTTTTAGATAATTAATTCAGTACAGACACAGACAAAAATATTCCATTGTGAATAGAGGAAGCATAGATTACTGGTGTGGAGTAGCCATGGGCAAAACAAACAAAAAAAAAAAAAAATAGCTAATGAGAAGACCTAAATCTTAACTGATCAGTTATTTGGGAAGACTTTTTTTTGCTAGGCTTTTTGAAATACTTAGCAAAATCTTTCACCAATTTTTTTTCATGTCCCGTTTTAAATTTTAAAAACAAAAGGAAAAGGTTTTGCAAAACATACTTTAAATTAATTCATTATTTTTATTAATTTTACATTTAAAAGCTTATGTTCCAGCTCAAAATGGTGATCTGTTATAATTTATTGTAGTAATCAGAGACAGGGAAAGCTGGTCCTTAGGCAAGAGACAGGAACAGCCTTTGTAACTGAAGAATAGGTACAACAGGTACAGTTCCCATTGCAAAGAGTGGATCAAGAATGTACAAGTAGTGTGAAGTTTGATGATATATTGAATTTCCAAGAGAGGGCTTAGATAAATTTTTGTCTTCTTACTGAGGTACATAATTTGTGCAACTCCTAGTTGTAAGCAGTTCTGCAACTACTCTCCATCTTGACTGAAAAGTTTTATTTCCTTCAATTTCCTTTAGTAGAATTAAAAACAAGTCTAGTTTTAGGAAGAAATCTGTTTTTTGTAGCTTTCTGTTAGCTAAGAGAGAAGGTTGCACTGTGATGATGGCTTCAGTGGCCAAATGTCAGAAAAAGAAAACAGAACACAACTAGGAAATAGAAAGTGCTTCAGATTTCTCAGAATCTGACTAGAGCAGATTAATTACCAAATGTGAGTAAGGGAAACAGGTTAATGTTTTGGGACAACAGGGAAACACAACCCAAAATTTATGAATTTCTTGTTTTTCAGGTTTTTTAGTCTTTTCAACATCGCATTTTTCCTGTGTTTCGGTTTATGTCATTTGAAGTAGTTGAAGTATAATTATCACACTATATCAAATACAAAATAGGTATATTTTTAATAAGGAAACTATGGATACTGGAATAGAACAGGAAAGCAAAAATGTAAACTTGTGAAATAGGGAACACTGTGCATTTGTATATTCCTATGCATTTTATTAACAAACTGAGCATTTTAAAGCTACTTTGGATGCCAAAAAAGACAAGGAAATTAATATTTTTGTAATATAGATGTCACCTTATATTTCATGCCTGATTCATTTGAAAATGTAGATTAATTTGCAAACAATTTAGAGAGGTGAACTATTGAATTGAGTCCTATAAGATTTAGGATTTGTCATCTTTTAAAGTTGACACTCAGTGAGAGCTTGTCAATTACAAAGAAGTGAAATGAAGTGAAAATAAGCCTCGTCTTCATCTTCTTGTTATATGCTTGGTTGGTTATAGAGACACCATTTACAAGCTGAGAATAATTACTTGTAAAGTATTTTTCCCTCTAAACCAAAATTATTTATTATTTTACCTTACTTCGTTTTGATATAACTGTTACTCTAATTTCCTAATCTTATAACCAAAACAGTGTTTCAGAACACGTGGCTACCTGAAATCGTGTTTCAGTTGAAAATGAAAAACACTGTTTAGAGTAGGATTTTTTTCTCAAACATTACTAATCCTCTTGTGACGATTTATACAGAATTCTCTCACTTTATAAATCTACTGCAGCATGTAATTTGATAAATATACATATGATAGGGAGAGAATGGCAACAGTAAAAACCTCTTCTATTTACATGCAAACATATCAATGTTCTCTTCCACCTTAAATGTGTATTATGTTATCAGTCTCTTGCCTCTAGCAAGGGACTTTAATTTTTGCAGAGCTCATTCTTTTAAACTTTTCCTTAAGCTGCAATGCAATCTTTCTGATAAGGTTCTGGATAAAATAATAAGGATGTATTCAGCAACTCTGCTAAAGCATTACTTTTATTTTTAATTAGAGCTCTGAGCTGTTTTTTTTCTTGCTTTTCCCAGTGGTCTGTCATGACCAACTGAGAGACCAGATAATTTGTCTGTGGTGCTCAGCAAACCAGTAGCTCAACTTGAAGAAGCCATCTCCCAATTCAGAGACTTGTGCCCAGACCACAGAGCTCCCCAAAATAGGCTCCTCCCAGCAGAAGGAGTGTTCAGGAAAACATAGCAGCCTCTTCCTGAATAGGAATTGGTTCTTGATGCCAGTCATTTTATCTGTAAACTTACATAGAACTTAGTGATCACATATGTAAAACATAGATGTCAATTATTAATGAAAGTTTTTAGAGGATAATTACCAAATTTTTTGTCAGGCAGTTAATTTTCTTTATTAGTTGATCTGGATAATTGTATTTGCGCATCACCCTTGTGGTATTTGAAGCACAGAGCAAGTCTTATAACACCTCTTGTATTATTTCAATTTTGTCTTTTAGTATTCATGCTATTCCCGAGTAGAATTCAGTTATGCTATTTAAATGTACAGTACAATTTTTCCTTTTTACTGCAGAAGAATGCTTTGATCTATCAAAAAGTTTAATTGCATTTCATGCAGTAGTTTCTATTTGTAATTAGGTGTATGTGTGGCAGTTGTTAAGTGTTTCTTTCATGTCCTTCCATTCATTTTTAAAGCAAATTTTCTGTTACACCTTCACATACTATGCAGTAGGTGCTTTTCTCAGATTCCAGAACTGCATATGCATATCTGATTCCCCTAGTCATTCTTGAAGTGTTTTGGCAGCTTGGCCTTTGCTTATTTTGATTATTCCCCTACTGATTTTGATGGACAAATGCATAGATTTACTTAATATTTTTATATCCCTGACTCTGAATAGGAAATTAAAGATCAATGAGGAATATAGTGCTGACTGTAGAATCCTTTTTATATTTTTTTTTCTTTTTTCTTATTTAAATAATACCTGAAAAAGGAAGTTTGGTATATAAAGATGCAAAACAAACAATAGATAATTTGGAGATTAGCCCTTAGGCTAATTAGTAATATACCTTTCCTACTGAGTAGCATGACATTTCGTATGCAATCCTATAAAGCAGTGTGAGGAAGAAGGAAATAAAGAGTTGGAAAAACATTTTGGGTCTAGGGATTAAGAACCTATTGATTATTACTAAGAATGTAGAAATAGTTCCTGCAAAGCATAAAAGATTATTGAGTTTTAAATAGACACGGAAATATATTTGGTTGAATTGAGATTTTATTCGGTTTTATCACGCTCCTTACTTATCATCCTTTCTTCTCTCATGGAAAATGCCATTGATTTCTCTTCTGCAGATTGCAACACTTGTGAGAAATTGAAATGCATTTGAATTCCTAGAAAAATTACTTTTATTTAACTGACATTTATTTAAAGGAAATGGCAAAATCAAATTAAAACTACATTGGTCACAAGGAATACTTCCTTTTTATTTTGTTTACCTTTGTGGTATCTCTCATGTAGAAATTGCACAGCTGGCACAATAGGATGAGGTATCCCATGTCTTAAAAATCAATGTCTTTAGCATATGGAAGTATGTGGAATTTTATAGGGTCTGGCCTATCCTGGTATTTTTCCTAATTCTGCAGTTTTAGAGCAGTAAGGATTATATACTAGCCTCTTATCTGCTGTGCTGGGACTACAGCTTCAGACAGCAGCCAGAGAAATTGGCTGTCTCAACGTGGCTCTGAGGAGTAAGATCAGGTCGAGCTGTGGTGGCCAGAGGCTGACCAAATGAGAAGCCAGCTGGTTTATTTGTGAGCATGCTAATATGCTCAGAACTGCCTCTTGCCACCAGGACAAAGAGGTGGGATGGAACAGCAGCAAAATATACACGATACAGGTGGTGACTAAATAAACAGCTCACTTCTTTAGTGGCTTTTGTGTTGGTCAAAAGAGACAGTGGGAAATCCTCAGTTTTGTTTTGAACAGAATGTTTTCCTTAAAGCACTGATGCTGAAAAAGAATATTTTGCATGTTCCCCAACAAAATTTATGTCAGGGCTGAGGATTCAAGGGAATATGATTACAAATTTCCTAACAAAAAAAGCTTGTGATAAAGCAGCTTAACATTTTGTTGCCAAGGTCAATAGAAAAACTTAAATTCTAGCTGTAGATAACATAAAGTGCTCTTCAGGATCATTACACTTCTGTATCACCATTTTAGTTTTAAAAATGTATTTCACGTCTTTTCTATTTTTTTATTTTGTACCTGAGCAGTTCAAAATGTTACTAATGCATTAGGTGCTGTTGTTGAGCTAGAGGCACTAATACTTCTCCCTCCTGTCCCAAATCCTACTTCAATATATAAAAAAGCAGCTGCTGCAGTCAAGGGTAGCATGAGCTTTCTGAGGAGAAATGGAAGTAATTCCAAAAGCAATATGTAATTATTGTGCATCTGACTGAATGTTTCTCACTTAATTTTGTTGAAATACATCTTAGAATTTTACACATAGAAAATTAAGTCAAATTATATAAGTGAAGCACAAAAGAACTGAGAAAGTTCAGTGTGCTGTGAGTATACAATGGAGTCCCCATGCACCAATCCTAACAATAAACAGGACAGAGTTTTGTTGTTTTTTTTTTTTTAACAAGGGAGCTAAATGCTATGTAAAAAGATTTATTTATTTTGCAAGAATTTTGTTTCAACTTTTTAAAATGTATTTTCCATATAAATATGTATCTATAAGTTGTTTTTCAGCCCCTTTCAATTTTCCTTTTCAAAATCTCAGATTAGGCTACTCAAATACCTATATATTCATGCAAGTATTATTTACTTCTTGACTGAAAAACACAAAGTCATTTCTATTTATGAACATTTTTTTGTAATGTGACCTGGCATTTCTCATCACTACCGCTTGCAGTCTAGTCTTATAAAATTTAATGGATGTCAAAAATGAGCACAGTATGAAAAATAAATAGACAAAAGAGAAATCCTTTACATGTTAACAAATGTCACAGAAAGATCATTTGAAGTTGAAATCCCCATGGAGAAAAATCATTTGGTCTTGACCAAAAGAAATACCTCTTTAAGATACATGGCTAAGGAAAATCTTGGAATTTTCTGTCTTTTGAAAAGAGTAGACTTAATTTGTATGTCCTCTCAGACTATGCTTCATCTTTATTAGAGAAATCCTTCCTTTCCAATGGTTTTAGGCAGATTAACTGGCCTAATTGGACCTAAGCTGCTGTGAAGAGAGAGGGAAAAAAGGTGGAGGCACAAGCTCTCCAAGTCCTCAAGTCACATCCTCCTGGTTGACTGGTCTGCTTAGCCAAGCTGAAACTGGTCTTATTGTCATGTTGGGTGCATTAATTGGAGTGCAGACTAATTTGCAAGAATGCTTTAGTGCCCTTTAAAAGGTGATTTAAAATTCAAAGTGATGGAAATTGTATAAAAGCATGCTGATCTGATCATTACCCAGAATTCAGTTTGACATTTCCTCTATTTATCTGTTTTTATTGTTTAGACTTTAAGTTTACTGTGAAAGACTTAGGAGACTGCAACAATTCATGATATTCTCTGGATTGGTTGATAACCCTCCCCTTTTGTGAACTCAGAGAATGCACTTAAAGTAAACCAGTTAAGCACAAAAGTGTCTTGTTTGGGGATGATAAAATAAAGAATATATTTAGATCATGCAATGTAATAATAAATACAGAAATGGATTTCTCTTGTTTCCTTCAAATACATGAAAATAAACTCTTTGGAATAGTCTTACCATATAGAGACATTAGCACCTCATTAACATAGGCCTGAATGGTAGCAAAGGATAATGAATTTTCATTTTTTTCAAGCAAGAGGCCACAAACACAAAATTATGCACTGTTTTTGCAAATTCTATAGGTAAAGAGATAACCATTGCTGAAGTGCAGCTGTGTTCATGGGTGAAGAGTGGTTTCTGCCAGCAGTACCAAACAGCTCTCCACAACATTTAACAATATTAAAATATTATTTGTCATGTGAAATTATACAAGAAGCCTTAAGATGGTCTGTAATTAAAGTACAGAAATTAGACTCTCATGCAATGCAATAAGCATGAAAAATTCCCGGGGATTTTTGAGTGACGGACTATAGGAAACTGTAAAACAATTGGAACCTTTCCTCTGCATTTTCCTCAAAGCCAGCAAGTAGATTTTAGTCCTGACACAAAGCAAGTGATGCTTTACCAAAGTGAAGGCGTTTGATGCTATCTCTGAAGCACACTACACTTGTCTGCACCAGAAACGGACAAAACTGGCTAATACCAGTGCAAAATCCTTGGTAGCCAGTGCTAGCTCCTGAAACATTTAGAGGTACTGTCCTAGAAACATGCTTTTACTTGGAAGTTGCCCCCTGTTACTCTTCTGATAAAGAGAGATTATGTTGGCAGGAATTTGTGCAGTAATTAGCACATTTGGATTGCAGGCTACCCTCTACCCAGGTAGTCTCCAAAGCCATTGTCTTGAGTGAAATTGTGAGGAATTTGTATTCCATAATACATGGAATGTTTTCTTTTTGCATGTAGCTGTTATTTGCTTCAACAGAGACAAGTGAGGTAGGTAACTTTTCCTTCTTATTCTGCACAGAAGAGGAAGAGGAATGAGATTACACCTTCCAGTATATCAGTCAATGTTTTCAAATTTGGGTTGAGAAACAAGTCTATGCCAGATATGCTGAAGTGATGTAACATTTCTTTAAATAAAAGTTTTAGTGTTGCTTTTACATTTTTTTTTCTAAAGTTGTAATTTGTTCAGCTGGACTGTGAGATTAATATCCAGCTCTCTCTAAGACTGTACTTGTGTCAAGTTTGTGACACTACCTTCAGATGGCATAGTGAGGCAGAGGCTGACTTAGAGATAAATTCTTGCCAGTGACAATATCTGTGCAAGGACTAAAAGGAGGATGTTCAGATCTTAAGTTGAGTTTGTAGCCTGACTGCAAGTGTCATTTTTAAAAGTGGTAAATATGGAAAGGAAAAGTATGGAACCTCATGGTTCCACAGTATGGAGCTAAGCAACTGTCATTTTAAAGAGCAAACACTGAAATTTTGGCCTCTGTGTTAGCTGAACAAAAGCAAATATTTGTACAATGTATTATATGCTTTTGGCTGTGCAGCTGTCTTTTGGCCAGTTCAACTATATTGCACTTGAGGAATTTACAAGTTCAATTTTTTTTCATTTGGTTTAATGTAATAAAGTATTGGGGTTTATTTACGGAAAAACCACTGCCACACTCATAGGTTAAAAGATTGTTGCTTAATGTAGTGTTGTTTTCCTTATAAAAAAAAATTTGCATGTATTTGTTTCTCTATCTCATTTTATTCTCTGTTAAATTAGAAAATATTTACCATGGTAACCTGGTCTACATAAAATATGCATAATTTTTGTTCTAAGAGTCATGGCAATGTGTAATGAAGTCTGTCCCGGAGACATTAATAATGTTTTCATGTCATGCAATGTGGTCCCACTGCTAGGTGCACAGGATTACCTGTGGGCAAAAAGCAAAGCATTAGGAACAGCCTAAACAATTGATTAGTTGTAATATCATACACTGAAGATGGACAGTCTGTATGACAGGTTGTATTGCAAGAGAATTTGCTCCTTAACACACTCTGCTTGTATTATCACATCGAGTAACAAAAACTCCCCAACATGCAGAGCTCACCACAATGAGCACCTCAGCTGCTGTTGTGCAAACAGCACATACTTATTGTCCTCTCAACACTGCAAGAGTTTAGGAGAGGAGTGACCAAGGGCAGATAAATGACAGTAATGCAACTTAAGAACAGGGCATGTTCCACCAGTAGGAAATTAATGGTAAGAAAAATGTTATAAATAGATGCATTTACAAGCACAGATAGAGTCCTCTGAAAAAATTGCTTAACTCATGCAGACAGATATTCACTGAATTCTCCGTGTGAAAGGTATATATTAGCTATCCATGCAGTCTTGAATATGAAATCAGCTCTATGCTCCACATAGGTAGGCATAAGCACATCTCAAGTGCCTAATGTCTAACAAACAGGGTGCAACTCTGGTACCTTAAATTTGCTGTGGACAACAGTAGGGTCAGGACTCTTCTCAGTATGTCTTCTATTTGTAAGAAGGCTTAATATACATTTTTAATTCGCTCAATATTAAAATCTGGATTTTTTTATAGCTGTTTGACCAAGTGGCAAATAGCACTACCTCTGCATTTTCACCTGAGCAGATTGAAAACTGCACATTATGCTGATACTTTCCATGTGAACGCCCCCATGTCCACTTGTTTGCATAATTTGGGAAAGCTAACTTCTGAAGAAGCTAGCCTGGTGCTTATGCTTGTACCCTTGGGAGCAGCCTTGGAACTGCACTCTTTGAGAACCAAAGCCTAGCACACAGAGCTGATTCAGCCAGGCTGCACAGGAGATCACTGCACGAGGAATAGAGATGGGAGACACCTTCCAGCAGTGCAGTGCAGCACACAGGCAGAGCCACCCCACTGGTGCTGCAGCCACTTGCCCCATCCAGTGCTCTGCATGGGGACACAGGCCAGTGGCAAGTGAGTTGATTTAGCCACAGGCAGCTGGACATGCCAGCTCCACTTCCAGAGTCCTAAATTTCATAACTGAGATCTCAGAGTATCACCTTAGATCTCCACATTTTGGACTTTGTCATTCTCTCTTCCAGGAGCTCACCTGCACTCAAGGCCAACAGGAGCTCTTTGCTTGTTTAAAGAATGCATGTGCTCAGCACTACTGTGGCCTCAGACTGCTAAGCATGGCATCTTCCCTGCTGGAGAAAAATCTAGGGAACAAAAATTTTTTAGGAATAATACAACTTATTTGATCTTGTTTTAGGCAGTGAGTGAACTAGAGGACTTTTTCAAGTCCATTCCAGCTGTAATTTTTCTACCATTCTGTGATTTTAAAAGGTGATCTGTAGACCAAAAAAAGAAAAAAAAATGCACAAAAAGAATCTATTTACTGAACAGAACATGATGTTTCAGAATAAATGAACCAAATCAGCTGTCTGTTTAGTAACAAAGTCCATTCAGAGATGAAGAACAAATCATATAAATCACCTGGAAATTAAATAAAGTATTTGAGACATCCATAGTTTTAAATTCTTTATATTTTATGAAGAAAGTGTTATAAAAAAAGCTCAAAGTATTCAATACTCAGCTACTTGAGATTCCTTTCTGCAAAAACTAAATTAGATAACCTGTGTTTCTTGAGAAAGGCTTTTGCTGTGAAATTGCATAGGGTTTTGTTTTTTTGATATTTAAGCTAAATTGTTTCCTATGAATCAACAATAATATTGATCACAAGAAAAAGAATAAATGTGATTAAAAGAATACATTGTCTCACACTGTGTAGTCTACTATATCTGCACATGCATATTATACATATTCAAATACTTAAAAATAGCAACCAGAATTTTAAAACGATGAAATATACTTAAAAAAATTTACTGACAAAACCACATAATCATATCATACCATATCATATCATATAACATCATATCAATATCATAAATTCAGAAATATCTCTTTGGAATTCATCCTCTATTTCTCTTACCATGATATTTATCCTGAAGCATGGGCAGGGCTTTGCAGAGCAGATAAATATCTTTGCAGAAAGATAAATAAGCATATCAGGTGCAACATTGAATAACATTTTAAAAAATATAGACAAAGACAGATAGGAGATCATTAGGATGCAATGTCAGTAGCTAATATAATGTGACAACATGTGAAACTGTTAATGCTAATGTTAAGTATTTTGTTCCTTGTAGAAATGGAAATCTAATAACTACTTCACTGAGAAAATAAAAGATTACATCACCTTTTAGCAGTTGCAGCTCTACCACTTTATGAGACTAATATCAGTAGATACTTTAAAAATGAATCTGAAAATTTACTGAAAGTCCATGTGGTGGTTTGTTAAAAAAAAAAAATCAAAACATGCCATGACAGATTTCCAGTAGTTGCTCCATTTTGGTAAACCCGTGTGGTAGGATATTTCAAGATATCTGATGTTACTACATGAATGGTGCTAGATCATTCATTCTAGGAGCACTTGGAAAACAAAGTTTTGTAAATGTTTGACATATAATGTCAGTTTGGGCCATGGAAGATCTCAAGGTTTGACAAGAGACATAATGCTAGGAGATGAATGTTGTGTGCCAAAAATTAGCAAGTGCTGTGTTCATCTTGAAGGAACAAAATATCTCCCCCACTAGCACCGTTTTTAACAACAACAAAGAAAAGGTCTTAAATATATCTTTACCCACATAGGTATAGAAATCAGGTGTAGCAACCAAACTAACACTATTTAGAAGCACTCTGAAAATGTGGCTGGGTGTCCTCACTAAAAATTTAACCCAGGATAATAGGCTATAATCAAAATTAAGCATGTTTTAAAATCAGAATCAGAGAGGTTAAAGCTAGCAGACACTGTAAGGCTGCAATACTGCTTCTTAAATTATTTGAACAGAACATAATCCAAAACCCGTGGTAAAAAATTGGATGGGCAAAATGCAACTTGTGCAGCATGTGTCTATTCCTGTTAGCTGAATTGCCAATGAATATATATATATACACATATATATATACAGATATATTTAAAATACTAAGATATCTGAAGGGAATCTGGAAAGATGGTTAAAGTGTTAAAACAGTGTTTGGTAAAGTAAGGGGGAACAGATTACCATGGAAAATATTTTGACAGTAGAGTTTTTCACCTTTTATTTTAAACTGGAAAATTAATTGAAAGCTCAAAAAAAGAGGACATTACTAAAATCTCCAGAAAATTATACATGGTATACATTATTTATTAGAATAATATATTTTTTGCATATGGGTTTTGCTGCTAGGGCAAGTGCTGAAGTTTTTGATGTTTTGCCACTACGTATAATAGCAACTGTAATTAAAGGAAAGCCTGTAGAAAGAGGATAAAAACAAAATATATTTGTTCTATCGAATATTTGTATTGCTCTTGTGAATTCAGAAGCTTTTCAATTTTATATTCTCATAGAAATAAGATAAGAAGAAAACAGAGATAAAGAGGGTGGGAGAAGTAATTTTCAAAAATTAAATAAAGTCTTTCAAGAAATTCTAAATTGGTTCAATCTTTGGACAAACTATTACTTTTAGAGGAAGAGGGTCTTCCCCTGAAGAGGAACTACTGGTTTAAGATTAATCAGCTTTGGCACAGAACAGCACAGTCTGTTGCTTATATTGTTCCCATCAGAAGGGGCTGAATTTCAAAATCTGTCAGGACAGAAACAAGAATGTCTATTCATGCATCACCATGAAGTGTTTTAGGGATGGAGCAATTGGCTGTGGTACAGAAGGCACAGTGGAGTGTGCAGGCAGTCAGGTGCATTGTGTGCTGCAGGAACTCTTCTCCAGTGTCAGATCCGTGTCAGATCCATCTGTGGCCCTGGGGCAGACCCACATTGGAGCAGGGGGATGCCTGGGAGGAGGCTGTGACCCCTGGGAGGCCTGGGAAGCTGAGCAGGGTCCTGGCAGGACCTGCAGAGCCATGGAGAGAGGAGTCCACACTGGAGCAGGTTTCCTGGTAGGAGTTGTCACCCTGTGAGGGACCCAGGCTGGAGCAGGCTGTGCCTGAAGGACTGCACCCTGTGGAAAAATGACCCACATTGAAGCAATCTGTGAAGAGCTGTTTCCCATGGGAGCAATGCTGGAGAAGTTCATGGAGGACTGTCTCCTGTGGGGAGAAACAAGAGGTGATGAGCTGACCTTAAGTTCCATTCCCTCTCTCCCTGTGCCACTGGGGAAGGAGGTAGAGCTGGGAAGGAGGGAGGTGTGGGGGGAAGGTGTTTTAAGATTTGTTTTATTTCTCATTATCAGGGTCTGATTTTGATTAGCAATAAATTCAGCTAATTTCCCCAATCTGAATCTGCTTTTGCATGTGATGGCAATTGGTGAGTGATCTCTTCCAGTTTTTATCTCAACTCATGAACCTTTTGCTGTATTTTCTCTCCCCAGTCCAGTTGTGGAGGGGAGTGATAGAGTGGCTTTGGTGGGTGTTTGGCATCCAGCCAGGGTCAACACACCACATTAGGAAAATCAAAAAGTCACTTTGAGCTACCTCTCTCCCTAAGTTCTCTGTCTTCTGAAAATACCAAAGTACAGGGCATTTGGAGGTGAAAATAAACAAGGGGAATTTTCCTTGTAATACCTGCAAGTCTCTGTAACCAGTGGCCTTTCTCAAGGTGTGAATCTACCTTTAGTTTTGATCAGAATTTTCATCTTGCTGCAAAGATTCCTACCAAAACCTCAGTTCTGAAAAAACCTGATTAGAATCCATCTTGTCAGAAAATGCCTGAACACTGCTAATGTTCATTTTTTAGGCTACATGGAAGAGAAGCTGCCCGTGTTGAATATTCCCATTATGTTCCTCAGTGTCAGGTGCTTGAAATTTGCCAAGTTTGTGATTTGAAATGTCATACACTTTATAGGCAAAAATCTATCTGCAGGAATTTTCTGCTAAAATATTAGATATTTCTAAACAAATGTGTGTGGGGGGGTTTATTAGCCTTTTTTCACTATTTTTGTAGGTAAAAATATTATAGCTTGTGAAGCAAATGCTGATGATTGACTAAATTTCATTGTCACAGATCCATCTCTGAAATGATTCTTTGAAGCTGATCATCTTTTCACAGTAAAGAACCTGAACACTTTACTACGTTTGTAGATGTGATAGGAAGCCATAAGCACAGGAGGTTGAAAAGAGCTGTGAATGAGCCAGGCATCCTCATCCAAGCAAGAGTTATTCATTGGTCTTGGCATAGACTGCAGCAGCCTACGCACTGCTTTAATTTATGCTAAATGGCTGTTGACCCACAGTGTCAGTTGGCAAGTAGCATTGTGCATTCTGTCAAAATCTCCTGTCTCCAACAATTCATCTTTCCAGGGTGAGTTGACTAGCAGGGTGAGTTGACTGCTTTGTGCCCATTGCCCAGAAGAAGGGCAGAAGGCTGAAGAATCCGTTCTCATGAGTTTAAAGCACTATTTAAAATAATAATTTTAAATATTAAACCATATATTTTTATGCAAGAAGAAAAGATGTTTAACATGAATAATATTTAGTATGAAGTGATAAATTGAAATAAATTATCCTTTGCAGCTCCATAAATTCAGTCCAGTAGCCTGCAGTAAAAACAGCTCTGAATTGATTTGTAATGCAAGGAAGAAATTAAGTGGATTTCTTCAATGAGAGAAGATCTTTCTCCTTTGTGTATGTAAATATATGTGTCAGAACAGGCAGATTTTATCAAAAGTTTGCACAGAAGTTGCAGCTGTGCTACAGAAGAGTTTGAGCAGAAGTGAGATATACTATACAGTCCATAATTATACACCTTGAAAGAGAATTCATGGCCCACACAGTCATCTTTTCCTGCCTGATTGCAGGAGAAGCAATCAATTCCTACCTCCAGAGAAGGATAGTAAAGTCTAACATTTTGTGTATCTTGGTCACAGATCTGGTCCAGGTATGGACTTTATGATTGGGAATAAGGGTTAAGATCATTTTACTTTCACTTGTTCTTTCATTTTCTTCCAAGTCTTCTGTTTTTCTCCCAAAGTCCTGCTGTAACATATTTTTAAATCCAAAAGCCATAATAAATTATTCACCAAATGCAGAAGTCCATCACTAACTCCTACACGTTAATACTGGCTTGGAAGACAATGGCAGCACTCTGAACTTAAAGAGGTTATAAATGCTTTATTAATGTTTACTAAGTGATTTCAAAATGTTGCTATATACTTTAAAAGCACATTATAAAATAAATTATAAACTTTACTATCAAAGCCTTTTCAAGGAATTCTATTTGAAGGCCTTCTTAAGAAAAGTGAGTTAAAACAAGTAGGATAAACTACACCCAGTCCTGCAGGCACCAACATGTGACTACTCTAAAGAACAGTCAGTAGGTAAAAGTATGAACATGCATAAAGCATTTCTGGGGAGAAAAAGCCAAGCTAGCTGCGTAGTTATATTAAGGTGGATTAAATTTTTGGGGAATTGTTTCATGGCATCTGTACAATGTTTTAGAAGAGAAAGAAGGTAGGTGTAATCTTGATATCCTCTATAATTAGAAGACTATATTTGCAATTCTTTAGCACATAGGCGTTTAGCATGCAGTTTGCCCTTAAGGAGAATGAAATGGAAAAGAATACGTAGCTATAATAATGACCTTGTGGCATTTAGGCACAACCTTTAACCTTGAATCCCAGTGGTAAATGAGCTCATGACAACTCCTGTGCCTGAAACTGCCTGGCTGCTCTTATAGCAATATTACTCTAGGGGGGAAATGTCTTTTCTAGTGGAAAGATGAACTTGGCAAACTGAAATGTTAAATGATAATGTCAGCACTTTCATCACAGTTGTGTGATTTGTGTTAATACTTGTGTTTACCAGTCAGTTTGAATTTTGCCTCTAGTCCAAACGATTTATTACTTCTATTCTCTCAAATTAATTCAGCTCTAATTTTAAAAGTAGATTCAAAAAACACTCTTTGATTTTTTGAAAGATAGTTTTTAGTCAACTGGACCTATTTTTTTCATTTAACAGCCACTCAGATTTAGTAATCAATAAGATGCAGAAAAACTAAGGACATCAATAACCTGGAATTACCAAAAATAACAATGCTAACAACCTAGTCATTAATGAGAATTACTAGTCTTGTTGCTATAGAAACAAGACTGAAGCAAATAGAAATTATGTGTAATTTCTCATTCCCAAAAGTGGCACATATTATGTCATTACCATAGTAATGATATTATTACCCCAAATGTAATAAACTTGAAAGCTACTTACCATCAGAGGACACCTCCACACCTGAAAAAGCTGACATGTACATTCAGCTGTTGATCTTCATCGAAGCTCCACAAAAAAACCCTGAAAGTAAACTGACAAATTTATGAAGCAGTGGAGATGGTAGAGTCACCTCAGGACACTTGCCAAGAGTTTGCTCTTTTCACTTATGGCAAACCCAAATTTAACTGTCAATCACTGTAGACCACAAAAGGACAAAGGTAAAATTCAGTTTAGTCTGCTGTCCTTTTTTGGTGAGATCAGTAGTAATTGTTGGCTCAAGCTGGAAAACAAGACAAAACTTCACTCACAAAATCGTTGGCCATTGCCACTGCAGACACAACTAGGAGAAAGGAATGTGTTTGCATGTTTACTTTTCCTCTAGCTATATTGGAAAGCCAAACTGAGGGTTTCTGTAGGAATGACAATATATGTGTGATAGATGTGATGTGTTAGATAAACATAGGAAATGCTTTCCGAGAGTGGGAACAAAAAAGTCTTGCCTTGACAAAGAAAACACTGGAAACTTCTCTAGCAACCACAACTAACCCTACCACTCCCCATCAGGTTTGTTTTTCCACTTGAGATGAAGTATTCTGGAGGTCAAATATTTTGAGGATGGTGTCTTCAGCTATTGTTACTATTATCTTTTTGTCCTCTCTGTAATCGCTTGTCCAGTGTTGTGCCTAGGATAAATCCCCTTACATTAGGAAGCAGCAGTAGAGTTACTGTGACTAAGGTCTGGCAATGAAGTTGCCTCTCAATTAACACAGGAACAAAGAGTATTCATGCATGCGTTGCCATTGAGTCATTCACCAAGTGACTCAGGCAATGGGTTTTCTGTTATTCCATTATTAATTTTTATCAACTTTTTATTGTTCTAGGACTTGACACGCACCTATTGACATAAAAATGAAAACAAAAGTCCGTGGTGTCTGACCATGAAAATCACAAAGCAATCACAGGGAAACTGAGAGTTATCACTCCTAGCTTCTGCTTCTCCTCATCACCACCAGTTAATCAATACTGTTTTCCTTAAAGATAAGCCATTTTTTACTGTGAAGGTGACTGAGCACTCTCACAGACAGTGGAGTTTGGAAATACTCAAAAGACATCTAGACATAGTCCTGGGAAAACTACTCTGGGTGACCATAATGGAACAGGAAGGGGTTGGACGAGATGACCGTCAGATTATTCAAAACTAAAATTATCCTTCCATGATTTCTGAGATTTCTAGAAAACATGAGACAATAGTTGATTAACTATCTAAGTTTGCCTTTTGGGATGTCTCAAAATGTGGTGAATAATGTCTCTTATTGATTCAAGTTGAAGACTGTTATTGTTAGTTTTGTAAATCAGACTGATCATGAATATATAAACTCATTTTTTCTGGTACAGAAAGGTGAACAGGCCTTTGCCCAGAAACAGAGTTGCTTGAGGCTAAGGGCGTAAAGGTAAGCAAGCCTCCAGAGCTACTTAAAGGGAAAGGTATGCAAGGATTTTATGTCCCTTTAAAAAGTTGTGTGAAATCAAATTTGCAAGAACTAGTGATAAAGAATAAGTAGAATAGAAATAGAATGTCACAACTGATGAATACCTGAAGATATTTTAACAGTACCTAGTGGAATTTTCAGTGTCATTGCTTCTAATAACATAGTAGAGTTGCTGCAAGAAGGAAAAGAAACCCAGGTCTCATTCTTGTTTTCCATTATGTTTGTTTGTTGCATCCATACAACTACAGAAAATCTGCACTAAAAAGTCCTAAATGATTAGGGAAGAAATAAGCAATACAGTTCCAAACGAACATTTTGTTTATGATGTTAGAGAAAAGTTACAGATTCAGGTGTTTTTTGTTAAAATTTTGTCTTAAAGTGGCAGAAGATTTAAATGCGGCCACGCATAGTTCTTTATTTATATGCCTCTATTAAAACTTAGAAATGTGCACATTCTGCTTTTATCAAACACAACAAATTTAGCAAATGTCTGACCTTGTGCCTGCAGTGTGAAACATTCTCAGTTTCTAAGGCAGTACAGATCATTACCTATAGACTTTACATCCCTCAAGCTGTATGCTTGAAATTCATGCAAGACAGCTTTTGCTGCAGAGCTGTGCTGATCTATCAAAAACTGCAAATCATCTTCAGTAGGAGCTCTGCCCCTGAAAAGCGAAGGAGTAGAATGAATGAGAAAAATGTTGATTTTGCTCAGAGCACTGTAAGGGAAGGAGCCAACAATCCAGACCTTGAACAAGCAAATGGTGTTTAGAACTCACTGTGCATCGCTGAGTTACAAAAACAAGAAGAGGCATGATGAGTATATAAGCATGAACAGAACTTGGAAAAAAGCCCTAATGACTGACAACAAGAGTAATTTAAATGATGCTACTCCAGCTCCAGTGCAAGTTGCATGAAGATATGTACACACAATATTCTTCTGTCACCATTTTTGGACATAGTGGCTAGCTAATAATTAATGAAGCAGCAATTCATGTCTAATGGCATAAACAGTCAGTTATTCCTTTGGATAAAAATCTGAGTTTGATTGACTTAGATCCACTGTTTGCAACCCATAAAATCACAGTCATGAACAGTAATTGATTTATTCACCTCTCAGCTGGCAAAAATGTATACCCAGTAACACTGAGGTTGGTACGTGCCTCTTATGTACAGCTTACAAAGTGGATTAAGGTCATTACCTCTATTTATAGATCATATGGTAATCTTACATTATTTAATAATGCATTTTTCAGTGGAGAAAATCTTGAGAAAACATCACTGAAATTACAAGAAATGCCCAGAATACTTGACTTTTCTGCTAACGTGGGTATTTCACTAACCAGCTACATCTTTTGGGATACATATGAATTTTTTCACTTCTCTGGTTATGTTGCAGGGTCTGGTTAAAACTATGTTCTGATATTTTACTCTTGTTGAGGCTTTTCTAAAAATACATGTATGTATGCACATATGGACATACATATGTGTGTATGTATGTAAATCACCTGATTTTATTGGCTGTTTGAAATAATATACTACCTTCTGAAGCTTTTACAGATGAGTTTAAGTACGAACTTCTGCTTTCATCAAATAAATGGATTTAAGCATGAATAAGACTGCCATCCTACTGATGCCAAGGGACTGTAGCAAATGAACCAGGAAGTCTCACCTCTATGCAAGATGCAGCTGAAGGCATGTAAATACTTGGTTTTGATTGAGAAATCAATCACTCACAATCTGATCCTCTAGCTCAGAGAGGGCCAGTTTACTCTTCTTTTACAGGCATGTGTGTTTGTGCTCTATAAAGGTATTTAATGCAGAGTGTGAACATATTTCCTCCTTAGGGCAGAATGTACAGTAGATGCAATAAGGAAAGCAGCTGCAGGCCAGGAGAAACAAGAGTGTGTGTTTAAAAGGTGTGGCTTTATTAGTCTTAGCCACGTATGTCAGTCTTGCAAAAGTATTACAAAATTTTAACAATGCAAGGCACAAAATTGACTTGCTCACCAGAGTTTTGAATGAAGAGGAGAGACATAATGTCATTGTGCTTATCAAAGAAAAAACAAACCCACAATTTCTGGGGAGAATGTCTTTTACATCTTCTGTATCTTCAAGATTTTCAAGTCAGTGCCACAATTACTGAGATTGCAGTCTATTATTCTGGTGTTAGGAAATACCAGTTGTACAGCTGCACACTGAATGTGAATTATATTCCATGGTGTAATGCATTATTATGCAGGCTTTAATTATAGGATAATTGACTGGTCTTTTCCACAAAATTCTGACCTCATTACTTTGATTCTAAATATTTGCAAAACTGGCTTTGACATAATCATGAAATATCTATGTTAGTTTGAAGCATATGACCTGAAGAAAGACTTGCCTTACCGAAAAAGTTTATATTTTCTGGCTGTGTTCTTTGAGTTAATGCATTATTACACTTCTTTTTGCAAAGCTGTGTCTGCCTATACCCTTAGAAGGTGGTGGTAACAAAGAAAACCCTTGCTGGAGCAATTGTCTTGTATTTGGCATATGAAGAATCTTGTGAGTTTGCTTAGTGTTTCATGTTAATGCCAATGCCCCAGTTTACGACTGAGGCACACAGGCACTGTCTTAAAGAGGTACTACTTTTACATTTCAGCCTTATATTTGTCTTGTAGATAAATTCAGCCACTTCATTGTATGGCTTTTACACTGATGCTTTCCTTCAGTCTCCTAATATAGCACAGTTTTGTAAAACTCCCTTTTTTTTTCTTTTTTTTTTTTTTTTTTGAGCTTGCTATTCAGATTGCAGAGCTCGTTCCTTTCCCTGTTTTAACACATAAACTAGAATTATGAGTTTCAGGAGTCTCAGTCATGAGCACTGTCATTAAAAGAAAATAAAAATCAGAATTCGTTTCTGGATGTGGCAATATTTAAAACTTCCTTTATGCTATTAACTACAGGAAGCTATTGAACAAAGAATTATTTTCAAATGTATCTGTACAGATTTTCAAAATGAAAGATTTTTGCTCATATTTGATTTCAGACTATGAGACATATGCCTGTACACTTTCAAGATTTGTTCTTTAATGATTTCTTCCCTTCTAAAGGTTTTTGAATTCTTGAATTTTTTTCTCTTTGCTGGTTTTGGTTGGGATAATATTTCTGTTCTGCAAATATAATATTTTCACATTGCTGAGTAGATCAAAATACATTTTATCTGTAATAATAGTCCTTAAGTCAGCAATATTAAAAGTTTTTTTCATGTTGGTAGTCAGCACTGAGTTACTCTTAAAACATCCTCCTTTTATTAAAGACACAAAACCCACCCTAATCTAGAAGAAGCCAAATACTATAAGACAACTAGCCAGATTAGGAATTTCTTTTTTTTTTAAAGTTGGAACTCAAGATGACAAGTAGGCTTGGAGAGAAAGGAGATTAAACAAATCTCATTCCTTACAAGGAGTCAGGAAAGCAAGTAATCACAGTGACATTAATAAAAAGTCATATTTGAAATATAGTTGAAAAAGCATATAGCAGAGGCGGGCTGTTCTTCTTAAGAAGACAGATATGAAGAAAAGTTGCACTTTTCTTATTTGAAAATTAGGCAGAGTCTCTGTAATTGCTCCCCACTTTAGGTATATTGAAATTTCTTTCCAGGTTTATTGGAAACATTTAACATGTATTGAAGTAATGTCTGCTCACACAGTACTTCAGTATTGTAAGAGTGTCAAAATACTAGATAGATTTTTAGATCACAGCTGGAAAGACATTGACCCTAGAAACTTGTGGCATTTTCCCATATTCCACTGACCATTGCACTTTGTCTCATTTTCACATTCTTTGCTTATATGTTTTCTTTTTTCAGAAAAATTTTTCAGAAAAACTTCACTTTTTCTTAATTAGAGCAGTCTCATGCTTCCTCAGCAGAACAGACAGTGGAAGTTTGTTTTTTTTCTAAGGATGAGGATAAAACAGTTTGAATCATTCTCACCCTTGGAAGTAGAAAATTAAAAATTGTTGTACCAAAAAAGACATTCCCAGGTATTTAGGAGCGAGGACCTAGAATCAGCAAAGGTGTTTTGGGGGAGAGTACAGTGAGAATAGATAATAGGTCTTGGAATGTCAGGCAGATTTTGGAGGGCAGAT
Organism: Luscinia megarhynchos; assembly: GCA_034336665.1. Taxonomy (NCBI): domain Eukaryota; kingdom Metazoa; phylum Chordata; class Aves; order Passeriformes; family Muscicapidae; genus Luscinia; species Luscinia megarhynchos. The sequence continues at coordinate 31,274,419 of CM067568.1, read as the reverse complement.
GGGAGAGATGTGAAGATGACATGCTTCATGCAACAGTCTGTGCCTACCACCCTTCCATTTCCAATAACCCTCCCATGTGCAGAGTTCTGTGTGCCCAGACAAGAGGGAGAGGGTGAGCTCACCAGCAGCTTAGGGTGCAAGAGCAGACTGGTCTCTCACAGTGCTACAAGAGGTTTCCACACCATCTGTCCTTCAGACCCTTATCCACCTAAGTTGTTTTCTTCAAGGATGTCTATGTCCATCTGTTGAGAAATAAAGTGACAATAAACTGGCAAAGGGGCCACCAGAACTATGTACAGCTCTTAGAAGAATAAGTTTGCTACTCCAAGACATCAGGAGACCTTTTTGGCATAGGACTAAAATAAGCCCTAGGCCTAGAGAAAGGAAAGTAAAAAAATCTTGAAAAGATTTCTCAGGTTCAGAAGAGAATTTCTTGACTGGCTCTTTTAAATTGTGATCGATGACCTGGCAAATTCTAAGCTTTGAAAACACTTTAGCCACTAAATAACACATCCATGCTCTAAACACTGGCCAACAGTCTGAAATGCATAAGTGGTTAGGGCAGTAACATGCACCTCCCTATGTGTCACTCTGTGAAAACCATGTTCATAGGAGCACTTTGTCTTCCTTTCATAAGAAGTATTTTTTAAAATCTGTTGAAGGGCACATATGTGTGGATTATTAGAACTCAGGGACAGAGCTAATGAATGAGAATTTTCTGCAAAAAAAGTGCATATAAATATGACCTCATTGCTCTTGTGGGGAGTGAATTTTAGTTCAGAGTGAAAAAATCTGAGAAAGTATCTTTTAAAATAGATAGCTTTAAATAGAATCCTCTTTGTTCAGTAAAATAATGAAATAACATTGGGGATGTATTTTTTAATTCTGTGATCTTCTCCCAGTCAACTATCCTATCCTCCCACTTGTATCTGTTAAGACCTACAGGAAACTCAGCTGTGGCTTGCGTGAAAAATATTCATCACTGACTCACAAGAAAAATCATGCTCATTCATTTTCTTCCTTCCAAAAGAAAAATCACCACAAAAGGCTATTGCCATTTAGTGTTCTCTTTCCTAGTTGCTGCATGCTGTTAGCAACACCATTGCCACATCTCAATGGGAAAACATTCTGTCCGTATTTTCTAGAGACATTATACTATTGACTTGGGGATCTTGTTGACTTTCCCCAGCTGTTTTTATTTATTTGTTTAAAATATTGCTACAGTGGATTTCATAATCACTCTCTCCTCCTGGCAACCAGACATTAATTTTTAATCTGCACAAAAAAGCAGATCTAAGTGGAGAAGAAGTGCAGGCAGTGTTTGAAAGGAATATTTGGGAGCTTTGGGTAAAAGAAACTTGATAGATATTAGGTAAAAAATTGCATTAAATTAAATTAAAATTCAGATAAAATAACATATATAAAATTAGGGTAAAAGCTCAGCATTCCCCAGGTCTTCTGAGGCCCTGAGTTATAACTTAGACTAATGATTAGGTGAGCTGGGTCATAACTGCACACATTGCATAGGGCTGGGCCCAGAGTCCTGATGATGAGACACAGCTCATCCTGCCTTTCCATCCTAATCTGTATTTACTTAAAGATTTCATGTATTTCTGTAGACCTTCAGGTGGACACAGTTGTGTTTTATCAGGTATTAGATAATTGCCCTAACTAAGCCCAGAACTGGACTGAGCCAGAATATTCAATGTGTCTGACATAGGCATTCATATTTTCAAATATAAAACTGCCTTCAAAGTAAAAGAAAACTATCTAAATGTCTTATTTACTTTTGTATTTGGGACTAAAGATACGTGACTTTGTCATCAAAGGAACTTGTGATGTTGAAGCGAAATTAAATTTGTGCCTAAAATGCCTAGACAGTATACAAGATTTTCAAAAACAACCTGAAAAGTTTTCATTTCTTTCTTCTTTACTTGTGCTAAGGACAAGTGACTTCACTATCAATGATGCTTATTAGAATCCTGTAATATAATGAAAATGAAATGCATTGTGCCCAATATGCCTTAGTTTTCATAATAATGACAACACATATGCTGTATTTCTTTCTTTGTCTTCTTTGTGTCACTGATATAAACTGTCTTTCTGCCATCACAAACTGTGAATAATGTATGAAATAAATAAAAAAAATGTGAAGTATGAATAGAAATAAGCTGTGCAAGAGACCCATATGTTCTACTTGGGGATGGGCTTGATTCACAGCCTATCAAAGTCAATGCCAAGAATACTATGGAAATTAACAGGCTTTGATCAGGCTCTATAGTCGTATATTTTGGGCCTGGATTTTTAAGAAAAGAAGCAAGTTGTCAATGAACAGAATAGTTTTCCTTTGTGCTACTCTTCAGGTGCCAAGAGCTCTTTTGACACCTGAAGTTTGGCTTTGTTGCTGCTTCTCACACTTGGCCCTGCTACCTGTGGAAGGTCTGGTTTAAGCATATTTAGATATGATATTTGGACACGAGATAGTGAAAGAGAGCAGCTGAGCTGAAAGGGTGACTGGGAGTTAAATAGATCCAGTGCAATCTAACTCCATGCTTATTAGACAGATGAGTGCCTCACTCAAAGCCTTGAGCTTTGATTTGTTAGTCCCTTGAGTCATTACTTAATACACGGTTGACATTTAAAAATAATACTTCTTGCACAAAGGGCCAGCTTGTGAGCACTGGGCCTGGAGAGTAACTCGTCTTGCAGCTCCCACCCACAGCTGTAGCAACACCAGTGAGCAACACGCAGCAATAATGCCAGCTCCCATGAGCTAGGGATGAGTAATGGGCTCCTGGCAGGGATTGCAAGATGGCATGGGAACCTCCAGGCCCCGGAAAAGTTTTGGCTCTGCCACAAGGAAAGCCTTTCTGTTACCTGGCTCCTGAGCACTCTCCCTTCCTGAGGAAAGGAGCCAGTGCAGCCTGGGGCTCTCCTCTCCTCTCCTCTCCTCTCCTCTCCTCTCCTCTCCTCTCCTCTCCTCTCCTCTCCTCTCCCTCTCCTCTCCTCTCCTCTCCTCTCCTCTCCCTCCTCTCCTCTCCTCTCCCTCTCCCTCTCCTCTCTCCTCTCCTCTCCTCTCCTCTCCTCTCCTCTCCTCTCCTCCTCTCCTCTCCTCTCCTCTCCTCTCCTCTCCTCCTCTCCTCTCCTCTCCCTCTCCTCCCCCTCTCCTCCCCACCTATCTCCATTCCCCAACTTCCACATCAAATGTAAAATAGTACTAAAAGAAACCAACACCACATCTCAAAAGAAATTATCTATATCTCAAGCCTCTTTTTTTGATTAAAGACTAGCATATTTTTTTGTTTATGCAGTGAATTAAAGCAGCACAAAACCTTTAATTCAAATTAAAGAAGTACAAAATTTAATTTAGGATATTGAATTTGTGAAGAAGAGTTCTTACCCTCAAGAGGTAGAGGCATCCTACTTGGTCTCATCTATAGGTCAAATATGTTTTTTATTTCTAATGGAAAATGAGATGAAAAATATGAGTGTGGATTCGTGATAAGACAAACTGATTTTTTTGTATCTTCTTAAGTATTCAGAAATAACTGTTTCTGTCCCATATTTGCAGAGCTTCTAACTAGCAGTGATGAAAATAGAGGAAACTTTTTCACAGAAATGATGGAATAGAAAACTAACCAACTTTGAATTTTTTGTACTTGATTTTTTACACTTGATTTTTTTGCTTTTGAAACAGAAAGATGCCATTCGTTTGTAAAGCTGTATTTTCTTTCCATATGAGTAATGATGAGTAATGTAATAATAATTACAACAAAATATGTCTTGGTACCCAGTAGAAAAAAAATTAGATGGTAAAATTCGAAGGACATTCCCCAGGTGTTTGGCAGGAGAGAACTATTTTTGTCCATTTAAAGACTGTAAGAGTATTGTTAAATGCAAAGCAAAGAAAATGCATCAGAATAAACAGATCACATCTAATGAAAATGATACTTACAGTCTCTAGGAACCTAGATAGAAAAGCTTTTGGGATCATTCCACCTCTCTCAAAACCAGTCTTTAGTCAACCATACGCCCATTTCTGTTCTAAAATAATTTGATTGCTGAAGCTAGTTTGTTGGAGCTTTTAGATATAATTTGTTATTTACACGATACTGAGATTAAATGGGTATAAAATAAATTGTTGGACAGCACCTATAAATGAAAGCACTGGAAAATAATGGTACTTATATTACTGATTTGGAATTACTTACATGAGTAAATGATTTCCACAAAGAGATAGAGAAAGTGAACAGGAGAGACTATGATCAGAAGGACTTCTGATAAAATACATTTTCATCGATATCCCAGCTATAACTGCATTTTGATTTTTATTTCCAAGTGAAAAACTGTAAATTGTTTCTACTTAGCAAGCAAATATATACCTCATCTCCTGGTCCCCAGGTCACAAAAGAGGGTTATCCTGTCACCACCACTGATTTCTTAAAAGTGTGACATGTATTTAGTTGTCAGTTCCGATCAGCAGCATTCACGAATCAACATTACATCAGCAGCAAAGCACACCATTTTATGCTCTTTTGGAAGATAATTAGAGTTCCCTTTTGTTGCAAATAAGATGTAAAACAGCTATAACTGCTGGTGAACGTGATTAAAGTAACCTCTATAGAACCCCATTATTCTAGACAGATTCCTTCAGATGCATAATTTCCCCATTTTAAGAAAACATAATGCATGCATATAAAATTCAAATTGTCGAGACACCTCTAACAAAAATTAGTTGTCTATTAAGGCATTCTTAGTAGCTGGTTAACATGTAAAACTCTTTAAGTGTATTTTAAAATAATCATGAAATAATAGCGCATGTCATTAAAGGTAAACATTTTACAGTGAGAGGTTTGTTCAGACAAGAGCTGTGTATTAAACTTTTTCTTACAAAACTCCTATTAGAAGAGTACACCACAGTCTTGTCTCTCTATCAGGTATGTACCAGAACATCCCCCTGCCCCAGCTCCATAATCATGCCTCACTATACACAGACAAACTAGGCAACATTGTAATTTTTTGGCATATAATTTATAGGTGAAATGCCTTCATTAGACCTCATATAATATTGTAAAAATTTTGTTCATAGAAAAAAAAATCACCTGATGTTGGACAACATTCATAATTTTTTTATTTGGCACATGTGGCCTGATCTTCTATGAAGATTGGTGGAGAGTGGAAAGGATGCCCATGAATGATCTTTTTAACAAGTGACACAAAGAAGGTAATTTAAAAATATATCTTGCATTCAAATAATCAGTTTTGATTTTATAGACAAGAAAGGGAAACACCAAAAAATTGTTTTAAGGCATAGGGAAGAAGTTGCTAAATATCCAATATATCATTGTTTAGCAGCAAGTGTCAAATTTCTCCTGAGTGTTACTTTGTGCATACTATGCTCTGTGTTGTGGAGAGCTGGGTGTAGGAACTGGTTCTCAAATGGTGCAGGACACCTCAGGGCAGCTGTTGAGTAATCTAATTTCAGAATTGGATGGATATAGTTTGACTCTAAGCACACAGGGGCAATATGCACCATAGTTCTTAGAATAAGGTCCTTGATAATAGTTTGCCTCTGAATTATGTAACAGATAATAGTTTATTTGGAATTTTCAGAAGATAATAAACTATGATGAAAAAATTAGAAAAAGATTGCCAATAGAGTGACCATTACTTTTGTTGAATTGTTATAATTATAAAATCAAATCCTGGTTTGCTCTGTTGGGTATCTCAACATCTAAAGGAAATGCTATTAAAGAAGCTTACAAATGAATAATCATTCCCAACAACTCACAGCAGCACTCACAGCATGAAAGTACAAGAAATAAGGAAAGTTTTCAAGGAGGGAAACTGATTAGGGTGAGGATGATTCTCTGTCAGAAAAATGTATTGTGCAAGTGTCCTCTAGAGAAAAAATTTTCACCTGGAAAGAAACAGCATTATGAACACTACAGAACTGTAGATTGCAGGACACTGATCTTATTAAGAAGGGATGCTAATTTGCACACTGTCTCCCGCTGAACTAGAAGCAAGTTTACCACTGGGTTTGTTAATTTACGCAGGACACCATTAGCTCTGGTTGGACTTAATGTATCAGAGTAGATAGAGGTCATTAGCTGCTGGGTTCATGATTATCTAACATGAATTACAGACAGTATCTCAGAAATACATTTGTTCTGAGGCTTCATTTCTCCTCATGTGATTTTTTTTCCCTATTGGTGTTTAAATTCCATTTGCAAAGCCTCAGACATTGAGTATTACACATACTCATACACACTGCTGGTCATTTTGTTTTGTTTGCTTTTGTTTTTTCTTCATTAACCATTAAGAAAAGTAAAGCAATTTAAAATAAAAATAAAGTCCAAAAGTATGTACGTTGCATTTAATAGAAGTGATAAACAGTCAGCTTGACTTTTAAAATTTGCAATTGTAGGCATAATTACAATGGAAACTGTAAGATCCCCATTATAAGTAAATCAATTATTTAGATAGTTCAGTATTGGGGAAATAAATGGATAAATCTCCCTGCTAGATGCTATACCATGCATTTATCAAAACCTTCCACTGGACTTCTGAAGCACATCCTGCACCCTAAAATGTTGTTAGAGAAAGAGACTGTTGTTGGAATACTGCTTTTAAGTATAGCTCTTCAGAATCTTACATTCACAAGAAATCAGCCTATTTAATAAAAATATTTATGTTTTCTGGTTAAGTAAACACATTTTCCTAAAGATCTATGCTCAGTCTATTCCACTTAAATGGAACCAACCATCTACAAATTCATTTACAATTTTTAGATCTGTACAAGCACATTCCTAATAGCAGGGAATACTTTTGTGTCTCGGCATGATATCTTTAGAAGAGGTGAATTTTCATTTATTTAATGCAAATACTCATACAAGGTAAACTGCTTAGGCAGATATGGAGCGTGTTTTCATGGAAGCTTTGTGGCAACAGGAAAATAATAGAACATAATTGTACAATAAATGGAATGTTGCAGTTTCAAAATTACTCATGCTATGGTGCAGTGAACAAAAAAGAATACAGGAAGATAGAGATACTAGAGCTGCTTTGCTTACAAATGATTTCATTCTAGTTTTATGTGTATTTTAGGAAAATCTCTTTCACTAGACAAATATCAACAGGGAAGATATACATGATCTCTGAATACTGAAAAAAAAGCTCTAGGTATTGGAAGTTGTTTGCATTGTTATCAGAGCTCGGTTATCAGAACTACTTCAGCAATGTAAACTATTTGTAGCAACTGTTTTTTTAAAATAAATTTAGCATAATTTCAGTTCACAGATTTTATATAAATAGGGATTTTGTGTTTTGAAAGTGATTTTCTTTCCGAGTGATTTCTCTTCTTTATGCTAGCAATTTAAGTCTTGTGGTTTGTCATGAATTACCTACTAAAACTATAGTTTTGATTATTTCTGCCTATCTTTTTTCACTTGATCTTACTGGTTCCTTGAATAATATGGTATCTTTTTTTCCTTCTGTCTGCATGGTTGAAATATTCATGAGGAAGAAAAGAGAAACATTAGGTGTGGCAAGCACGTGTGTGCAGGTGTTCACGCACCCTTAAACATTCTGAGAAACAGAATACCTTGTAAAAATAGTTGTGAAAAGAAAAAATAGAGCTTGTATACTGATCAAATTGAATTTGTGATTGAACTCCTTGCACCCTGAGACTTCTGTGTTTAACTGGTCTGTGATGTAAGTATTAGTTCAGCACCATTCTGCCAGGTCACAGGTGATGCAGGAGCTGCTCTTCAGTGAGGGTATGGCCACAGCAAGAAATGGCATCTAGCAAGAGATTGTTCCCACTGTTGGATGCTCTCTATACCACTGACATCGTGTATGGCAACTGTAAAGTTCTCTAAATAAACAAATAGAATAGGAGGAGTTCTGCTTCCCAAGGCCACTCACGTTCTTTAATTTCTCAACATATAGGAATGTGCTAGGTTTGAGCATATGTATGAACAGCTTTTATTGTAAATTTTACTGAACTCAAAAAGAAATCTGCTGATGTCCTGGATAATTCTCCAGATAATAGATAGACATTATGAATATTTCAAATAGAGATTAATAACTATAAAGCTTGTTATCTCCTAGCTGGGGACAGTGTCTTGTCTCTTTAATTGACATGAAAATTGTGCTTTCTTGATTAAAGATGTTAAGGCAATGAGGGTGAGGGGAAAAAAAAGAGAAAATAAAAAGGAGGCATTGTATTCTTTATTTCACAACTTTTTTTTGTAATATCTTTTGAACAATCTCTGCAAATATAAAATTTCTATGTAGTATTTCAAGACAGGTATCCTCCAAATACGATAAAGGTAAAATCCAGTCAATTATGTGGTTACAGCATTTTTAGTGTAACAGAATGTCATGTGCTGGTTTGAATAATTCCTTACTATAAACTTATGCTGCACAAAAATGAGTTAATTTAAAAGTCGTCACCATCATCTTTCACAAAATTACATATTTTTGGAGATAGAGACATTTTTCATGCACGTGGTATTTAGGATTTCATTTGCTTTAATCCTTTTGGGATATCCATCCCCACATTCTGGTTCTCTGCTAGACTTGCATGACAGCTCTTGCAGCTAACCTTGATACCACCTCCCTGCCCTGTCTCCTTCCCCTTACAGATGCTCCCTCTCACCTTTAGCTTTTATACCAAGTCATATTCATTTCGTCTATAGTTTTCTCAGCTCCAGACCTTTACATTCAGAATCGTTATATAAGACACCACAGGAGGAAAACAATGCAGACTGCTGTTACCTGTATAGTCAGTTTGTTGAAGATTGTGGAATACTAGGATTGTAAATAAGTTTGCCAACAGAAGAAAAATGTATGTGAAGGTAGCAGTGCACCAGACATGACACCACAGGGATAAAGATGGGGCTAAAGACTAAACATTTAGTTAGAGCTCAGAAGCCTGAGCTCTTCTGTTCATATGGAAAATTTTTATTTGCACTTTTTTTTTTATTTTTGAAACAGTTCAGGTAGAGAAAGGAGAAAGGGATGAAAGAAAATAAGACCTATACATACTTCTAGATCTTGGTCAGATGCTTAGCATTCACACATGTTCATTGTCTTAGGCAGTGTTTGTCTTTTTTTGTAATGGCAATAAATTCTCTACTATTGAAAAAGAAATTCAAAACACCCAGATATGCCTTTTTCCACAGAGAGAAGGAATTCTTATGCTATCTTATGTTGAACTGCCATTAAAATATTCTAGTGACCACAACTACCAGTCCCAAGAAACTAATTTACTCAAATCATCTACCTCAGGAGAAAAAATGTAAAACTGAATTAGGAGAGCTCCTCTGGCAAAACAACAGGAAACTCACATAAGAGACCTATTAGCAGCATTGCATGATATGCCATCTAAAACAGCTCTGCTAAAATGGGCCTGGTAGAAATAGGTACCAGTATAGACTCCAGTATATCTGTGGCTATTTCATATCATGAAATAGAGTTTAAAATAAAATAAAATAGAGTTTTGACTTCCGTTTATGAACACAACATGTTTGTTTTGCTGTAGATATCCATCCCCCCACCCGAAAAAAATGCTTGCTGCAGTGTAATCCAAAAATGATTGCCAGGGGTGATTAATCTACCCCATCTTGGCAGATTTAAGTAAAAGGTTTTCAAAAATCATTAAGAATAAATTTGAGGAAGTACTTATAAACATCACAGAGTTTACAGACAAGTTTTGTACTATTGTACAAAAAAAAGTCTCCTGGCACAAGAACTGACAGATTATGCTGCTGTCTGCAATTGTGAAATTGAAATGGCTGAGGCAAAATTGTCCAGAACATGTAGGTGACGTCATTCTGCACATCCAGGAGGAGGTCACTCTACCTGTGGAGGAAGTGCTGACAGGATGTTTATGTGGGATTGAAGTCAGATATAATTCAGGCAAATGAGAGCAGGAAGAGGGTGTGTAAATAGGAAGTCCCTTAATTTTGTTTAATTTCCTTAATTCTCTTTTAATTTAACTTCTTTCATACCTGAAAAATTAACTATTTTCCATGCAAGAATGATAAAAACATAAAACAAATGAGTAGTCTCCATACACTTCAGCCATTTCTATTAAAAATTATTTTAGTTTTACGGTTCTTTATTTATATTATTTAGGGAATGTAAGCAGAAATGTCACTGTCCTTTGGCTGTATTTAATTTTTTTTCCAAGTAGCAGTGCAAGTTCACCAAATCTTAAATTGTGAGTTGATTCGTTTTTAAAAAGGAAAATAGGTGACAATTTATATAACATTACTAGCTCTGTTGTTAAAAGATTCAAAGGAAGATTTATTGAGAATGATTTTAACTCTACTCACTTAGAAACTGATGGTTACTGACATATTGTTCTCAAGTAGATAAAACATATAAAACATGCAAATGTAGTGATATCTTTGTCATACTTGATGAGTTACAGGTAAAAGAGTTTTGCAATAATTGCAATGCCTATAATGAAACCATAATATTAGTTTATTCCCCATTTCTCTCACCACTTCATTAATTTATTTTTTTTGAAATATACTAAAGAAAAAATACCCAAAGCAAGATGAGAATTTTAATGAATGTTTGCTCTTGCTTCTAGACAAGTATACAGAATGAGCATAAGTTGGTGAGTTACTTTATGATAGAGCACAATGAACAGAATTATGAAGTTATTGTGTAAATGCCCATTTTTTCAGGTATTCACAAGCAAATCACAACAATAAGTTCCAGTCACCTTTCACAGGTTGTCCACATTAAAACACTGGCATGTATTTCATAGGCTAAAATGGTTGTGACAAAAAACAATTTACCTGCATTAGGTGGTAAATAGACAATATAAAAAAACATTGCTATTGTGAAACTTTGGAGCACGGTCTCTCTGCTTATCTTTGTGTTAAAAAAATCTTTTGCATTCATAAAAACAAGAAACAGGCAGGTAGTGCAGAGGGGACCTGTGAAGGCAAGTTCACAAAGAGAAATCTGGTCTACCTTTGCTCTTCTTTTCTTCCCTGCCTGTGCTCCCCATCTTTTACATTTCCATTTTCCCTTCCTTAAATTAGTCTGTAGCTATCTTACATTGTATTCTAGCATAGGCTGTTGTTTTTGTCCCCTGTAAATAAATATGATGGGATGGTACTGTACAGTTTCTTTAAGAGACAGGACACTCACTTTATTTCGTGACAGATTTCAGAAGAAAGGGACATTTATGTAAATGTACTTGGTGACTTACAGAGACCTTCTTCATGATTTGAAATTTTAAAATCTTAACATTTTAAGATCTTTGTTCTGCAGCCAAACTGTTCTGCAGTATGTTTCTGGATCCTAGCTTACTTCAGCAGGTAATAACACTGGGAACTGGCAGAATCTGTTTGTAGGATATTAGCTTGCTATGTTAAAAGAATATCCTACAGAAAAGGAAAACCTGTCACAGCTTTCATGACCAAATTTTTGTTTCCCTACTTTACTGCACTGAATTATCTACGCTTATTTTTTTTGTTTAATGACTGAATATACTTTTCAAATGTTACTTTACTTCTACTTGGAGCATTCAATGCAGCAACAATATGTATAAATGATATAAAAATCCCACTGCTTGATGGTTCCCTTTATAAAAAGTAAGAGATTTTTGAAAATAAAAAATATTCCTCTTTTGAAAAAACAAGGATCATACAGTAGTACCACTCTTCTCCTTAAGGAGGTAGAAAACTTTTAAAGCTTCTCTCAACATCCTCATGATCAATAAGAATCATCAGATTACTGAAAAGGTAGCATTGCTGATTTCAAATCTTTGCCTCCTACTCTGAGCTGTAGAAAATTGGTGGCACTACCACAAGGAGGTGGTGTCTTAACCTGACTAACCATAACAGGAGGTAGGGTTAATGATTTCAGCAACGAATGGGATTTCTTTGAGGAATGTAAACTGGAGATCAGCAGCTCCAGGGAACAGGGGAGAAATTCTGATGACAAATGTCAGCTGTTCTTTCATAAATTTTTTTAAGTTCTTACCTGAAGAACCTAATGCCATGATACAACAACAATGCACAGCTGCTAATTACCAAAGTCCACACACCTGAAGAAGACACTTGAGCTTCTTCATGCCTATTGTCACTGAGGTAATTTGTCTAAAAATCAACCCTCTTTCTATCACTCTGTCTTACAAGGAAGTACAAAGAGTCTTCACTTGAAATGTGTGACTCAAAGTAGGTTTTTGGCCTATTCTTTGAAGGAATAAGTGTGGAAGGTGAACAGAAATCATTCCCCATAATCAAAACGTCCTCCTGAAGAAATGTCAATGACAAAATTTCATTTCTACCAAGACGAGTTAGGTGGTTTGAGGAGTCATCCAGGGCCAACAAGTTTTCAGTGCCCCATCACTTCAACAGGTGCTTTATGCCTCAAACCACGTATATTTTTCTGAAATAAGAATTTCAGTCCAGCTGAGTCTTCACTTTTCATGAAGTACTGGTCACACAGAAACTGAATATCACTCTTTAGTCTTGTGATTGCAACACTCACCTGGCAGTGGGGAGAGTAGAACTCAATTCCTTTGGTGATTTGTTTGAATGGTTTCCTCAGTGGAGTCTTCCAACCAGTGAATTTTTCTTGTTTGCTTTCACAGTGTCTCTCTGTGGGCCACTGAATGTTTTTTATCAACTGCAAAGCACCATCTGAATAAGGTACCAACAGTTGTCATCTTCATGTTGTGTGTGCCATGCTGGAGCTGGATGAGCTATGAGCAGGTCAGATGCAAAACTGTAAAATCCTGTTGCATCACTGCCCAGCAAAACCCTGCATCTGGTGTAGTGGTCAAATGCAGAAAGGAGAAGTAATAATGAAGAACTAAATATAAAGCAACCATTTGCTAGCTCAAAAACTACCTTAAAAAATCTTCAACTGTGTTTTCATCAGTGATCTGAAATTCCTGACAGAACAATATGATCAGAATGCATGATATATTACCCAGGCTGGGGCTAATCATTAAATATTTCTTTTTTCAAAAGTGTGTTTATCTATATATATGTGCTTGAAAGTTCTATTTGACACTGCATATTAGGATTAAAAACACAGTGCTGCTAGGTCACTTTCTAGTATCAAGTGTTAATCAATTATTGTTATACCATTGCAATAAAGCTTTGTAATAAAGAAAGTAATCTTTTTCTTGAGTTTCAGACTAAATGCAGGTGTATTTGTTTTTTTCATTGTTTATGGAATTTGACCTGGAATGAAATGCTGCCTTTTGTTAATTTCTACTTATGATTGGATTTTGTAGTAACGCAAGTAAAATTAGGCAGAGCTTCAGTGCAGAACTAATCCTAAAACAATAAATAAAAAGTTTAAATAAGAGTTTTGCCTTGAGACAAGTTAAAGAAAAAATATCCTGCATTAATCCCTGCTCCACTTATTCATACACATACCTTTCTATGTAAAATAATAGTGCTACACTTGAATGAACAGGACTTGCCTCCGTTAGAAGATCTGATTCTTAAAAAGGAGCTCAAAGGAACAAGATCTGCAACCTTAGAAGTACACCAGAAGTAACTGAAATCAGTGAAATTAACAATGCAAAACAGAGCTTGCAAATCAGATACTTTGGTTTTGAGGAAAAGGAGAAAAATAGAAAAAGAAAGTGAAATAATAATATATTTACCACTCTTATGGTGAGAATAAATATGTCTTGGTAAGAAAGCAGTTTCTCTATATCTGATTTATCCAGCATGGCAGAAGAATTTACACAACAAAAGGCAAAACCTTTTAATAAAATTGAATGCAATGTGCAATTACAAAGTGGACATTTCCTCTTGTCCTAGTGAATAACATAAGGATCTTGTATTCCATTTTAGTTCACAACACCTGTGATGAATTATTTGTAAATGCAATGAATAACATTACTAGGAACATGTCAAATTATACGTTGATAATGAATTTTTGGATGCATCTGCTATGTAATTGTTCCCAGCGGATGTGTATTCATCTTCACCTGGCATTATTTTCCTGATTTTGGGGTTTGTTTTTTATTATGCATTTTCATTTTTATCATAATTGTTACAGTGATCCCTGTTCCTTTGTTCTAATCAGGTCCCTTTGATGGTGTTGCACATTCTAAACAAAAGAGGAGGGGAAAACACACCAGGCTATTGGCAAAACAAAACACTGGCCTTTATTTGTGACTTTCTAAGTGCCTGCTTGGCCTCAGAAGGTTGGGTGGTGTTGACAGGGACCAGTTGTTTCCCTGAATGCATCTGCCAGCTGCTCCAGGCATGTGCTCTGCAGAATAGGAGGTGAATAAACACTCAAGGCTGCTCTGCTGACAGACAGGTACATGCTGCTTTTACTAAGTGCATCTGAGACTTTTCTTAAAAAGGTAAATAAAGCGAATTAGTAGCAGAGGGTGCTATGTTTTTTCACAACACTCTGATATACAGAAATGCTCACAATGAAAATATCTGTCATCAGTTTATGGTTTTAGTAAGCAATCCTACATTAATTGTGTTTATGCAAACTTTCTGTATAATGTACAGTTTCTCATGCAGAGGTCATTTTTACTTTACAGAGTATGCTTGTCTCTCAACACGAGTAATTTCAAAAACTGCCAAAATCACCTGATCAAATACTGGATATATGAGTGCAGAACTCAGGCCTTTATTAAAATTTTACCTTTCTTTGTGATTTGGTAAATCATTTACAGCATCTGTCTGAGACTGATTTCCACTCTGAAATATTTGCTCTGCACTTTAGACCCTTTTGAATTCTATCTGCATTGGTGTATCCAGCAGCTGATATTTCTGTCTCACTGGGTTGTGAATTGAACTACATGAGCAATTTTATCCACTGAGAAAAGAATTGTCTGGTTCTGGTCTTTTCCAGATGTTCAGGATTTCTGTTCCAGGATTTTTGAGATAAAGGAAATCACTGAGCTTCATATCTAGATTTGATTTTCTCCCTTATCCTGAATTGACGGGGATAGGTTTGTCCCTGCCTAGTTTGAAAAATCTACAGAAATTATAAAACTCCTTAATTTAAAAAATTACACACAGAACCTGAAACAGCTAAACAGCTTTCTCTTTTCTCTTCTCTTCTCTTCTCTTCTCTTCTCTTCTCTTCTCTTCTCTTCTCTTCTCTTCTCTTCTCTTCTCTTCTCTTCTCTTCTCTTCTCTTCTCTTCTCTTCTCTTCTCTTCTCTTCTCTTCTCTTCTCTTCTCTTCTCTTCTCTTCTCTTGTCTTTCACTTTGCTTTTTTTTTAAATGTCTTTAAACATTTGTAGACAGGCTACATTCAGCCTGACAGTTCCATGTGGTCTCATTATAATAATTTATGAGAATCATAGAATCACAGAGTTATTTTTATTGGAAGCAACCATAAAGATCATTTAGCTCCAACTCCCTTGTCATGGGCAGGACACAAGATAGGCAGGGCAGGGACATAAGATGCTGTTCTTAAAAAGAGAAAAAAAATTCTAAATGTTTGGCATTATGAAAGGTGATATAATCTGAAGGTAAAATACAACTGGTCTCTTTAATCAGCTGGGAAATGTTTGTATTCAGAATAAATATAAACTATTTTTCCCCCAGCGTTTCAACATCAGTCTCCCTGCATGCAGCACAGCATGCAGCTACACAGTATGCTCCTAGATTTTTTTTCTTTAATTGTGAATGTGAAAAATAAACTTAGCATTACATCACCAACATTAGCTTGCAGTAATTTTTGCAAACATGTCTACAAACAGGTCTACAAACGTCTTCAAAAAGAGCACTGCATGAGTGCCGGATTATATTGCATTTATTCACATTAAATAATTAGAAAGTGAGCATTACATTGACAGTAATGTAGAAATGTGTTTATTTATAAGGCTTAATAGCTGCAGTACCATATCAATACTTTGTACAGGGACAGAACCTCTTAACAAGGAGTGTTTTCAAAAACGTTAATGAGCTAAATGTTAGGGTCACATGGAACTAAATTTTTCTCTTTATTATGATAGCCTGAGCCGAGGAAATAGATGCATTTAACCTCATAGTTACTTCATGAACAGTGGGAGCAGAATCCAGTCAAATAGGAGCAGGTAATACCAATGCTTTATAGACATGTTGTAATTCAATTTGGTTTATACTTGTAGAATATGTTTACATTTCACATACAGACATAATTGTTTTTCTCTTCACTATCATTTCATGTCAGTAGGTCTAATCAACAACAAAAATACCTATTCACCATGATTTAGTAAATTACACCAGCTCTTCCTATTCAAATCTGGACTTTGAATTTCTTAAAAAAAAAAAAAAGATTACAGCTACTGTCTGATGTGTATTTGGAATTTAGCCCAAATTGCAGCAATAGTCATACATAGCAAAATATTTAATTTAATCATTCATTAGTCTAATATGTATGTTCCTCCTCTGATCCTGCAAATTTCTAATGAGGCAGTTGAACATCCTCAATTTTTGTTCCTCTGGGATTTGTTCATCTGTCAAGAGAATTTTGCCCAACTATACCCAAAAAATTATGAAAATGGAATTCAAGTATCTCAGCTTATAAAAGCTATAATAAAATAAACGCCACTTTCTTCATTATGTTAAACCAATTAGATCTAATTTCTCTTCTGTTTCCATACATAAGCAACAGCTGTACATGCCATCCACTGATAATTAATTGCTTCCAACTGCCTGCCAATGAGAGTGGTATTTCTTAAAACCAGTGACACAGCACACCACCAGCCTCCAAGTACACCAGAGCACCTCAGATCATGCAACATGTGGGACATATGGTAAGGCACATGTTTCTGCATGTACAGAAGAGCAGCACATGCTCCTGCAGTCAGTGCCCTGCAGAATGAGCACTGACAGACACCATGGGCTTGCCACACAGCCTGTCCACAGGTCATCCCACAGGTTTGCACTGCTAACAGGTAAGGTCTACAGCACCTTTCCTCAGTGGCCCTGCTGCCAAACACAGCCTCCTCCAATCAGCAGGCAGGCATTGCTTTGGAAAACTGGAGTGGATACAGTATATGGCTATACGTCTATATATATGGCTATATTTGGCTATATGTCCTTTCTTTCAGGAAAAGACATATAGCCAAAGAGCTTACAACTATAACTGGATTGTTTCTGGTCTGGGTTTTTGTAGAAATGAGTTTATGTGACCCAGAGACAGCAAGGTAGCCATGTGGCTTATAGTTAATAATATATTACATTTTCATTCTTTTTTTCTTGTTCAAAAAGTTTGTCATAAAGATTTCATGTGACAAGAGATTTTTTCCAAAGATATTTGAGGAGGAGGTCGGGTGGCAGCTAGAAAAAGGCTTTTATTGTTTACACTTGAAGTTCAAAAGAAGTAGTGTGTGTGCCAAGCCTTTGTAAATGCAAACAATAAACAAACATTTTTCAATGAAAAGTGAAAGAAAATGCAAGGATTTAAAAAAGGTACGATGGTTTCTCAGGCTTAAGCCATTGAGTTAAATTTTTGCTCTCTCTATTCTGATGTGGTTTTCTTTACTCAGATTTTCAAGTTTTGTGTTATGTATGGAGTCCAACTTTTAAAACTGTGTGCATGTGAAAGAGAAGAGAGCAGACCTGGTGTCCAGTGTGCTTCATGTACTCTGATCTGAAGTGGAAGAGAGAAAACTAAAGCCTCTGTAACTACACAAATGTAGAACTTGGGTAAATGAGAAACAAATTAGACATTAATATAATCCAAAAATGTTAAAAACATTAAAAGCCCCATGATGAATACCCCAGTGTTCTGTTTCTGAAAGTACCACAGGTGACTCTATGGACAGCACACAAGCCCAGAGCTTTCTGCAGTCCATTCCCCTCATACTCTCCCTGTTAGCAGAGCTGCTGCAGTAAGGGATATTAGAAGGCAGATGCCTGCCTAATCTGTGTAAGTCATTCATGGACCTGATTCCTTTCTGAACCTGCTCATACCATCTGTCCTTCACAGCCTTCTGTGGAAGAAAGTCTCTAATGTGATCTGGATTCTGCACAAAGAAGTATTTACTTTTATTTGTTCTTTAGATGACTGGTATAGAATTTAGTGAGTGGTCCTTGCTCTCATACTGTGTGGAACTTTTTTACCAGTTCCACAGGCAGATTATCCACTTGTTAATAAACCACAATTTTCCCCAGATCTCTCCAATCCCAGGCTTTTTATCCTCCTTATAAACAGTTGATCCATCTGCTTGATTATTTTAATTGCCTCCTATGTTCCTCCTTCAATTTCACAGCATTTCTTGAAGACGGGGACAAAACTGTACACAGCACCAAGATAGTGGGCACACACATTTTTTACACAGCAGCAGAATTATGTGCTCTATCTTGTCTGAAAAACCTTTTTGGATAATGTCCTGCATTTTGTTGATTTTGCTTAATACTGCACACTGGGTTTGTGACCTCAGAGACTTGCCAGGGATGACTCCAAGATACTTTTCCCGACTGCTGGATGGTAATACTGAATTCAGCATCATGAGGCACAGCTCAGATTATTCTTCCCCAAGACATTGCCTTAGAATTTTTTATGTTGGATTTCATTTGACATACTCTCTGTTTAGTTTCATCGCCTTCCTTCTCAACTTCTGAAGTTCCTTCAGCCAGTTGGCAATGACTTCTGACCACATAAAATAGCTTCATATTATCCTTAGACTTGGAGATTTCACTGCACACTCCCTTTCTCTTCTCCAGGCCCTTGATGAAAATGTTTAATAAAACCAGTGTCAGTGTCTATCCCTCAGGGACCTCACTGCTGAAAATGAAATATCCATTCTGTAAAACTACCATAGAGCTCTACTCTTTGCTTTCTATTCTTTAACTGGTTTGCAATCCATAAAAGACACTCTCTCAACATCTGTGGTGACTGGGTTTCTTTACTAAGCCTGTCAAAGGCTTTTAGAAAATCCAAATATTTTATGGCTCCTGTATCCTCTTAATCCATGTGCTTACTGACAGGACTTCAGCAGGTTAGAGAGGCTGTATTTCCTGTTGTAGGAGTCATGCTGCTTCTAGACAGTTTCTATCTGAGTGTGCTCCATGATTGGGAGTCTTTATTGCAGTCTACCATCTTACCAGGAATTCAAGGATATGAGCACAGCTCATGATGCTTGAAAGCTAAATGAATGAGCTTTACATGGTTTTTTTGTAAATCATGTCATGCACATGCTATTTGTAATATGCCTGTGGAACACAGCCTTTTAATATCATAAGCATTATTTATTATTACAAATTCATTAAGAATGGAAGTTTTCTACTTTCCAGTTTTCATACCCTGTGTGGAATCATTAATTATTCAATAAACTCCGAGGAATGGGTCAGAATAGAAAGGTATGGACATAGAAAGAGTTGGGTTGCACATTATTCTTCCCCCTTGCACTCCAGGTCTTTTCCAGAACCCAGTCCTGCATTCTGTCTGGCAATTGGAAATAGGCCTGCTTTGTGGATAACAAACTTTGGCATCCCTCACTTGTTTTACAGAAAGGTACACTAGCATGTTGGTGTTAGTCAATACCTTTAGCCACTTTATCCTGATTCTTCTTTAATAAGAATACATCTAAAGTATGTATATAAAAATTATGCTTACAAGTAGTCTTCCTGCCTACATTTTGGAGCCCATACAGATTTTTGCCTTGACATTTCAAACACCAAGTTCAGTGTTTCACCTTTGGTACAATCAATCAGACAAATGCCTGACCTTCCCTACTCAAGGCTCTAAAATACTGGTCTTCTCAAAACTGCATTTAAACCAAAGAATGTGCTCAATAATTTGATATTTTGCACGTGTCTATTATGAATATATTAAATATACTGCATATGCACAATAAAAATATACTCACTCCCTATAAATTCTATTCTGTGTATACATCTAAACCACAGCAATTTAGTTATTTACTGGGTGCTACAAGAGCTATAAAATGCCACTTTCTAAGAACACAACTGAGGCTTAAGTCAGCATTTTTATGATATCATCTGTACTGGGAAAACATTAAAGGCTCAATATTTAATAAACATAATAAACATCCCCATGAAACAAATTGTTCATAAACTACCTGTTTAATTTTTCAGGGCTCCTGAACCACATATTTTCTTATTAGTTGTGAGCCTGCTGGGTTGCAGGATAGATAGGGCCTGTCAGGGATAGAATATAATGTAGCGGTTTTATGAATTATTTCTGTGAGGAAAAGCCTATTACAGCTGACAAGAGGATGATGATATTAGCCCATCATCATTCAGATGGCACCACCCTTCCCCCTTTCATCCATCAGACCTCTTGTATGGAGGCTGAAAGCCATAGACTCTTTGCATAGCCAACACAAAGACAAATACTGCTCTTTTTCTGCGTCCATGAAACATTTAGTATTTCATTTTGAATCATGGCAGATGACAGTAACAAATGGCCTAATGAATCTCCCTTATTGTCCCTTGTGAATCTGAAGATGAGCTAAAAGTAAAATCTCTGTTTCTTTTTTTGGACATGCTCGTTTGGGATTGAAAGGTTTTCACTGCATTCTAAATAGCATTCCTCAGTAACTGAAAATTAGACCAATAAACCAACAAGCAACTTGCAAACCACACAGCTATACCACTGTAGACCATTCTTCACCCCATACCTTACCAATATTAATTTTGGGAAAGTGCTTCAATCAACTCTGGCCCAATTACTTAAGTCAATATCCAAATGTTAATAAAAGATAATGAAAAAACAATAATAATGAAGTTCTGTGTTAGAAAACAATAGGAATACATCAGTGGACATTGTGAATTCTAGACCAATTTTACCACCTTTTTGTTTTATTCAGGAGAAAATACACTAACAATGCCCACACTTTCCCACAATAATCTATTTAAATTTGTAAGATTGGGTGATCTTTGTTTGCCCATGCAGTGTATTTTAGAGGCAGAAATCAATAATGTGGCTAGCAGTGGTTTAGTGAGCACTGTGTCACAAACACTTTGCTCTCCTTGATGCAGCTGTCTTTCAGCTGTGTGGGTGATTGTTGCACTTGCATCTACCCCTCTGTAGCTGTCTTGGGCATGGTCTGGTCCCTGCCCTGGGTTACTCTGGGCTGCTCTGCCCCCGTGCACTCCTGGAATTCACCCCACACGACTGGGTCCCACACCCTGTGTAAGCCACGTTGGCCCCCCTGTGCTAGTGTGGTGTGGCCATAATGTGCCTTTAATCCCTGGCTGCCTCCCAGCTCCAGGTCACAAGTAAACATCAGTGCAGTTCCTCTGTGCTTTGGTCACCTGCATAAACAAGTGGTGAGGGAGCTGCAGCAAGGTCCACCAATCTGATGAGCAAACTAAGGCAATAGACTGCATCTATCCTATAACACAGGCAGGAAAATTTATTCTCAATATTCTCATTTATTCTTCACTCTGGCTTCAAAAAGATGTTCTGATGTTCTGTACATTCACCTATGACATGACTACAGTTGTTGAGCTGTAATCTCCATCCTCAGTCTTTCCAAAGTTGTATAATTATGTATATAAAGATTAAAAAATCATGTTTCCTTCCCTTATCTAAATAACTCTTCCCTTCAATTTATATAACATTTTTTTCCACTTTAAACTGGTTTCATCTATCCCAAAGCACTGTGATTCATTGAGATTTACTCTTTAGTAATGTCTCCCCTTGATTCCCTCTCTTGCAACACTCAAGCCTTCCTTCAGCAAAGCACAAGAGAGAGGAATGGGAGGAGCTCATTTTTATTTATTATGGAAAGTTGTGATAGTACTTCAGCATCAAATGCTTATTTTGTTTTGTCAGGAAACCTAACCAAAATGGCTTGCTTTCTGTAGGAAACTTTTTGCACAGGTTTGTTTGTATCTAGTGTAGGCACATGTGCATTTTTGACATGACAGATCATAATGGCTCTTTCAGAGCCATTACAGTTACCAAGTAAATCCTTCTTAGTTCAAGTACATGTAATTGATTCCCATAGACTGTAATAGCTCCAAAACCAAGGCAATACCCTTACCAAACATAAAAGCAGTGGCAGGACTAATACATAATAGCAGTCAGTTTTTACCACCATAGTACTAGAAAATGATGAAGTGCTAACAACATGGCTTTTTTATTTGCTGATTTTTGGCACAAAAAAAAAAGGGTAATAATTTCATAATATTGCAGTGGTATCATTCCTGCATAGTCCTGGTAAACCCATAAATCCTCAAATATCACAGTAGTCATGTCAGTCTCCATATGGAACATAAACTAGGGGCTTTTCCATTCAACTTCTTTGCATACCAATATTCCACTAGAGTTTAGTGGGGTAAGTGCCTGTGTAGCTTTGGGTTTTTCCTTGTAAATTAGGGATGCAGAATAAAAGCAGTCCTCTTCTGCACTCAGAAAGCTTTTTATTTGGGTTGTTTCTGGAGGAAGTGTGCAGAACCCTCTCCCAGGCAGCTGGGTGAGTAGTGTAACACAGAGCAGGCATTACATATTTTTCATGTAATTGTCTGCTCTTCAGCATGTCTGATAGATTCAATAAACAGCTTGGCAATATACATCCCTGCCTTCCTACTGCATAAGGATATTCAAAAGGTTAATATCTTGCTCATGAACATAGATGACCAATGACCCTAAAAGGAAGGAGAGCACCAAATGATATATTGGCAAGAAGGGCCATTTTCTTTCACACAGCAACAATAGGTAAAGTACAACAAAAACCTCCTCCTTCCCTTTTTTTTTTTTTTTAATGACTTCTGAAAAAAAGAAAATTTTTAACAATTTTTTTTTGTTCTGGAAGAGTTTATATTACAATAGAAAAAGGTGCTGTAAACTTCAAGGAGCTAATGTACCCTCTCTAAAGAAGTCTCAGTGGAGATCATAGAAATTTCACAACTCCCATATGTTAATAATATCTTTGAATATAAAATCCAAATTAAAAACTGGAGCTGAATAAAATACTTTTGTTAGAAGTAACATTTTGAAATGCTGTCAGTAACTATCATAAATATTTGAGAAGTTAATATTTTAATCTTCAACTATAGCTCTGAAAACACTTTTAGTGACAGACAGTGCTTCATTAATAGAGTTCTGTATGTCTAATTGCTTTAGGCAAAGTGGGTTGCATTATTTTGACACATGACATGCAATTAGTACATGGTCACACGGCTAAAGGAAGATTTTACACCTTTTTTCCTTCTACACTCAGAGTGGATAATTAGCATATTTTTTCTGCTTAGAATAATCATCAGAGCCTCAGATCAGAAATTGCCTAATGAGGTAAAATTCCAGTTGTTGACATTAATACATGTGACATTTTTTTCAGTTGTAAAAGTAAACCTACTGCTGCTATTTCATTTGCTCTTTCCAGTGTATTCCTAAGATTCAGCTATGGGGATTTTTTTGCATCAAGCCATTGAGTAATCATATATTTTTAACAGAGAGAGGGATGAATGAGGTTTTTATATTTCAGTATATTTACTTGATAGTAGTACTTTAGGAAGATTAAATTTGGCTATAACCTGCAGGTAGACTGCAGTTGTGTTAACAAAAAAAGCAAGCCATAATCACAATATACAGGTTTCTTCCTTAAGAATTTCTTTGATATATTATATATACATATGTATACAAAAAATGGGAACTCGTTTTCCTCAGCTATAAGACTCAGTCTATAGGCTATATGCAACAGTCCCATAATGAAAGTCTGTCTTTTTTCATAAAAGCATATTTTGATTATCATTTTAGAAAAAATAATGAAGATTCACTGCAGATAAGCTGATATAACATATTACATTCAGCCTACAAAAGATGTTTTCTTAAAGGAGAGATTTTGAAAATTTTTAAAAGCATTATTTTAGATTTTTTAAAGTAGATTTTTTTCCCCTTTCCGTATAGCCCGATTGCATATAATCACCTTTTACATTAAATTTCTAAACATCATAGCAGTTAACAGCAAAGAAAGTGGTTTGGATTCTTGTTTCTTTGCTCCTTATTCACAAAAATTTTCCTCTGAAAAATTTGCATGAGGTGTGAGATCTGCAATTGAGGCAGATTTTCAGGATCTGAGTTCTGCTATTACCTCTGAGTATAGAACATGCACAGAGATTTTCCAGAACTGCATCAGAGACTTAATGCTGCCTATGACAAAGGGCAGATTTAAGCACAAGTTTTTAACTTTTAATATCCAGCTATTTAATTAAGTACACAGAAGACAGGAATCACAAACCATGCTCTTGCCTTATTTCATATATTATATTTACCAGGTTTGAAATGGTTGTAGGGTTAGCATTTAACATTGATAGGGAAAAAGGCACAAAAACAAAAAAGGCACAGGCATTTACCTTTTTCCCATTAATTGGGAGGCAAATGTGCAAACAAGCTTGCTAATCCCACAGGAAGTATGAGTTTATAGACTGACCTGACTACATCATAGACATCATGGGAGACCAGGATGTCCATCCTGCTTCAAATATGCTTTTTTCCCCTTTTGTGTTTTATTATGAATTTAATGGCAAGTGAACACTACTAAGCTAATAATAATCTTTCCCTTCAGCATAGATGTCCCTAGAATACTTTTCCTATTGCTATTTACCTTGATAATAACAATTTCTTTAACATCGCTTCTTTTTTAACAATTTTGTGCTTCTCTCTTCATGTGTAGCAGTCATATTGATTTTACAACTTTTTAGATAATCAACAGCTTCTGCTTTAAGAACTCCTTTCAATGCTAGCCCATCTGGTAAAACCTCATGAAAAACCCTCTAAAAAATTTTTAAAAGAATGTAAGAATCTGCACTTCAGATCATCATGTGTGTGATGTGAACCAGTTCCACTGAACAGAACAAGGCAAAACAATAAGGCAATAAAATATGCTGGCAACTGACAGGGAAAAAAAGAAAGCAAATCTCTTCTTTCACTAGCTTCATTTTCTCTTCTTAACTCATTTACAGTGAATAATGTAAAAGTCTATGGAAAACAGAATAGAAGAAGAGGAATCCAAAGTCCATTGGTGGCTACTGAATGACCATGCTGATCATGAAATGTCCACCTCTGACTCCCTGCTCCAGTAACAGCCAGAGGCTTGGAAGCTATGTAACCAGACCTCATACATATACTTATTTTACTCTTCCCTTATCTTCTTCTGGTCATTTATCAGATGGGCAAGATGGGATAGATATTCTAAAACAGCCTGACCCTTCTATAGCAACCACTAAATGGTGCATTGACCCTGTTCATAGATAAATTTTCATGAGTCTTAAATAGAACTGATAAGCTATTGTATATGACCATTTTTGCTCTGAACACGTGGCATGTAGCATTATTTAATTAATATATTCTCTGCTATGCCATAAGGTGGACATGCATCCCTGGTGCTACAGGTAGGATTGAACAGTGCTCAGAGAGCTCAGTTACAGATGGATGTGTGTAGTACTGGCTACTCCTTGTGTATCCCACTGAATTTTGGAATTACACTGTGCTGTTCTCCAGAAGCTTGCAGCTTCTGATAAGAAAAGAAGCTTTTTTTTTTTTTTTTTTTTTTTTGCATTTACACTTGTGATGAGATTGTGATGGTGGAGTTTAGTGGAAAGATGCAGTCATTTAGCAGCAAGTTAATGAGAAAGCAAATGTCCACAGATTATGTTAGACTGCCATAATCTACCACATCACAGTAAATCAATGAAGATCTAATTGGCAAACAGCAGTATGCAGGAAATCAGAAACACCAGAGAGGGAATCTTTGACATTTTTGTTTAAGCATACATTCACTGATCTTACTCATTTTCTAAAAGCTTGAAAGACTAAATAAAATAGAATAGAAATTCACAGACTGAACCCAGATGTAGAAAGATCCTTACAACTAAAGAAATATTGCTATAAATTCTCAGAATAGCCTGAAACCAAACTGAATGCATACCAGCAGGATTTGTTTCAACAAGGCCAACATGAAAAAAAAAAAAAAGTTCAACATGTTTTAAATGGTTGCATTGGGTTTGTGCTGCAAGGGTTTGATAGCAGGGGAGCTGCAGCAGTGAGAAGCTGCCAGAAGCTTCCCTACATCCCACAGAGCAAATTCCAGGAGGCTCCAGGACTGACTCACTGCAGATCAAGGCTGAGACCGTCAGCAATGGTAGTAACACCTCTGTGATAACAATTTAAGAAGGAAAAAAATATTATTACACAAAAGTAGTTGTGGCCCTAGAACAGTGGAGTGAGAACATGTGAAACAAACAGCTGTGCAGATGCAAGGTCAGTGGAGAAGGGGGCAGGAGGTGCTGCAGGCACCAGAGCTGAGATTCCCCTGCAGCCTGTGGTGCAGCCCATGGAGAGGCAGCTGTGTCCCTGCAGCCCAGGGAGATGCACAGGGATGCAGAGATCCACCTCAGCCCAGGGAGATGCACAGGGATGCAGAGATCCACCTCAGCCCAGGGAGATGCACAGGGATGCAGAGATCCACCTCAGCCCATGGGAGATGCACAGGGATGCAGAGATCCACCTCAGCCCAGGGAGATGCACAGGGATGCAGAGATGCACCTCAGCCCATGGAGGAGACCCCCACTGCAGCAGGGGAAGCCTGAGAGGAGGCTGTGGTTGAACCCAGGAGCCTGTGCTGGAGGAGGTCCTGTGGACCCACACTGGAGCAGGATTTACTGGTAGGACATGTGATCCCATGAGGCCCATACTGGAGAAATTTGTGGAGAAAGGTAGCCATGGGGATCTGTAGCCATGTGAACCATGGGGAAGTTTCACACTGAAGAATTTTGTGGAGGACTCCTGTGGGAGAGACCCCACACTGGAGGAAGCAGCAGCAGAAAAAAATGTGATGAATTCCTTGTAATCCTCATTCCCTGTCTCCCTGCATGTCTGTGGGAGAAGAGATAGATAATCAGGAATAAAGTTAAGCCCAGGAAGGAGTGAGGGGTGAATAGAAGGTGTTATTAAAATTTGTTTCACTTCTCATTCTCCTGCTCTGATTTTGATTGGTGACCAATTAATTTCTTCAAGCTGGGTCTGTTTTGCCCATGGTGGTAATCGGTGAGTGATCTCTCCCTGCCCTTATCACAACTCATGAACCTCTGGTTATATTTCTCTCCCTTGTCCAGTTAAGGAGGGGAGTGACAGAGGTGACAGAGAGGCTGTGGTAGGCACCTGGCATCCAGCCAGAGCCAAGCCACCACAATGGTATTCAGCCAGGACCGTGATATAAATAGTAGATTTTTTTTTTTTTTTTTTTTTGTAGTGTTGATCCTGATCTATTATTTCCTCATTTTCCTATTTTTATCACTGGTACCAGCTGGTAGATATTTGAAATTAGACGTGAACAAATAATTGGATGTTTTGGTTCACTGACACAACTGAAAAACTGGAAGTGGGGGAAGGGACTGATCATTTTAGACTGATTAGGAAGGATTATTTGTTTGGTTTTGGTTCTTAGCCACAGAACAATGATGAAAAAAAACCTGCTTCTGATAGCAGAAAATTATTATTTCATTTTCAGGTTATGTCCTGTATTTTAATTTTATAAAAATTTACTTAGATGAAAATATGAAATATTTCTTTTAAAAATCTTCAAATTTTTTTTTTTTCTATTTTGATGCTGGCTGAACCTGTTTACCAAATTAGGCATTATTTTAACAAAGAATTTTTATCAACTTTTTTTTTTTTTTCAATGGAACACAATATATGATCACAAATGCTTTCCTAGCTCTACTTGAACTATCTCTGGATTCTGGCTTCCAGAATTAATTAAGTAGGAATCATACCAGAATCATTTTGTCTATTTCTTATTCTTACGACTCCCTTACAGAGTCAGCTCCCTGGAATGCATTAGGGAAGCTATGGAAACTGCCATATTATCTCCTTTCTATTCCTTGCCACAGTTGCAGAAGGCATGTAGCAGTAAAGAATCATTGGGACACATGGAAGATATTGCACCTACACGATGACCCTTTTGGCTGGCTGTGTCTGGCACAAAGAGCAGTAGGGCAAAGCTGAATCTTCATTTTTCGTAATCACATATAAACACTTCTCAGAAATATGATCAGTTGCACTAGGCAGTGTTTAATGTACTTGCATATTTTAGCCTTTTGAGTAGGAAATTAGGTGTGTGGGGAAGTACTGCAGATGCTTTTCTGATTTTCCAGCTTTGATGAGTTTTTTTTTACTTTGACATCACCATTTTAGGGTCACCACATGAATTCCTATACTTCCAGAAAAATGCACTCAGTTGCTTCCTTGCCTAAACTTCTTTCAGTAGCAGCTGCAGAATTTAATTTCAGGATCTTTTTTTTCAGAGTTCTGAGAGTAAAAGGGATCAAATTTCCCCAACAAACAGTGTTTTCTATATATCTAGTCTTAAAAAACTTACAGATCTAACTAAAGTGCTACAATCCCCATGAAAGAAACACCAGAAAGGGTCTCTTTCAACATTTTTTTGTGTTGCTCCTCTGAAAATTTCCTATGTGTGCTTGCTACAGAGAAAATAAAGCACTCATCTTGCAGAATACACTGAATTATACTAAATGTTTTACTGTCTTGCTGTTTAACCTGTTCACCAGCAAAATTCCTGTAATATCTAATGTAACATGTGCATGTCACTTTATTACTTTGAAGATATCAGAATAATCTCTTTGAGATCATATTCTTAATTTCCCTCTTCCACAGCTTTGAACATATTTTTCCCTTATCTTTGATGAGAATGCAACTTCCCCTCCAGTGCCTTCTCTGAAACCTGGACAACCCTATTTTACTATGCCAAATTGTAAAATATGACTGAAAACAATTATTGTGAAGCAAAACCAGATTCTGTGAATGTATTCACCATGCACTAAGTGCCTTCAATAATTTTTTGATACCGATGTCCTATTATATAGCCACACAGCAGAAGTGGATGCATGGCCACTAAACAGACAAGGCTCAGAAAAAAAGTTTTATATAAAACTTGCTGGAATTACAGTCTCATGGACCAATCAAAACTAAAATTTTTCTTGGTTGAAAACTACAATCAAGGTTTGCAGGTTTTCATCCCTGCTTTTGGTTTGATAAAATTGATTAGATAGTTGAGATGCATAAAATAAAATGTTTTTATTTGTAATGTGGGAACACCTTTTTCACTTCCTTTGTTTTGCAATCCTGCCAGAAATTTCTGTGAAGTAGCTTTTAGGTGCATGTGTACACACACACACAGATCCCTGCACTTCCAAGGGAATTTGCACTTCCTGCAAAATTAAACGCATCTAAAATCAGAAATTTGCAATACAAGAAGAAATAACTAGGAGGTCTCTTTAAATTTCATAGGTCAAGACATTAATGGGAGTTGGAAGGTGGGAATTGGAAAGCTTTCATAAAATTTTTAAGGGCCACAATATTTAAATTGTTGTGGAATATAAACAAATGTACTAAATGTAAAGAGGTGTAAAGAGTTGGCCTCCATTTACAGAGAGCAATGATAAATTTAAACATAACAAATGTCTGTCCACCAGCAAAGCAAGTGTCCTTCAGCAGGATACACTGGTGTACTCCAATGGCTT
Organism: Luscinia megarhynchos; assembly: GCA_034336665.1. Classification (NCBI taxonomy): domain Eukaryota; kingdom Metazoa; phylum Chordata; class Aves; order Passeriformes; family Muscicapidae; genus Luscinia; species Luscinia megarhynchos. The sequence continues at coordinate 31,244,946 of CM067568.1, read as the reverse complement.
AATAGGGTAAGGGGTACATAGAGACCAAAAACATACCCCAGCATAATACCATTATTAATGTTTATTTTACTTCTATTTTGAGCTACAGTTTTAAAAAGCAGTAATACATTCATTTCAGTGTGTCTCATTCCATGTTTTGATTCTGATCTGTCACAATTGTTACATGAAATTATGTTGCAGTTACTTCAACCAGAAACACAAAAAGGCTATGACTTTCTTGTTTCAAAAGACAGAATTTATAGCTAAAGGGTCTATTCTTCTCTCAAAGAGCACATATAACACTAATTAAGGGCAATGGGAATGACATGTCTCTACTAAGAGGAAAATGTAAAATTTCATTAAAATATTTGTTAGTAATAATGTCAATTATTAAAGTTTATAGTCTCAATTTAAAAGAACTAGGTCAATTTGAGAACTTTTTATAATATTACTCTTTAATTGCAATTAAAAAAATAATCTAAGAACCATTTAGGTAGTAGTAGAGAAACTGGGATGGAAAAACTTACATTTAACACACAAATAAAAGTTAGAAAAGAGTTTTACAGCTATTTCTCCTTCACATATTATTTTAAAAAAATATGTTTTGCCATTTATATAGTCAAAGATACCTCATTATGCTGCTCATTGATAGAAATGTATTACAGCATATTAAGTCTTGGTACCTTGGATCTCAAAAATTATTATTTTTAATTTTTGTGTGATCCAGTATTCATTAATACAATTAATTAGTAATCATAGCTTGTATTAAATGTTTAAATGCTTCCTCAATGCCTCAGTTATGAAATATTTTGCATTCAGTTTTTAATATTACTTTAGATGTCATTAGAAGAAATATGACTGCTTGAAGCAACAAAATTTAGTTTAGTGCAGTTTAAGCTTTTATTTTGTAATGCATAGCTTGTTTAAAGGATGGATTTTAAATATTATGTAATTAGGCATTTGGAAAGTTTTTGAAATACAGTCTTTCAGTCAGTAAAAACTTTTTTTATAACCCATTTAAATTATTTACTTCAATCATTTGGGAAACTAGCCATAATCATGATGACTATTTAATTAAGGCTTCTGCAGAACTTGACAACAATGCTAATAAAGCAATTGAGGAGATACAAGTAGTTGATCTTAATTGGAAGAGATGACACTATTTACAAGAATAAATGACGGCAGCTAATCTCACATTCGTAATTATCAGTGATGGGCCTGCTTCAAAGGATGTTATGGTTCTTGTTTTCTTTAGCTGAGTCTCCCAAATATATGTGTTTATTCAGTTTATGTGTTTATCTGAATTGTAAACGTAGCAATTTTTCACACAGAAAGCAGCTGAGCTGCCTCCTGGACCTCAACACTTCAGTGACACAATAAGAAAAAGCTTTAATATTTGCCACCCAAACAATCTCTCTTCCCCTTTTCATCATTTGGAGTTGTAAGCTCTAGCCTTGCAGTTTCCCAACAAAGAATGTATTTGATTATCTGGAGCAAAGGATGCCTGGCTGTTTATAGGAAAACATTGGGCAACCATATCATCTGACATCATCTGTCTGCACCTTGCCAGGTGGAGCTCCATGCATCCTCTGGAATACTATCTCTCTCTCTCTCTCTCTCTCTCTCAATTTTACAAACCTGGATGACAAGCCTAATACACAGATAATTATGCCTTATAGCTCCTGGTATCCAGTTATTCCCTCTACAGGAACTCCAAATGTGAATGTAGGTCCAGGAGATGATGTTACTGGGTCAGTATTTTCAAAATTTGTTATTTTATTTATACTATCAGATTCAGGAAAAAAAGAATCTTATGTGGCTGTTTTTTTTCTTCATAAGGTACAAACTCTGTGGTTAACAAGGTCCTGTACATATATATATTTAATTAAACAACAAGTACTCATATTTAGACATTGGCTGAAAAAAGCCAGTGAAAAGCACATATCTCAGTTAAATTATGATTCTCTTTCTCTCTCTCTGTCAACAAGGAGTTTAAATTAACACTACTCAATGCTACTACTCACTGCTGGGCATTTTGGGGTGGTAATTAAGATATTTGAATTGTTCTACTTTTCTGTCACATTCTGTCACAGATAGATTTTCTTTTAGTTTGTTTGTGGCAGCAGGGCAAAATGTATTCTAGAACTGAGAACTTCAACCATTGCTATATGTGGACTACCTCAGGAAAAGTGAATGAAGCAATTTAAATGTTCATGATTTGGAATGCATACTGTGCTCTCCACACAGTACCTCTGAAAACTGGACTTACATTGATAAGCAGATACTATAAATGAAATCTGAAGAGAACTTTGGGAGCATATTTTCTGCTTGGAAAGGATATGACTCTTTGGATGACCACATTCTCTGCAAAGGAGCATGACAGCAGATGACTAGAAAACACTTTTAGCTCTCTCTAGTCCCACTGGTAGGTAATGTTAATAATTGTTTCTGGAAACCTCTGGTGATTTTCTCATTGAAACATCTTATACCAGGAGAGTTTATCTTCATTCCCAGTTTTTGATCTCTTGCCTGATGGCATGCAAAGACCTGGAGGAATAATAGTAACAGTGCTGGTGTTTGATGACAAGTAACATTGTCAGTGTGATAAATCTATTACAAAGCAAGAATTACCATTCCTGTATCAATTTTTCAGTAATCTTCCACATTGTACATTGCATATACAGAATTTTGATTTTTAACTAGGGATGTTTCCTGTATCTCAAAAAGAAAAAGCCCCAGAGCATCTCAGATAACTCTAGGAGAAGACATTGCAGCTGAAATTGAGGTACAATTCCTACCTTGACTAAAATTGGTATACAACTTCTTAAATAAAATCTTGAGACAATTTTTTCATGTGAAGGAATACCAAAAGGAAACAAAAAAGCAGAAAAGGTCACACTGTGTTTCTAAATTGCTGTAAAAACATTTTCTTAGACTCAGGTCCCCAGTGAATAGTGTGTGAAAGGCTTTGTGAACAATAGTCAAGCAAATAAGTTTTAATCCTAACAAATGTGCCTATCAAGCAGGATCATTTCCAAAATATTGATGGATCCATTTACATTGCTGTTTCCCCTCCTTGTTAGACTATCTCTTGTCCTTAGGAGTCAATTGCTTTCCATACAAAGTATGTGTATGCCTCCTTCTGCACATTTTTCTGTGGCTTGCATTAGTGTTTTCTAAACAGTTTATCACATACTATTTATCATGGGGATGCCTTTGATACCTTTGTGTGAGATCCACAGACCCCCTCTTCTGATGATTAAATCATGGTGCCTGTTCCATTACATCATATTCATAATGAATTACTTCATCCATCAATTATTGCAGAACTATTCTCATATCATGATAATGATATGGACTTGCTGCACCCTTCAAAACAGGGCGTAGCAAACAACCCTGCCTTTAACAAAATATGAAAATGAAATTGAAACAGAGAGCAGTCAGCAGCTGTGATATCTGTGAATGCACTGCCAATAGCAACATCACTGTGAGGAATGACACACTTTCTTCCACCAACAAAAACCCTCTGTATACAGGAAATGACAAAACAAAAATGTATAGCATGCATTGGCACTATATTCTTCAGGTATTTCCCTGCTCTGAATCAAATCCTTCTGCATTGATAGTAGTTACTTCTTAGCTTTAGATACAAAAACCAGTCATTTAAGGGAAAATAGATTGGCAAAATTAGTTTTACAGAGCTCTGATTCCTTCTGCTCTACAAGTGTGTCTGTTTACCAGTTCCAAGATAGAAAAGTACAGAGAGATTTTCACAGGATCATAGAAATTCTGCATTGACACAGATCTTCAGTAATATCTAGGCCTCTCCTCTACTGTGAGCAAGAATATGTATACAAATGTTAGTCATTTTCCACAATCTCTAGTTGACCTATCCTAATCAAATTATTCTTTATGCCAAAACAGTTTTCTTTACATATTTACCCTAAAAATCTGCCATTACAGAATAATTTTCTGTCTTTGCAACCTATACTTGCAGGTCTTGTATGCCAAATGGCATCCCCTAATTCTGCTTGCTGCTATCTTTCTACCCCATTTTAAACTATATTCCATAGCCCTAACTCCTGTGCTACTAAAAATTTGGCACATAATTCCAGTTGCAAGTTTTTTGGTGCTTTACAGAGAATAATAATGACTTCTGGTCTTAAATGCAACAATCTTATTAGTACATGACAGGATGACATTTGGGGGTTTTTTTGGATCTTTGTTTTAGTTTGTTATTGTTGTTTTGTGGTGTTGTTTTTTTATTTTTTTTCCCCAATATAATTTGTTTTTTCAGCCAGTTTCATTATTCCTTCTAGTTCCCTCAGAATTTTTATTTATGCAGTTAGGTGGAGTTAGGGGGAACATTTCCCCTAGTACTATGCTGTTATTTGTACTGAATTTTATTTTAGTGTTTTCAGATCCTTCTTGCAAGGACCTTTATCAAGGCCTCATTGAATTCTAACCATATTCTCCAGAATGCTCAAATCCACCTCGACTCAATGCCATTTTCAGATTCCTACAAGCACAGTTGCAATTCAATTATCTGAATTATTAATAAAATATCACCAGCTGGATAATGGGATAGATAGTCCCCTTTTTCAACAGATCAAGTGGAATATTATGGAGAATCACACCATGGTGTACACTGGAGTTCTGTTTTGCTTCAGTATGCTTTGAAAACTGATTTACACTAACATATTCTGTGGTCAGTCTGTCTTGATGGATGCAGCATCCTCCAACGAGCATTCCTTGTCCAGGAGCTCTGTAACTGTGCTTCATGCCTAAGGGGTTAAGCTTAATGGCACAACAATGTTGAGTCCAGCACCACTGCATCCATTAAAACAGTATCTTATTTTAGTAGCTGATAGCAACAGACATAATACTTGTCATTGATTTTATAGGTTGAGTTTGCATCATAATATATCGACATTGTACTTTTATATAAGACTTGCTTCGGGGTGTAGCTGCATTCTACACTGAATAACAGGCTAATAAAAACTGTAGCAGAAACAGCTTTACGACCCTCCATTGACTTGTGTTTTACATTGTATTATCTTATTGCAGACATCTGAATTAAAGGTTAACAAACACTATTTAATGGGTTGTCGGGATGAATGTGCAGTGCATGAATACATGCCTAGCAATGTCTATCAGTTACCATACTGTACATGCATTGTGAGGTGCATGAAGACAAGACAGTAAATGGGTGATGGCTCCTGACTGACTCTTTTTAGTAGTATGAAATAGCACATTTTGTTATACTTCCTCCAATTAAGTGCATATCTACCATTAAAGCAATCTGTCATCATTTTAACAATGTCATTAACTTCTACAGTGTCTCACAGATGCTTTGTTCTTCCTTCAAAATTAGCAGTGCATACACTTATATAGGAACTTCGAAATGCAAAATAGGGAAAACAAGTTTGAGAAGTCATAATCCGTAAATTATATAAATAATAAAAAAGTGGTTACAGAGGAAATGTGACTGCTTTAAAAAAAAAGTACATAGTACTTAATCTGCAGAAAATGTACAGTAATAAAAATGTACTAACCTATAAAAATATAAATTATTTTTCTCTCTCTGGTAATTATAAGGAAATATGGTTTACCATACTATAAAAATGTACTACCCTATAAAAATATACTAAATTATTTGTCTATCTATAGTAATTATCAGGAAATATGGTTTACAATAGAACAAAAAGTACTAAGCCTGTAAAAATACACTAAATTACACTTCTAGCTATAGCAATTATTAGAAAATATGGTTTACAAGTCATAAAAGTGCATTTTAAATATAATAAGGTTGTCTACAGAGCTGCAGAATCAAAAATGAAATTTATTCTTTCCTATATTATTCTTAAAAAAGCTAAACTTGCTTGAGATGGCCCCAGTAAACACAGGAAGACCTATTGAATGCCCTGTTCAGCAATGGGTGTTTAAAATGATGGATAAAACATGAACACATTTTAAAAAATATAAATTAATGGATTATTTATTTCCTGAAAGTTTCATGTTCAAATTAATAGTGATATGTCAGGCTGATGAAGTATCAGCTCTAGAGGAGAGCTTTGTTAGCACAGCACTATATTTTTCTAAATATAGTTAAGCTGTTATCCTTTCAAATTTGATTTCAAACAGTATAAATCAAGGATTCTATTTAGTTAAACACTGAACCATAGTAAATTAATCTATATTACAATTTTTAATTCCTTTCAACTGAAATGGGGCAATGACACCAAAGACTACTAAAAAATACATTGCATTTTGTCAAAAATCTGCATAACCTATAGGGAGTATTGAAGAAAAGAAATTCAAAAGGATTCAAACCACTTAAGAACCTAAGTTCTAATTTCAGAGGTGACTTAGGACTGGATCTTTTAAAGTATGAAGCCTACAAGTCCATCACAGGTGTTTTAATGCTTTGAAAAAAACTATAATGTAGATAAGTGCATAAATTTGCAAACTTTCAGCCACTCCCTGCTGCCACTTTAACCAGTAGCATACAGAATCTTAGGTCACTTTTGGTAACTTCCTAAATATTAGCCCTAGTTCCAACAGTAGATGGTCAAGAACCACTTTGTGTTGTTATCAGCTTCTTTAAGTACTGCCATCAGAGGGAATATTATTCTTTTATTTTCTCTACATAATTTAATGTTGGAATCATAGAATTCACAAAACTCAGGTGTTGTTGCATCACTTCAAATGATTTTTTTGTAATGTAGGTATTTGTTGTTCTCTGTAATTTGGTCTTTCATAACCTAAAATATATTCTTCTTGAAAGCTCATAGGAACTCGATATAGTCTAGATACATAAAAAACTTATAATCTCTTTTATAAACTTATAATCTTCTCTTTACATAAAATGATGTTATGATATGATAAGAACATTGTGATTTCTTAATTACAAACGGCAAATTTCACAGAACATGGAAAGGAATTTCCATTAAAAAAAAAACCATGGGGCATATGTTAGGGAAAGATTTCTCATTTATAATTCAGGGAAGGATAATCCTCTACATTTTATTTTAATACCTTGAGAGTGGCATTGTTTACTTATTAAAAAATGCAACTATAGTTATTTCTTACCATTTCATGTCAAGCACTGAAAATAAGAAAACCATCAGCTAAAGGAAGAAATTAGATAAATTCTTAAATACTGGGGGTGTGAGGATCTTCTAGTTCCATGCTAACAGAAGTAATAGATCAGTCCTGGATATAAGGAAAGTTACCTAGGTCAATACAGAAAATCTTGTAATTGTACCATTTCTGGTGTGTGTGAGATCCTCTGGAGAGGAGGAAAAGAGTGAGTATGTTTTTCTTCCAGTGTTTCAATTTCTGCATAATAAAATGGGTACCCAGCTACGTATTCTTCTCCACAGAAGCTGAGGGAAACAGAATGGCCTTGTCATTATCTTGACATAGACCCAGAAAATTCAAGGGGATGTGCCAGTAATTCTACAAGAGCCTATTCCTTGGCTTTCATCCAGCTTGATCCTACAGAAGTTTTGACACCAGTCCAGCAAGACAGAAGGCCTGAGTCAGTTCTCCAGGGAGGCCTGTGCTTTGACATCACTGCGCTGCTCAATGCACTGATGGGCTGGTGACTTCAAGGGCACATGACAAAGTCTACCACTTTTAGACACACTAGGCTGGAGACCCCAGAGAAACTTATGCTTCCAAATCAGCATGGCAAGCTAATGTTTCTGACCCAGTCACTTCATTGTTACTCACCACTTGGCAGCTGATGAGGAAGTTACAGATAATAAGATAGAGACTTCATAGTGGTTTTTCCTCATTTCAGACTGTTCTGGGTTCTTCTGCCTCAGTATCAGTTCAGGGAAGCTGCTAAAGGACTCTGCCTTGTTTTCCCTTCAAACACGTGTGTTCTACCACTGTAGCCTCTCAAACTCTGATTCTCTCCCATGTGGTCAGCAAAGCAGGACTGCTGGAAAAGACAGAACATGAGAATTTTTGCCTTCATGTAAGCCTGCTAAAATGGATCTGAAAATTGTAGTCTCAAGGAGAAAAGTAACTGTACTTCACATAAGCATTCAGTATCTAGCATCTCTCAGAAATTATGCCAGGTTCCCATATGTGCTGAGCTATTGACCATATTAACTGAGATGGGGATTTTTGAAGGGCCTTTGCAGGAAGGCAGGTACTCCATATGATGTGAGAACTCAATATTCACATGGCATAAAAGTGCTCAAATTTTCTATTTATGTTTGGCAAAAAAATGCGCATCCTTGTTTTCAAGTAATTTTTTAAAATTCCTATTTGCCACTCTGAGACAAATTAGATTAGAAAAAACTGAGAGGATATACCTTACCTGGTGATGGACACTGCATGGTGGGAAAAGGACATGGGAGAAGAAGGAAACAACTATGTGTGGAAGATGCTGAAAAACACGTTGGTCTGCTGGGTAGTTGGATTTGGGATTTCAGTGAATCCTGAAAAACCTCTCACCACTGTGACTGTCCCTCATCCTGCTCCCTATCCGGCTCCCTATGGCTGCCAGGGAACAAGGGTTCCCTCTTTCCCCATTTCCTAACAACCTGAATCCTTCTCAGAGCTGTTTTCCTTTATTGCCTGTCTGACCAAGTTACTTCCTTCTGACTGCATGCATTACTTTCAGGCACCCACACATCTCACAGGTGGTACGTCCCCAGCTTTGCATTTGTATTTTCCTGTAATTTTCACATTACAGGATGTGGGTACAATGTGAACTCTGGTGTTCTGGGGGAGTGCAGAACAACTTATCCTCTCTCCCCCCACACTGACTTGGTAATTCAGAATAATGCAGTACCCTGTTTGGTTCTTCAGCTAACAGTCTTCACCACTTGAAATAACAGGTGTCCTAAAATGATTGTTAATTTTGGAAAGAGTGCTTATCACATGCAAGAATTTTGTATTATTTCTTTGATGTACACTTCTAACTTCTAAACATTTCATTCTGATAGAATGGCACCTATCAAGATGTACCAGAAATGGAATTTAAAAGAATAGTAGCTCCATGTGCTTGTTTGGCTACTTTTACTCCAGTATTTGACAGTGAAGGATCCATGGCATTGTCTGAGCATCATTACTGCAATAGATTTTGAAAAGTTAGATTAGGGACCAAAGATCTATCTGGTAATACTAGAATCACTTCTTATCTTTTCTTATTGGCAGTAACTCACTTGTGAAATGGAAAAAAGTTATCTTTTTTCCAGATGTATCAAGCAAATTACATAATTACATGAAAATACGTGGGGTGCAATATATTGTTTCTAATTATTTATTGGGCTATTCATTATATGCATATGGCACTATGAAGGAATAGGTTTCTATTCATCTTCCTAGCCATATGACTGAATTCACCTATAAACCTGTTGAGGATATGGTGTGACAGTCAGTACAAAATGATATATGATGAACTTCAAATAACCAGACACCAGGTCCCATTGATTGACATGTCAAGAGTATGGCATCTTAAAAAATTATAGACAATGCAAATTGATAGCTTCTTGCAACTTTGCTGAAGTATCTTTCTGTTGGTATAATTGAACTGAAGCAGCATCTGAAATATATAAAAAAAAGTTACAGATTTAAAAGAAATGCTCTGTAAGAACTGTAAAATACTTTCAAAGTTACATTTTGTAAATTTTAGTGAGTACAGTGAATCAGATGTGGTTTTATATTTTATGGATTTTTATCTGTTGCTAAATATTTTAAATAATGGGTTATATATGTCGAAGGCTTCCCTTAGAGAAAGGTTTTTCTGGTATATGAGTTAAGCTTCTGCTCATATAAAAACCTTTCACAGGTTATGGATTATGTGTAGAGGGCAAAAAGGGATAAATTAAGTATAAATACCTATTATTTTTATTTTTGTTGAAGGTATTAAAGGAGATACCTACAAACTATCTTCTTAGGAGATTTTGGAGGGAAAATGCCACAGCCAAGACCCCATGAAGAAGGTGTGTAAAAGGCTGGGAAGGTGTGAAAGATGCTTGAAGATTCTGTGCAGTTCTACTTCCCCAGGCATTTGGTGACAGGCTCTTATAGCTAAACCATTCAACCCCTAAAGTCAACAAAAATCCCCCCAGAGAACACATCAATATTTTAATACAACTTTATTTTTGGTTCCCCAGGGTATAAATTTAGTGCTACACCTCTTCCCACACAGCAACTTATTCAAGCTTCTAATTGTTATCCACTTTCAAGTCTAAAGCCCATAGTATTGCTGTTAGAAGGAATAAGAGAACATTGTGTTTTTAAAAAATTGAAACAAGGAATATAATGCAAAAAGTACATACTTAATGAAAAAGCCTTTAAATCAGCAGCTTACCTGATGTCTTGTATGTGCAACTGCAAACATTTGCCCTGGTTACTTTAGATAAGAGGAATTAGATAAGCAGTCTTCCAGGTACTGTCTGCTTAGCTTACATTCTTTACTCATGAAGAGATGTGAAACAAGTTATTAGAAATGAGACTTCTTCTACCTTATGGAGGACTGAAAGAAAAATTCTCTCACATTTACCTTCTTCACTCTGGGCAGTGGCACTTGCTCATTAGCTGAGATCAGCAAGCCAGAGTAGCAAAGGCAGACACAAAATTTGTTGAAGCTGAGAAAAATATTCACTTCAAAATTTGGTATACTTGAATTCTGCTGCCCTAAAACATCAGCTGTGGTCAAGGGTATTGGATGAAATCCAAGTGAGAAAAAATTGAAAGAAAGCAGTGAGAGAATAAAGAAGTTCAGAAATAGCTATAGTTTGATGAAGGAATTGTTCCAGCTACCACAGGAATTTCACATATAAGACCAGGTAAGTTTCTTAGTTTACAAACATTATGCCACTGAGAGGACCAAACAGAAGAAACACTTCAATGGAGTGAGATCTCACATTATGGATCATATTGTATCTCAAGAACAATCTCTGTGACTAGTCAACTAGGAAAAGGAGAAAAAAAATCACTTATTCAAAGTTTAAAAAACCACACTCAGTTTAGCAAATATGCAGAAAAAAGAATTTGTATGTTACTTTCATTTTTTGGATTCCATGATATACAAACCATGTTGCAATTTCAGACTGTTAAACTGCTTTACCAACTATAGAGTTTAACTGGCCACAGCAACACCCTACAGTATTATCCATAACAATGAAATCTTCCTTTTGCTTTTGTCTTCCTTCCACCAGACCATAATTTACTATTTATACTGGGAGCTGATGTAATGCCCTTCAAAGTTACTGGAGGTCTTTCAACACATTTTGGTGGTTTTGCTTCAGGATATTTGTTCATACGTTAGAGTTTCAGTGTATATAAGACAAATATGTTGTTTGCTCTACCTTGCAATCAGGCTTTAAAGCCTCCTCATTAATCCAGATTTGTCTTAATATTAATCATAGTACTGAGCTGTCCATCCTCTGTCAACAGGAATGACTATGATAAGTAGCAATTTCTGCTCTGAGAAAGAGTTAATTTTAATTAATCAAGTCATCCATCTGACCTTTAATAGAAAAAATGGGGATTGTCTCAAGGATCACTTGTTCTAAACTCCTTCTTCATAGTCATGAAATGATTCCAAACCTAGGACAGTACCAGAAAAGTTGCTAAAAAGGAAGAAACAGAGCGAGTAGAGATGGAACAGAATGGATCAAAAACGAGGACTGAAGATGAGATCAAATCTTCAGGGTTTAATTTTGTTTTGCTATAATGTGAAAAAGAAGAAAAGACTGCTCCAAATGAAATGGAGTTAATTAATAACCACTCCCTTGGACCCATGTAAAAGTATGAGTATATAGCTGACAAAAGAGTTGAGAACTTCATTTATGCCAATATAGACTGCAATTTTACAGGTTTTCTGCAAGTATTTTTAAGAACACAAATCTGAATACTTACCTGTAAAAGTGCAGAAGTCCTCTTTATAAATTAAGAAAAATATGTTCAATATAAAACTGAAGTTATAATTTTTGAATTTTTCTTGTGAGTTTCCAAACATTGCAGTTAACACTGGCAGTGATAACTATATTTTTCCTTTAAATGCCTTTTCAGAAGAATGACTCTGTACAGCAATAATTTGGTGCTTGATTCTTGTGTAGCTGTGATCTTTAGGAACAACAGCATCCTTACCACATTTATGCAGCATTTTTAAAGCAAAGGAACTAGCTGAAACAATGCTGAGGTAATTCTCCAAGACTACAGTGTTAAATCAGCTGCTTTCTCCATTTCCTGCGAAGTGATGTCAACTACTCCTTGCTAAACATAATAAAAGGTATTCAGTTACTTGGGTGCTATTCCATTACATGATAAACATGAAAAGGAAACCTCTATTGGTCCTTGTTTAAAAGCACCTTCTCAAGTATGTGGTCAGTGGAAACCTGCCCAGATATTAGTTTACACAGAAATATTTTTTGAATGCTCTTTCAGATGATTGGCACCTGGCCAGCACACCAGCCCCATGAGGAAAATACACAGGCAAAACTCAGCTAATTAAAGAAAGAGTATGTAAATGGTGTCAAAGAGGGAAAAAGGCAATGTATCTAGCCTAGAGCAGTCTGACCCTATAAGGATTTCCAAGGACTGATGAAGAGGTCATCAAACTGCTATATAAATATAGCCTTTCCTTCATTTTATCTACTATGCTACCGATCAGGTGGAATATGTCTTCAGCCACAAGAAACAGACATTTATGGCACTGAGTAGTTAATCCTGGAAAGAGGATTTTAGAGTATTTTTTGAATAGTAATAACAGCCATGGTATTTGCCAAGCAGACAAAATGTAGGCTACCCTATTCTCAGGAAAGTTGGAAACATTTAAACTGATGATTTACTAACTAAGAAACAGTTCCACACCGGATTTAGCCTGAGCATTCAAAATGGGCTTGGATAAGAAATCCATGTTCTTGGATGCATTCACAGAGAAGGAAACCGAGTCTGTGGACTCTCTTGTCCACAGTCCCCACCTCCCTTAGCTGTGGGAGCACCTGGGTCTAAAGCTTTGGTTCCCCAACCACCCCCTTTGCTCACCTGCGACTGCCAGCAGCCAGCTTTAAGGGGTCAGGATGGTGGAGCAAGCCCCGTGAGCAGCAGCAGGCAGGGGGCTGCCAGCTCCCCCCTCCCAGTGCCTTGTATTGTTTTTCCCCTTTGACTGCTACCTTTCAAATTCAATGGGATTTTTTTTTACTCAAAATTTAATTTCAGTTTTGGTGATAAAATAAATTCTTGATTTATTTTTTTCTTTTCACTTCAGTCCAGTCTCTCTATCCTATACTGCACAGTGGCTTAATACCAGTAGCTTTCACACCTCAGTTTCTAACCTCTAAAAATAACAGTGAATAATTAGTTCAATTCACATGTTGCTGTATTTTACTGAGGATCAGATTCAGAAACTGAACAGGAGAATGAAAAAATTGCAGTTGTCCTTCATTTATAGTGGACCAGACCAAAAGCCTTGATGAAAGTGTTGTTCATGGTTTATTCAAGAGAACCAAATGCTGCAGCTGGAGGTTATCTATTATTTTTTACAACAAAACAAATTTAATAAAAGTTGTTCACAGATCTAAGTCTTTTCTAGCTGACAAATAACTGATGAAACCAACTCATAGGTTTTTAAGAGAGTATCATAAATTAAAGTTTTTCTTTCTGAAACGTACCAGTTGGCAAAGTATTCTCAGTTTAATTTTAAAACACATTTTTTGGTCTACCCAGCTGCTACTAGTAGCTCTTTTTCAGCTGCATGACAACATTCCACCTCATCCCAGCAGGTATGATGCTGTGCTGTGAGAGCTGCCATGGAAATTGCTGGCGCCTGGGGGGACAGGTAAATAAATGCTGCTTTTTTAGTATATAACAGTTTTCCCAAGTGGGGAAACAGTGTATAACAGTATCCCAGCAAAGTGGGAGACAGTAAACTATAATGCCAAAAGAATCAGAAGTGTGTACTCTCAAAAAAATCAAGGTTGATGTTCTGATTGCCTTCCCCAGTGTTGCTGGAAGAATGGAGCCTAATATATCTTTTCCAATTAAGAATTCTTCTACAATACTAAGTAATTAAGTACCATATTCTTCAGATGTAATAAACAGCAACTTTCCAAAGACTGAAAAATTAATAGTGATGCGTATGCAGTATCTGAAAAATCTGGAATGCAGGTTCCAAATATTACATTTCCACCACAGCAAATTAAATTACCTGAGCTAAAATCAGTAATATTGGTGAAGCCATGATATTACAAAGAGAGTAAAGATTCTAGGAAAAGTAAGATATTTAATAAACATGATTGGGGGGGGGGGGAAAGCTCTAAGGCAGAGAAGAATCAGAAAGATGACATCTGCAGCTGAAGATTCATTTGCTTTCTACAGCTACATTCAATGAGTCTGGTGGAAAAAATTACCTCTTCTTACAAACTGTGCCTCATTAGATTTGGAGGTCTTCAGCAACTTTTGGCTGGCTTTGAATCCACACTGTTATGTTGCTCTAAATACCCTTACAATTCTGTGTTTTGGATTGTGACATCAAAGAGCTATCAGTAGAGCAAATATTTAATCTAGAGTGAATGGTGAATTTAGGTGTATGAGTAGCAACTGAAGGGGGAAGAAAAACCCCTAAGAAAATCTTCAACTTTAAATTAAATTGGGAAGTATTTCCAATGTTTTAATATCTTAAATATTGGTGTATCCTTACTTTCTTTAAAATATTTTTTGTTTAATAAAAATTTTATTCATGTGTTAAAAAGCAAAAAAATTGCACTTGCCTTTGCTGGTGTGTTGCACTTGACCAATACTGAGAAGCTATAATTATTACAGGGTTTCATGTGCTTATGGAAAAGCCTAGAATATAGGAAAAATATAAGTGGTCCAACTATGCCAATTTGAAACAGAAGTGGAGCTTTTAAGTTCTTGAGGAATTTTCTGAGGAGAAACTGTTACTGAAGAGAAAGGTTGATGAAGGAGTTAGGATAGAGTGCTTTGGATGGTGCCAAGGAATCTATACACAAGGCTCCTTCTGCGAAAAATGTTTAATGATATGGTACCTCTGGTTTCACTTAACTCTCTGTAGTTCTTCCTCTAAAAGAAATAGATGTTATGAAAGTAAGATAGATCTTAAGATCTTTACTAATCAAATCCTTCATGGCTCATTCACCTGCAATACATGGTGTGATAAGGTTTAAATTTTTTTTATGTGTTGTTAATTATTTCTTCACATAGTCAAGAAGGAAATAAGAGAGAAAAACAAGTGACTGCCAAAGAAAGAAACTGCAAGAAGCAATTGCATCCAATTAAGAAGTATGAAAAGGCAAAATAGAGAAATATTTTATTGATAATAATAAGGGGAAAAAAATTAAAGGACTAGAGGATTAATTAAAACTCCTTGTAATATGGGAGGGGGGGACCTGTCTCAGGCTGGTGCTGATAGACCTCCTTAGTAAACAGGTAAAATCTGATAGGTGTTACACATAACCATGATGCATAAACCCTATTTGCTTCTTGGAAAATATCAAATAAAGGAATGAAACAGCAGAGATGTGAAGATCAGGCGGTAGGGGATGGGCTCTGCCTGTCTCCAAGGGGTACCCAGAGCAGAGCTCAGGTCCCCTGCAGATCCCCAGCCAGTGCAGGAGGCGCAGCCATCCTAGCAGAGCACACGTCTGTTCTGAGTTTGACAGCGCCGTGTCTCTCTCCTGGTTCCCTTTCCCACAGGCGGCGGCGCGTTAGGGGAGCAGGCGTGCTGCTCCTCTCCTCTGCCCAGGATTCTGCAGAGCCAGCCAGGGAAGCCAGCGCCAGAGCTGCCACCCCACCTGCCAGAGCAGACCCTGCCTGAGTCCCTGCCGCAGCTGCGAAACCGAGGAGCGTCGCGCGGAGCTGCGCGAAGGTTTTCAGCCGCGCACTTGTGTCGCTTGCAAGGGCAGATTTAAACTGGATCCTGTGCAGGAACTGGTGTGGTGTCATAAAATTATAAAATTCCGAAAATTTAAAATAATGCTGCTTCTCTAGAAAAGAAACGCAGGGAAAAAAAACCCAAAAAAATATTTCAGTTTCTATTGCTTAAAAGGAAAAAAGAAAATCCAAACTTGAATATACTTTAAAGGAAAAAACCAATCATTTAAACAAAAGGTGATGTGAATTTGCCTGACTTTTCTGTTGTAGCACAACTTACAAAAGGCTAGTGATATGACTTTAATAGTTTGCAAGACAATGCACAACCTTCAGAAAATAGCAGTATTCTGCTTCTTGTCTCATACATTGAGACTAACATAAGTCAATAGCATGAATGGTGTTGTAATTCAGTTTAGTTATTTTTTAAACTCTGCAGATCAAGATAGACTGTACGAAAAGTGCAGCAAAAGCCACCTCCCAAAAAGAACAACTTGGGAAAGGCCTCAATTCACTGACCGTACACTAAAGGAATTAATTTTTAATTAGATTAATTAATAAATGAATTTCTTTAAAAGTATCTGAAACTTAAGTTTTGCTTGGAGATTCTGGGCTACAGAATTTAACTACAAAATTTATTTGATTTGATGAATTTCTGGGCAAACAGAGAGGATGAATTTTCTCTGTTTGAAAGTTTTATATCTCTCTGTTCAAGTCTTGGATTTAGAGTTCCTGTGAAAATTTGACACCAGTTGCAATGATTTACGAATCAAGTGACCTTGCTGTTGGGATGGTTTCTTTCAGTGCTCTTGGGCCTCTGGCATGCTGGAATTAGACACATGACATTTAGCTTAATAGAAGCTTACTGGAGAAACTATAAGGCAGCACAATCCTAAATATAGCTGGAATTAGTAAAATCTGTGCCCTAGCTTTTAGCTACTAAGGTGCTATTTTGAGGATCACATCAGCGTTACACAACTTCTTTCGTCAGTGCTAGGTATCACAAGACCAAAAAGAGCATATAAATGTAAAGAAGTCGTGCTTTTGGGACTGAGAAGCTGTCGTCATGCAAAGCAGAGAAGCACCAATAGGTGCTGGTGCAGCAGCAGAAGTGACAAACCTTTCCAGGTCACTTCTCTTAAATTCTGCGGTCCCTTGTCCAATGGTCATTGTTTACAATGCTAATATCACATGGTATATGTGTTAGAAATCTAACTTTTTAGTTGGATTAGCTTTTAGACATGAGACATTCAGAAATTCAAAGCTTGGAACGCACATCCAGCATCTTAACTGAGGGTGAGTTGGCTTATCCACGGCATGGATCAGGCTGCCACTTGCAGGGGGATATGGCACAGCCTCCTCAGTGGTGGCAGAAGAGCTCAGTCAGCCCCTGCCTGCTTCCTTCAGCAATATAGAAAGCTCCCAAAGTGTGGCAGGCAGGGCTGCTGTAGCTGTGCTTTGCAATTTCTCCTCCTGCCCTTTGCTCCTGGGTGCTGTGGGCATTAGGGATGGCTACAAAGATTTGGAGAGAGTTGAGAAGAGAATTTGAGCTTATTTCGTTCCATGTTATTTTCCCTTTTCTAGCAAATTTGCCTCAGGAGGAACATATTCACCTATTTTTTGGAGAGCTCTGATCTAATACTTTAAGGGCTGGAATAATTGTTAAGGGGTTTCTTCTGATTGATATTCTAGTAGCAATACTGTACCATGCCCAAACAGACCAGCTCAGTGGTCTAAAAGTGTTTCCAGTTCTCTGCATTGCACAATTTCATTTACTTTGAGTAACAATTTAAAAGGTATTGACTGAGTTCACCACCTAAGGTGACATGATATGGAGGGTTGCCACCACTGCTGATGTAGATTTTATAGCAAACCCCTGTTTCTCAAATGCTGAGTTGTTGTTTAAACTCTGGTGACAGTGACTGAAACTGGTAGATTGCCTTCTGGTAATATTTCTATTGGACAACATGACAAGCTGAATTATGCTGTATAACAAATTCTACATACTACCACAGCTTTTAGAAAATTGTTTTTGTCAGCTAAGAAATTATTGATTGACTAAAAAAATATTTAGTCAGGCCGTGAGAAAACTGGTGAAAAGGTTAGGCATAGTGTACTTTCCCAGAAATTGCCCCATAAATTCTCCAGTTATCCACACTAAGACTGTGATACCACCTAAACTTCCAGGTAGTCATCTCTAGCTACAGAACACATGCTTTAGGAGGCTCAATTTTGGTTGTACAGTAGACAAAACAATGAATAAAACTTCTTATGGAATTAAAATTATATTAATGAAGCTTGTTTATGTCCTTCTAAGTTAAAAGAAAACGAAAATTTATTTAATTTGCAGGTAAAATGCAAGAGTAATTTTATATGTCAGGACAGTAAACTTAAAGGGAAATAATGTACCTAGAAAAAGCAGTGAGTACTGGCATTTCAGAGATGGTTATTACTTCATAAACATCTAGAATAACAGTGCTAACAAAAGCCTTGTACAGAACAAGAAAATATTTCTGAGCACAGGGAAGGGGACCTGATTTAACTTTGTAGGTATGAAAAGTGTTAAGCTCTGGAGCACAGCACAATGGGAACCTGTGTGAGTGTGGAGACACGTAAAAGTAGCACAGGGAGACACAGGGAGAGGAGTTGATTGCCAAGACATGGCCCAATGAGAGGCATAGAGGATCTGTTTATTCTGCTCAGTGCAGACTGTAGGGAGCTTTCAAGAAAGTGGCAGGACAGTTCCAGTTAGGATGTCTCAGGAGTGCATTTTGTGGGCTGTATTCATACATCTGTGTTACATATTGACACTAATTCTTAATTGTCCTATGAATACAATTCCTTGAGGTGTTGCAGTTTAGGGTCTTCAATTCTCCCCTAGTTCCTGAAAAAGTATCTTACTGTTTTAAGAAAACTGTAGATAATGCCATCTCTCAAAGCCTGTCAATTTCCAGATCAGTCCTTCATTGCTTAATTTTCTTGCTCTGTATGGCCTGGTAGTGCATTTATGTAAAGGTTCTGTTAGCTTCCATGGGAGCAGTGGTTATGCAAGTACTGCTGAGCTAATGTTCTGCCACATTTTAAATCTTTCCTTGTGCCTGCCACTGCTCTAGGATTCTCAGAGGTGTCTGAAATGGCATGTATACAGAATGTGTGAGCTGTGTGAGCTATGTGAGCAGTTCAAGCATAATGTCTCTTCTAGCTTCAGCTGCTTTCAATGTCTAGAAATTTATTTAGTTGCATATTCTAGCCCCAGATTTTTTTTTACTTTAACAATATGATAATATCAGGCTGTTGGTGTAAATACACATGCAATTGTCAGTTAACCTCATGCTATTATTTTCAGAGTGCCTGCGGCACTGTATCAGTACTGTCAGAGGAAAAATACCACAGAACAAGGTATTTCCACATTCTTTTCCATGAGCCAAGACACAAAACGTGCTCATTATCAATATGTGGCTTTTTACAGTTCAATATTAATATGTCTGCAGCTATCCAAAAAGCATAGAGTACATGTGCAATTCAATAAAATGTAAACATGTGTTCCTGAAGAGACCAGGTGCTGCCAAAATAAGAAACATAAAAAGTCTGTGTGCAAAACTGTTCAGAAAGCCTTTGACCTAATTTCAGTACGACTTTGCTTGATTCAGAAAAATTGCAGCTGCTGCTGACAGTTGAAGGTGTTGCCCAGAATTGCTTAAAGTCATTAGGTACCACACTAGTGCACTGCACCTGAGGACTGATGAGAAACAAAAAAACAGGTCCCAATTCTACCTTTGTTGCAAACAAACAGAAATGACTTGTTTAAAATTATTTATGACACTTAACTAATGTAGCTAAATGCATCCCTAGTGTACCTTATGAATGAATGTGGCCTTCTGTGTCAATTGCACCACCACCTGTAGATAGTGATGATAATAAACATTTACCTCACAGGGATATTGTCAGGATACATTAGTTAATGTATGTATGGTGCCTTGAAAACATTAAATGCTATATGCTGGGGAAAAAAATCATTAGAATGGTTTTAAAAGACCATTTTAGAGATTTTTCTCTTTTTGCATGCATGCTTCTGTTGACAACAGGGATTTCTCATGTGCCTCTAGAGGGGAGTAATAAATGCAGGGGTTTAAACACTGTGGGACAATATCTCTTGTTATGAAACCTCAAAAATTCAGTCACAGGACATCTGGAGACTTGCTGCTTAAAGTTCTTATAACAAAATTTGAAGTTTAAGTGGACAAGATTGGATACAGGTGGCTATTACCATATCATATCAATTACCATACCTAATACCTGCTTAAAATGTCATGAATCAGTAGTAACTTTATTTCATTGCTGTACGTCCTTATGCTATGGATGGAGTTTTTATATCCTTCAATGTCATGTAAGGTGTAATCATATCTCATAAAATGTGCTCCTCTTGTAGACATTGACAGACTGTCATAATTATGAGACATATATTTTCATGCTGAGTAATGGTAGTCAGGCTAATTTTTAGCAATTTTAAATTACAGTAGGCCTTGTGATACTTTATGAAGACAAACCTCCATTATATTTGTGAGGTAGGTGAGATAAGAGAGGTCAGAAGTTCTATGTAAAAAGAAAGTAGATCTTCTGAGGGTCATCTAGTCACTGAACCACTTCAATGAAGTCAGTAAAGTTACACCTGCAAGGTAAATGTAGCCCTCTACAGGTCTAGGGAGGTGAATGTGTAAAGTAATATTTTATAAAAGTCTGAATAGCCTATATTTTGTGAGAATCTCCCTATATGTTTTTCATATGAAAGTATCCAGTAAGTGAACTTACATCTGGATTGAGAGAGGAGCATTGTAACATATAAAAAGTAATGCCGTCTTTTCTGGAATGGGGTCATTCTTGACAAAGCTACAATTCCACATTGGAATTCAGATACTGTGGTGGTTAATTTCTTGTAGGAAGTGTTACCAGGATTGTTCATACAGTTTGTGGGAAGAGATAGTTGTCTAGTTTTTCTGCCAGACATGAAATGTGAAGCTGCTCCCTTTCTTAGCCTTTACTCTGCCCTCCAAAAACATTTCCAAGGTAGGGAAGCCTGATCAACTAACTGGTTTTCAGGGCATTGCAAGTTTTAGCTCAGTAGATTAAGAAAAACAGAGCACAAAACTATCAGCAAGAACCTTTTAAAGTCCAGCTTTAATTTTTTATGTTTATCTGTTGAGTCCTCACACAAACGCACACATAAAATAATGAACTGAATGAGAGTCCACCCTAGTAATGAGCAAGATGCACTGAGGATGGTAAAGTGGGTTACTTAACAGGTACATGAATGCCTGGGCTAGGTCATCTGTCTCTCATTTAAAAAACAGAGGGGGAAAATATCTAATAGCCAGTCACACACACTATTCCCATGTCTTGTTGCAATTAGTAATCCTAGTTAGGAGGGGTTTGAGGATGCAGAAGAGCGAATTTGAAAATATTTCACATGTTTGGGAATGCCAGACCATCACATAATTTTCTATTTA
Organism: Luscinia megarhynchos; assembly: GCA_034336665.1. Classification (NCBI taxonomy): domain Eukaryota; kingdom Metazoa; phylum Chordata; class Aves; order Passeriformes; family Muscicapidae; genus Luscinia; species Luscinia megarhynchos. The sequence continues at coordinate 31,223,602 of CM067568.1, read as the reverse complement.
TTTTCTCTAAGTCCTTTCCATTGAACTGTTTGATGCAAACAATTTAACATTATTTGGAATAAGAACCATGATCTGAGGTTCATGTAGGCAGTAGAGCCAGTATTTATCACCTTTTTGGACAGTGGAATCATGTCAAAGATACAGAGAACAATACAGCTGTCTTTGTGATACTATTTTTCACTTACCTGTGTTTTTAGTGCTAAAGACCTGTCTGTCAAAAGCAGACAACAAAAGTTTGACAGGTGTGGTGCTGCCACCCTGCACCTCAGTGTTGGACTTGGATGCCTAACATGACAGCAAGTCCTTGTGATTTACCTGCAGCTGTTGGCTGCTGCCTGGCTCTGCAGGCACCACGGCCATGTTTTTGGAGGAAAGCTTGCACCCTTTGTGCTTACAAACAGGGGACTCCCATCTCAATGGTCAGGGTGCAATTTGTTCCCTCTTGTTTAAAAATAAAGCTCCTCATGCTCGGGATGAGAAAGCTCGCATACCTCTGAGAGTATACTTTACAACATAACTTTAACTCTGCGAGCACATTCAACTATGAATAGAAATACCCACCTGTCAGTCAGTCAAGGTGGTTTAAAATACCTGTTCTGCAAAAGCCTGTGTGTCATTATAGATTTAGCAGTACGAGCAATGTTCTCTTTGTCAAACAATGAAGCAATATGACTAATTAACACTCACTAGGGAATCTGAAATAATGATCTCTCTCTCTCTTCCTAGAGCCAATTACCCCAAATATTCAGATTAGCTACCCACTATTTCTCTGAAAGAAATGTCTTGCTTTCTTTTTCTTTTTAATTTAAGGCATTATGTACCATGTAGCATCATGTTATAGGATGTTATGTCACATCCTGACAGCTTACAACTAGGGATATGCTGAATTTATTGGATAGTTAATACCTTCATGAATTAACAAGATAACCAACTTTTCAGGAAAAGGAAATCTGGGAAATATTTGCAGAAATTCCTTCTATATCTGTAGGGAGAATACACCTGGTTGATTTAATCAGCTGTACTACTCCATCATGGCTTCCCATTAAGATAATGTTTAAATATATAAGTTTATTTATGCAGACATTTAATTAACATAAATGTATGGTCTGATTTTACAAATGCATAGAATACCTATAAATGTACATGATGGTCCAGCATTGTTACATAAAACTATGATGCTTGAAAAATTCTTGATCAATTAGATGCTTCCAAAATTATCATTTTGGTCAAAGTTACCAACTTCATAAAAAATTAGACCACTTACCAAAGTCAATTATCTTTCTTTTATATGGTAATTGTACAGCTTTGCATCAGCAACTTTCTTATTTTGTATGGAGGAGAGAGGTTTTTCTTTGTATCCTCTCACAGGTGAAATGAGAAACCAGAAAATTGTCTAGATATGGCAGTTCTCAGATTGCAGCTTTTAAAACTTGGGCACCTGGGTCTTATATAGAAAGCAGAATACTGTTAGCTCCAAAGGCCACGAGACTTAATTATAATTAACAGAGCTATATGTAGTACAATTAACAGAGAAACTTAGATTTCACAAATTAGAATCTGAAATACAGGAATAGAGCCCTAAAACCAGAAAATATTTTAAATATCACAGCTTTCCAGAGCTTAATCAGGTCTGAAGAAATATGTTTTTTGTGAACTAATGGCTGAACATCCTTTCCTGTAGGTAGGATTGCAGGCTCTGTTTTACAGAAACAAATCTGTTCTGGCATTCCCCCGTCCCCCCCACCCAAAATGAGAGGTGGGTTGGGTGTGTTGCCTGTAAAGATTGATAGTACTAATTGCAGGTTACAAGTTGGGTTGAAAGCAAATTACATGAAGGAATTCAAAATGTTTCTCAGCTGCTCAGAGGTTGCTCTGACTATATGGGTGTCTCCAGATATCTGTGTTGTCACTCCTACTGAAGGTTTTCCACAGGGCTGAAGAAAAATCATGAGTCACTGGAAGGAGTGGAGTGATGAGTATAATGAAATTCTTTGGAACTTATGAAGGGAAAAAAGGTCCAAAATTTGTCCTTGTTCCGTTCATCCTTGCATTATGTATTTTTACTACTAATTGTTTTATGTCATTTGTACAGAGAGACTTCTGAGCCAAGAATGATGTGAGTTGTTTTACCTCCAAATTACAGTCATAACCATTTAATAAGTTGTTTATTAAAAATAAATTCTTATGTCCCTCTATTGTAAATCTTGTAGGTTTCCTTTAAGAAGTGGCAGAAAATCAGTAATGGTGCAGTGTTTTTTCCTTTTTTAAACAACACAGTTGAGAAGCAGGTGTCCATCTTTGCAATTTATAAAGTGACTGTCATTCAGTTTATGCTGAAGATTATTTTGAATTTACTTTTCAGATGTAGCTTTAAAATAATTTTCTTCTATCTATTATGCAACTTGAGGGAAGATGAAACTTGATTCTCAAATCCAACTTTTTGAAGTTTGTGTCAAACTAGGTGACAAGCAAAGGGTTTTTTGCCACGTTGTAGAAACATAGAAGACTGCTTCACAAACACACAAATGTATGTTACAAAGGTTTTTAAAATTTTTAAAGAAAATTCTTCATTTTCAGGGGAAAATTGGAAAATCTGTGTGATCTGATGCACTGTTTTCTTGTGCAAATATTTCCTTCTGATTAAAAATACTTAGAATCAAAAACATTATTATTTGTGCTACTGGTTTAAAAATACCATGCTAATGATGCTCTCTTTTATTTAAACTCTACTTCACTTAGTTAGACTTTAAAATCATTCCCTAGGCCAGAGGTTTGTGTAGGTAATGTAAGTGGTGCTTGACACTGATGCACGTGTATATATTCAGAAAAATGCTGTCTGTTTTCTCACTTGTACATATTACAACATGCAGCAAGCATAATCAGGGCTTGTCAGCCTGACGTGATAGGGTGGATTAGCAGAAGTTATCCAGCTAAGGCTTGAGCATTTGTGCACTAACTACAAAAATAGTCTCTGTATCAAGCCATGAAAAGAACATATGTGGACATTCTTTTATTTCTACTTGTGGCTGACAAAAATAAAGCTGGCTGGGACTGACAGAGGTAGTGACATCAAGGTGACATGTGAGGCTGTCAAGTGGGAAGTCAGTTTAAGACTAAAAATACAGGGCAGCTTCCATTGACTTAACTGGAGTGCACACTGTAACTTTAAGCAGGGAAAGTGTGCTATGCTCCCAGTGTTTGCAAATTAAATTTGGGAGAGATAGTACTTTGAAGATACTCTGGATGTTCAAATTTATAACAGTTTTAGAAGAAAACAGCACAAAGTGCTGTGTCCTTTAAATCTGACTCAAATCTAAGTTGTTTTTATCATATCCCACTTCTAATTTACTGAAATTTAGCGACCTAAACCTGATGGCTCTTAGGGAAGATCACTGAAAATTATCAGTTCTGCCAAGTTTAGGCTTCTTCAAATTTGCCATCCTGCTATAGATTTCTTTCTCAGACAAACTTTTGTCTACCAAAAGGCTGAGTGTACTAATGCCATTTGAAGTTATACCACAAACCTGTTATGTGGAACCAAAGCTGCTGGCACTGAGGGGCTGCCACTTGCCACTGGCTTGTATTGCTGCTTTTCCACAACTTGGATCTTTAGATGATTATATAAAGCAACTAGTAACAGCTTGTCCTATTTAGGAATTTTTGGCTATCAGAGTGTCAGAAATTGCAAAACATTATAATATATATTTTACAGATATTTAATGGTTACAGATATTGAATGATTATACTCTTTTTCTCTCTTTACTTTCTCAAAAAACCCCAAGGTTTCTTAACTGTTTCTTTGGATACTATGTTTTTACAGAAAGCTGTTTGCTGGCTGGCATTGTAAATGGAATACTGATTTGCTGCAGCTTCCATCCCTTACTAGTGCTCCTGCTGCTCTCCTCTTCTATCTTTAGAAACTTCCTTTTTAGACTATGAAAACAGGATAAAAAAACCAGAAATGTACTTAGTTTATTCATTCTCTTTCTTCAGGCTGCATCATATGTCCCATATTACGATGACTAATATGATAAATTATAGGGCATTGAGACTGAAACAAAGGTACTTACAGGAATTGGAAATACACTTCTACAAATAATGTTTCATTACCTTTTAAACTAAAAGTTCTATAAAAATTATTGAAGGCTCTTGATATTCAGCAGACTGCAGTTAATGCATCTTTGTTCAGAGTTGTGTGGGATTTGGCCACATGATTACAAACAGAATTAAGAGAGCAGCCTGTGTGTATGGGAACCTGATGAACCACTTCACTGTTTCTGTGATTACTTTAAACCACAGAGAAATACTTGGAACTCCATGTAACTACACAACAGTAATTTTAAGTGACCAAAGTATGTTAATATAATTTTCTGTTCTGCTTCTGCAAAGCCAAGAGGACAACCATTAGTGAATAACCACAGAAATATTCTCTAAAGTTCTTGTGGAGCTTATTTTACTTAGACTCAGAAATGTAAGTGCCAAAGAGCAAAAGTTTCTCAGAAACAGCATATGAAACATGTATAAAAATAATAATTCTGAATTTTTTATATGCTGATCTCCTCCAGTTCTTTCTGAGCTCATTGCCATAGTCTTTTTAAAAGGATAAGCTTTTAGAACCATGACTCATTCAGGTAGAAGTTAATTACTTGTGACTTTTGTGAGCAAGTATGAACAAAGGCGAGTAGAACAGGCACAGTCTTATGCAATTTAGAAAGAACATTTCTACACTTTAGTTTGAAAAGCTGTGTTACTAAAATTGTTACTGCCATTGAAGCTTTCCAGTATGATACCACTGAGATTACATTTTCCCTTGATAGCAGCCTAATCACTGCCAAATAGGAAATTATTTTTGAAACAGGTGTTTGCTGTCCTTTTTCGTCTCCTCGTGTTGCTGTGCTTTGCTTGTAGGGAATTACAGAGTGTAGGTCAAGCCAACTATTGTTCTGCTATTCCAATTGAGAAATAGCTGCTTCTAGCAATGATAATTTTAGAAATTACCACTATGGTGAGAAAATGCATCAGTGTTCTGCAGTTCATGGATACTTTTCAAATGGCTGAACATTGTTAAGAGGACATCATTTTTTGTTGGCTCTTTTTCAGAGCTGTAACAACTTTCACAGCATCTCTTCTAGTATGACCTTTGGTTCAGTATTTGGCTTTCTAGAAAAGCATATCCAATTCTGTACTGTTGCAGTGGTCTGCTAGGAATGTGCTGGAGCCCAAGCTGATGCATGTCTTAAAACTCTGTTGTGAAGTGAAAATGATAGTTTTAATTCACTGCTATCCTGCCATGTGTGGCCAGCAGGCTGCATACATGTGGACCTTTGGAGCTGGAAAGCACTTGAATTAGGAGGATCAGGTGCTCCCACTACTGGCTCTAGTTAGCACAAAGCAAAGGGGAAACCCAAGAAAATTCACTGCCCGTTACAGCTATTGTTGACCTCTGAGTCCCTGTCCCTGCTAATCCTGCTGCTGTGATTACAGTGTTTGCCCCTGCAAACATTTTTGGCTCAGCAAAGTTACCTCTGTGGTGGTCTGTGGCAAACTCACCCTGTTGGGCTCACACTCCCTGAGGTCTCACTTCTCTTGGACTCTATAACATTCACAGAGTCTTTTGTTTGATGAGGTTGGTTTTTTTCTTTTGTTCCATGCAACAATGTATGATTTCTGACAGAGTTTATGCTACATGCTGTTTCCCTGTGGAGTTTCTTTGCTCTTGAAGGTTATACATTCAAACAGTTTAACTGTATTTTGTTTTAAAGGATGAATACTTTTGTTTGGATTATGAATTAATGTATGTTTCAAGACTCAATAAATGTAATGAGATATTTCAGGCTATGCATTTCTCACTACCTAGAGAGGTAAGAAAGTTCAGACTGTGCTCCTCTAATGGACAACATTAAAAATGTGAGTTCTAGAAGCTAAGGACAGTCACTCTTGATTAAATATGAATTGGTCATTGTAGGATGCAAGATACTCAGTTATGGAAAAGATACATGCTGGATCCATTCATATGGTTTCTGCTTATGTTCAGAATTTTAAAGGTTAATTGTGTGTGGCTTTAATTTTAATTATTTCGCTGCAACCACGTGTTGATCAGTAACACTTCAATAAAAACATTTTAAAGAAAACTGCATGCAGTAGAGGTGATAGATGGAGACACAAATAAAGTCCTGCATGATTTCAAGTTTTAAGTGATTTATCTTGCAGAAGGCTGCATACTTAGTGCAGCTAACCACTTCGGTTAGATTGATACAGTTGTTGTTTCAGAGCTTGTCCAAATAGCCTTTTATGTTGCAATCAAGTAATAGATGCAAGATTGACAAGTTACAAAGAAAAGGAGCTTTCAGTCAACAAACAGACTAAAATCCATTATTGTGGTGTGTACACTGTGTCCTGGACCTGTAAACACATCTTCATTGATCCCATAGAAAGATAGAAATATCTCCTCTTGTATAGTTCAATCAAGACCCTTTTCACAGAGGCAAAGTGCAAACAATATTGAAAAAGCAGAAAAAGACTGACATTACAGTCAAACAGTAAATAATGGTTGTGCTCAGGAAGCCTATCTATAACATTTCAAACTGCTGTCAGCTCAGATGAAATGTATAACCTCTCTATTACAACCTTAAGAAAGATCAAAACACAGGTACTGTACATTCCCTTTACCATCATACACTTTTTACCAACTGATGAAATCAATAAGAAAAATAATAATATTTTTTCCAGTTTTGCATGTTTTTGGGATATCTAAGATGTAAAAAAATCATTGGGAAAAAGACTTGTTTGCTGGATTTTTCTTTAATTGTAGTGTCTGACAAAAAAACATTAAAGCACTTTTAGCTCAGTTTCATGTGATTTAGCATAGGCATATGAGACAGACTACCTGATGAGACATTGTTCTTTTTATTGTTCTATTTGACATATTTTTATCATCTACATTAAGCCTATATTTAAAATTATGTATACATAGTCAGAATCTAATTATATAATTAATAAAAGGCATATTCTATTACTTTGGGGTTTGTTTTGGTCTAGAAACCACGCCCAATGAGTTCACAGCAAGTGCACCACCCTGGCAAATGACTAGTTTAGCCACCCCTCTCACTACACATCCCCAAATCCCATTTAAATCCTTATTTGAAAATTTAGATGGAATTGAAATCTAGCATGAGCTTTGGTGTCTCTCAGCAGTGGCAGGGAATTTTATAAATATTGTACCAGGTTATGCTCATAACTGTAAGGTTCTGACCCTGGATTAAACATGGTCTATAAAAAGATCAATTTGCTATTTAAAGTTAATATTCATCTTGAACTATAATCTAGACAGTATGAAGCTGGTCCTCACTTTCCTGAGCACTGAAAAGGGACCTTTTATTCAATGAATAATTAGAGTGGCTAAGGCCACTGGAAATCTCTCCTACTGGAAACTTGTGCAAATGCATGGAATTATGATATCTTTTGGAAATACTCCTTTATTAATTGGATTGGAGGGCAATAGCCATTGCTGGCTGACATCTTAGGAGGCACTGCAGGGGACTGTGATTACTGTGCTTTATTAATCTACTTCTGTAGAGGGATTGCAGGCACCTTTTCTTTGCAAGGTAAAAATTTGTTTGGCAATATTTGGTAAGGAAGCAATAATAGCATTTGCTTGGGCCAAGTAATCTAAATCCTCTTGGCAGGTGTTAAAGAATCACAAAGTGTTTAAGTTTGGAAGGGACCTCTGAAGGTCATTTACTCCAGCCTCCCAGCCCAAGCAGGGCCACCTAGAGCTGGACCAGGACCATGTCCAGATGGCTTTTGAATATCTCCAAGATCAGAGATACATCCACAATCTCCATGGGCAACCTGTGCCAGTGATCAGGAATCCTCAGAGTAAAAAATGCTTCCTGATGTTTAGAAAGAACACCTTGTATTTCAGTTTGTGCCCGTTGCTCTCATCCTGTCACCAGTCATTATAATTTTTCATTATCTTTTATTGCATTGTTTCTTGCTTTCTACCTAGAAACAATAAGTGGGGAATATCTTACAAGAAAAGCCCTTGTTTATTAATTCTTTTTTATTCCACAATCTAAGTGATGCAGCTGTTGAAGGAAATTTGAAATTAACTTTGGGGTGAAATCCTGGCTGCATTGACATTGAGGGTAAGGAGACTGCTGCCAAGGCTGCAGCAGGGCTGAAAGTCTTTGAATCACCAGATCCTTCCTGCTTATCTTTTGCTCAACAATATCTGACTTCCTCACAGGACAGGGGATATTGTGACCCTGGATTAAATTTTTAATATAGCCAAATATTTAAAGTCTTTCCAATAGAGCAAAAGGCAGTAATTATTTTGTATTATTGTTGTAAATAAAAGATAAAAGATACCAATATTTTCATTATGACAATTAGTAGGGAAAATTATAGGAAAATGATAGTGTATGCTACACACTGCATCTGTTTAAAATGAAGGAGAGTGAGAAATTTCCCATTAAACAGCAGAAAGTTGGATGAACAAATGAGTGGATGATTAAATAACAACACCAAGAATCTTGAGCAAAAGCATGGGTGGATTCTTAGCAGGCATTGTGTGAATTACTAGATGTGGTTGTGTGGCCTGTGCCAGGGAGAAGTCTGCACTTACAGACTGTGTGTCTAATTAAGCTTGAACTTTGCACTAAAGTTTCCTGTTTCCTTTTTATTCGTGGGTGGGTTGTAACAGCTCACTCTTCTGTTGGTTAGTAACTCTGATTGTTGAATTTATTCATTTTGTCCAGCACCTCTCTACTGAATGCAGTTCAGATGAAGGGAAATTTCCATGAAGTATAATTTCTGCAGCTGCTTGCACAGCAAAGCTATGGCTATTAAATTAAGGGAGTTAATACATCCTGGCAACATTTACCAAAAAGTTAAATGGAAAAATTGAGGTTATTAATAGCTTAGAGCCTGAAAATAGACTTTGGGGGAAAAAAGAAAACCAAATAAGATTTGCAAGGTCAGGACAACTCACAAGGTAGCAAACACTTGCCTGCTTATTATGTGATACCTCTAGTAGATGTAAGACCTAAATTGAAGACCTTCTTAATTAGTCTGCCTAGGTTGCCTACATACCATGTAGGTGCAGCATTAAAATGAATCTTTAATTTTTTACAAAACTGAGTTAATTAGCAAAGTTTTGTCATGCTCAGATATACATTAGGGTAGTTAAGGTACTTACCTAGAAAATTACTCCCTAAGATTAATTGAAGGCTTGAACCAGTAACTCCAACACCTACATGGATGTAATGGATACTCTCTTACTGATATTTGGAACAGTAATCTTTCCCTCGTTTTTGTTTTTGTTTTTGTTTTTTTTGTTTTTTGGGGGTTTTTTTGGTTTTGGTTTTGTTTTTTTTTGTGGGTTTGCCTTTATTTCCACAAAAATCCTTTGAAATTGTTGCTTTCTTCTTGTAGTAGAGTAGTGTGTAGGGAGAGCTGTTAGAACCAGAAAAAAAGTCTGTCCAAATCTCCAGATAGATCCAGTTAAGAACCATGGGGTTTTGAAACTGTTATATAATTTTGAGAATCATGGTCTGCTTGCTTATTTGTTGCCTTATCCTTCCACAAAAATAAACCAGGGAGAAGACTTTTCAGCCATGATTGAACACTGGATTAAAATGTCTAGAACAGAAGTGATGGAAGTCCTAACTGGGTATTTAGGATGAAAATAGCTTTAGTTAGCAAAGTTTGACATCCAAAGCATCAAATGTGAATTATGTGCCCCAAAATATTTCATGTCAAATTCTGAAATCCAAATTTTGAATCTGCTTGCTTTCCAGTTCCATTATTCTTTGTTCATGGTAAGTATGCTATTGTAGGACATGCCAGGGTTAAATTGAAAAAAAAAATCCTGATTGAGGCTTAATATCTGTTTAGCAGCAATGTCCTTTATGCTTTAGTTAAGATAGTCTTATTAGAAACTGCTCATTTTTCAATTTCTTTACTTGGCCATTAAAATTTACTGTGTGCTAGAATTAATTTGGTTTTGTAGCACTGATTGAATAACACAGATTTATCATTTTGGATTCTAAATTGGAAGAGACTGTTCTTAGTTATTTGCTTTTCTTTTATTGCTAAATACATATACTGTGTTAAAATATCTTAATCTGTTTAAATTTTATGCTCCATGTTTAGGATCCTCCTACCTCCTTCTTTTAGGCTGTTCCTCAGGAAGAACTCTGCAGGTAGCCTTCCTAGAAAGGCAGGAGAGTAACAGAGAGTCTGTCTATCATCAGGATATAGAAATATATATGATGTTTGATTCTATCTTCTCTAGATAGGTGCCCAGGCTTTCACTTTCAAAAAAGTAATCAGGAATTTCCTTTAAAAATAACAAGAATGGAGGAGTTGGCACTTCTTGCAGCAGTAGTGCAGAGGGGAGCAACATGTAATACAGGGAGCAGTGAATGCCTTGGTTCAGTTTCTTAACCTGACATGTTTACAACCAAGAACCAACAGGTTACCCAGGGAGAGATGGCTGCTGAAAGTCAGGAGAGATAATTCAGTTGATATCAGTGGGATTTATACCTAGAATCTAAAGAACTAACTATTGGAATCTAGTTGTTCCAAACCTTAATTTCACTGAATGAAGGACAGCTTCTGAGCACTCAGTATTTATCTGTCCTGCCTGTATCCCACCAAAGTAGATTCTTCAAACAAAATGCTTAATGGTCTGGTAGTAAAATATGAATAGGAAAAATAAGTTATTTTCCCATCTGCAATGGGATTACTAGGACAATACTTTAGACTACATTGAAAAATAATAAATATTAAATTGGTGAACAACCAGATGTATAAGACTGTAGAAATTAGTTGATGTTGCTTGAGAAACAGTTGATTTTCAAGCACTTATTGACTGCTTTCCCATGAAACACCAAGGAAGATCAGTGCAAAGCAGTGATTTGGACACTGGATTTATTTTTTTTCAAATGTTTATTGTCTTTTTGCTCAGTAAAAATTATTTTTCTAAAATTAATATTGAATAGTCACAATTTGAGAGTATGTGTTTCCATGGAATGCATGTATAATACACACCCCAGAAAACTGTTAAGCATTCAGTGTAGAATAACTTATGCTAGAATACCTCTAAAGTAAATGGAGGCAGCAGGCACCCCAAAGTGTAATTCCATTCATCCAGGATCTGAACTGCCTTTTGGCAGTGCCTCTCAGTCTTCATTGTCAGTATAGAGAGCCTCAGGATAAATGTACATCTAAATCCATCCACCTAACTTAGGTGCTCCAGTTAAACACTAAATGTTAAGTGGCATAAACCTGAGCACAGTGAATTGTGTAAATTCTCACTGATATTTAATTCAGTCCTGTCATAGACCAAGGTCATTATAATAATAAAAGTGAATTACAGTCATTTTTCCATATACAGCCATATCAGATAGCCTCAAGCAGTACTACCTATAATAATTAAGCAGATACTAACCAAAACAGCACATTCAGTTGGAAAAACAAGCAATGCAATGTAGGAATATTGTTGCTGGCATCAAATTTTATGTGCATATTTATTTTTTAATTAAGGGAACAAGAAATGCATACAATTTTTAACATGAAGGGGGGTATTTTGTATTACTTCTGGCCTTTCAACAAATTATATTTTAAAATCAAATGATACAAATTACTTGTAGCTCCCTTTCCTATTTTCTGTTATGATTTGTTTTTAATCAGCTAACAATCAACCTTTCTCTATCTCAGCTTTCATTTAGTTTTTTCAGTAGCCTGTTCTTTATTGTTGTGTGACTTAAGCCTAGGTTATGGATTTAGGATTTTAGCACAGGACTAGTGTTGTAAAATACACAGTATTGCATGTTCAGCCTCTGGGAGTGAGACACCAACTTAAAATAATTGATAAACTATCTCTGCTGGGTGATCCTTGTTTGAGGTACACTCTCTGATGTGTTCTCACAGTGAAGGTGGATAGATATGAGACAAAGTCCTTGAAAAATTGCTTGGATTTCATATGACACCCAAGAACTATATGACTTCCAAAAGTCAGCTATGCAGTAAGAATTTTGTAGCTTGCTTTCTGTAAAAAATATCAATCATTTGTGATTGAAAAACGAATCTGTAAAGTTAACCTACTCTGTCAAATTTGATTTATTCAGAGGTAAACAACATTCCAAGAGGATTTAGTGAGCCTGTGTTTGGCAAAGGGGTATGTTCAGGTTGTGGCACTACATAGATTGAATGTCCAAACATTTAAAAACTCTTTTATCACTGGCCTGAATACAAAAACGACAGCCTTCATTTGGTGACCTTAGAATGTCCCTGCTATTTGTTATGGGCTTTCTGTATTTAGTTTAACCTTCCATCATGCTGGGGTTAAATAAATGACAAGTTGTTATTTTTCTGATTTTTAGATTAATATTGAGCCATTAAGCTATAAACATATTGAGCAAGATCTCAAGCCAGTGTAAATCAGTGTAGCTTCATTGTTTCCAGTGGAGCTTTGCTGAATTGCATCAGCTGAAGAGCTGTGCTGTTATTTGGAACAGCGCTGTGTCTTGCTTTCATACCCAGCTTTTGGCTGGAATGTTTAGTCTGTAAATCACAATGTTGTCACTCTATTTCTTATCCTAAGCTCTGCCTGCTCCTTCAAACATGTCCTTACTCTTGCTTACAGCTGTTCTCCCCTTCTCCTTTCTTTCACTTCTGAATACTTGGAACCCAAATAATAATCCGGGTAATAAACTGGTGTTTTTGAGCAGCAGAATTTTGGAGTGGTAACTCTTATCTCTGCTCTTATAAACATGAACCAAATTTAAAGAAAAAATAATCAAGGCCTGAGGTCAATTTCCCCACTATATTTACAATTGAAATTACCATAAGCGTGCATGCAAATGGAGTGTCTGAATGCAAACCCAGCGAGATGGATGTCTGCCTAAAACAGACGGGTGGTAATTACATGCAGAAATGTCACAGAGCAATTGCACACAGACCTGTAGCCTCCATTTCAGCTGCATTTAGCCTTTGAACTACCTCCCTTCTTTTGCAGGCCGCAGTACACCCTTATGACATAACTTCTTGTCTTGAGGAAAACAAGCATTCTTTCTTTTTGTATTCTTTCATTGTTTGTTTATATTTACAACAGGCAGGTGGTGGCTGCTACAGTCGGGAGGAAAGTAATGAAAGAATTTACACACAGACACACTTTTCCAAATCTCTAGCACAATGTGTTGCTGTGTTCAGTGTCTTCCAGCTTTTAGGTACTGACTCCAATTCACCTGGTGTTGCCTCAGATCACACAGAACCCTTTATACCCTGATTGGAGAAAAGTGTATGCCTGGCCTGCTACTCTGAAATTACAACACTTGAATCTTTGGCCTTATGGTTTAGGGAGTTGTGGAAGTGGGGTGTTTTTATCTGACAAGTGGCAGTGGTCTGTAGTCGTGCTAGTATAAAAGCAGTTTTAAAAAAATGGCCTTTGGAAAAACAGACAAGGAAATATCTCAATTATTGTATAAATTTTTTACTTTTTTGCTTCATGTAATTAACATCAAACTAGATGTACTAAATTATTGTATTTCTGTTGGTTTTTTTTTTTTTTTTACTGTTGGGTTTCAATATTTTTGAAAAATTATGCAGGTTTAAGCTAATTTTAATTTTATAAGTCTGTCTTAATATACAAACCAAATTTTCCTCACAGGAAAGCAAGTTACAAGTTTTTGGTTTATTGTATTCCTTCCTTTCTTAACTCCAGTGCAAAACACAGCCTGAGCTCCTTTTTGGATACTGCATATGATGAATGCCTAATATAAATCTAAATCTAAAAGGAAATATTTATCACCTGCATAACCAGCATTTTTTTTTTTTTTTTTAATGCTAAAGCCTTTTACAATTTAAATTATAAGTTGTCTTAAGGAAACCAATGGGCATGGCTCTAGCACAGGTATAATATACAGATTTGCAGAACAAATACTACATACTTTTGAGTATGTTTCTGTGAACTTCAAAGAGTGCATGAAATAGATGGGTGCTTATGCTTGCGTGTAGAATAATAAATACAAAAAATCACACATTTATGAACCTTCTTACTTCTACAGCCTTTTTTCGAGACGATCTGGTTGTGCATCTGCTCAAGCACTGTTCAATAAGGAATCTGAGACGCTGTATGGTTTACGTCGTCATCCAATAATGTGACAGTTCTTGGTCTGTGGACCTGCTGGAAAGGCTCCTTTTAGAAGCTAATTCCAATTAGAAGCGGTTGCCAGACATTTCTGTGCCACCTGCCTGGTTCTCTGCGTGACACACAGACTTACCTTTCTGTTTTCCCAGTCAATGCACGTATTTTGTTTGTTTTTCATCTGGTCTAAATACTCCACTGCTGAGCTGCCTACTTTGCAGCACGGTGGACAGCACTCAATAGCCATTACTATGCTCCTAAACCCCCTTCAGCCACTAAAACACTTCAGAGAAAGAAAAATGTTTTTTGAAGGGTTTCCATATACTGTAGCTGATCTTCTCCTCACGTGTGTCCCCAAAAAGCTTTTATTCATGCACTACAATTCCAGGTGCTTTTGCCTGGAAGTGGCCAGACATGGATGGGTCTCATGGGTCAGTGTGCTGCCTGGCTCTAGGAGCTGACCCCAGTTTCTTAAAATGCTTAGTTTGTACATTGGTGCAGTGTCATGTTACATTTTTTGTATTATCTGGGTAAGAAAATACATTTTTAAAAGTCACTAAGTCTTTTTTTTTAAATTTTTTGTTCTGTGGAGAGACAAAAAATATGCTTGCCATTAACATGATATACCTCAGGTTTGCCTGTTCAGTTTTCTACACTATTTAGAAAATACTGCATCTCAGTGCACTGTTCATGAAAACTGTAGCGTTGGTTATAGACAGGTGCTGCAAGATAGATCTCCTAAAAGCACATAGCTTGTGACCTATGATACCATTGCTGTTCATATTCCTTCTCATATGAGAAAATAAGAACTAAAAAGAGACATCAGAACTCAGTTTCAATGTGACCTGGTTTCTACTGCAGTATTTCTCAAGCAATGACTGGATACCATACTAATGTGTTCTGCCACTAAGCTCCTTTGTTCATTCCCACACGCAAAATTGTGCACAGAAATTCAGTTATGGTGTCATTTCCTTTATCATCCTCAGAGTAGGTGGCTGAGTTGAGCTGAGAGCCTGTACCATTCTGGGTACAACCAACACATGTTCCACCATCACACGGGGTGATGAGCCCTGTTGAAGTGTGTTCCTGGCAGCGCCAAGGAGCTGCCCAGCCATTTGCCTTGGAAGCCTTTCTGCAAAGTCAGGAAGCTCACAAGATACTTTTCTGTGGTGACCTCCAGTCCCGTTCAGCCACTGTTTCCCAGCATGCAGCGATTTTCTTGCTATGAATATTCATTTCTTGTTCTTCAGTGTGTAGGTTTGCATTTCGTTGTGCTGACATTTTGCATGGATGGACCCAGCATACTGTGTCATCTTGGCTGCTCACTATGACTTTCCTGATCTCTGTGTTACCTGCCACTTTTATCAGCCTTAATTGTTTATTTACTGCCATATGGTAGATCCAAATGTTAAATAGGGTCAAGCCCAGTGTCAGTTTCACATACTAGACACACCCTCATTTTCTGGTAATTCTTTTCTGAAAACCACCTGTGGGACCTGCCTGCTGGTCAGTTATTAGTCCACTCAACCACATACCTTACCCTGCCTTAAACTTTACTGTTTACTGGACAAAGCTGTTTAGTTGACAAAGTTAATTTGGTTTTATATCTATATCATATACCTTTATCTATATATATTCATATATCTATATCTACATAACATCTGTATCTATATATCATCTATATATATATATCTATCAGCAATATAATATTTGATCTTCAAGTTTGTAACAGTTGTGTAAATGTCTCAAGCCTTGCTTCCTTTTGAAAACAGATGTATTTATCTCCATTTTTTTTCCTGGCTTTTTATCTATGTCCTCTGCTAATCACTTCAGAGAACAGTTTCTGATTTCCACTGAATTTCATACACAGTCTGAAATATGTGTATGTATGCACAATGTGAAATATGAAATATCCTATTGGATAGGATACCAAATAAAATAAAACATGTATTTGAGGTGCCAAGCAAAGAAGAAGGATTCACATCTTAAGAGACACCAGAAAGCACATGTAGGAGAGATACTCATTTACTGATCCCAGTTCAGCTGAGGTCTGCACTTTTGTTGATGGTAGAATCAACAAAAGAGAAATCCATGGAAAAGCGAGTTTCATTGCTTCAGACAATGAAGAGTTGAATAAGATTTTTGTCACTGTTCAAAAATTTAAAAAGATAAAGACATGCCATAAATTATTGTTTGGAATACCTCAGAGAGAAGTTAAAACAAGCCTTAATATAGGAATGAAGAGTTCTTCTGAAAAATTTTTTCAAGCCAGTCTGGGAAGTAGAGAGGGTTTACCCACATTTGGTCCACACTTGACAGACATAACAGATTTTTTGGCAAAGATATTGGTGGATCCATAAACAAGGGGATAACCTTATCTACAACAAACATGACCACATTTCTTATACAGTCTCTAACTGCTGTGGCTGATGTTGCAAGTAGGATATTTCTTTTAGTGCAGTATGAGTGCTATAAAAGCAGAAATAAGAAGAAAAAAACTGCAAATTTCACAGTAGAAAAAAAGTATTTTCCCTGTAAACCAGATCAATCCAACTAAAAGAACTGCTCCATATTTGAGGGAAAGAATTAATTAAGAATTGATGAATAATTGTGGCTAAAGAGACTCAATTGGCTAAAAGTAATAGAAAACTATGGTTCATTTAGAGTGCGGTTGCTTAGTTGCTAACTGTATTTAAAAAGCCTCTGTAGGAATCAGAAATGGAATTCAGGTTTCAGTATAAACTCAGATCCAGATTCCAGTTATCTAAAATACAGCTACTACATTGTTTGGTATTATTGAGTTTTTGTGAAAGTTTATATATCTTAATTTGCAGTTTGGTTTATCACATAATCTGGAAATGTTCAAGACAAGGTTGGACGGGACTCTGAGCCCCCTGTCTAGTGAAAGGTGCCTTCACCCATGGCAGGGGGTTGGAAGAAGATGATCTTTAAGGTTTCTTGCAATCCAAGCGAAATTATGAGTTTATGATTCTGTGATTCTCTATGTGCATGTACAATGCATTTGTTGTTTTCAACCCAGTCCCTCATGGACAGTAATATGCATCACAAGGCCATCATATAGAATTCACCTAAATTAAGAGTCTTTCATCAAAAAGACAGACTCAGATCTGTTCTGTAGCAGCAGAGGACCTGAACTGCTTTCTCTTCATCCCATTGCTGCCTTTTTTAAAGGGTGGTGTACCCTGACAGATGTTGAGGTCAGTGACAGGGCAGAGTAAGTGCTATTATTCTGAGTTTTTCTATTTCCCCTTTCTCAGATTTGAGGCAGAATGTGCAACCTTCCACCTTTACAGACCCTCACAATGCATAGACGTTGCATTTGTTGAGAAATAAGAAAATTTTTTTTCTGATTATTATGTGTAACCATGAATTTTCACTCCTTACATTGCAGTGCTAAAGCAGGAATAGGATGCTGACTGGTACCCAAAGACCGTGGGTTTTATAATTAACAGAATCAGTCAATGAACAGAATACTCATCTTTCACTATTCAGTCTTCATTCACCATATCACTGTATATGTAGGAATGCATAAGTGCAATAACAGTGCCAAACTTTGACAGACCAGTATGTCATACACTCTGCTAGATGGTTACTACTGGATATGTCAGGTCTCAATCTCCCTGCTTCACACTTTCTTCATCATCTCATATTGCAGACTGTAAACAGGACTCCAGAGTCTCCTTGCCTGTTTCTTGTGATGCTGGACATGAGAGAGCAAATGGCCAGTGCTGTACCCCAGGCCTGTGTTTCTTGGTCGTGCCCTGGGCTGTCCCAGCATTAAGAGCCATTTTTCCATACATCTGGGTTTAGTAGCTCCAGTACAATTGCATTGATGAATAGGGCACATCCCTTGTGCCCCTCCTCGTGTAACTGCTGCTCATATCCACCCCTACTCATGTGCCGTGGAGTTTCTCACAGCTTGGCATGTTGCAAAATTAACTCTACTTCTGGTTTGTGGAAAGCCACGGTTATGCAACTTCCAAAACAGCACTGTAGAGTAACCACTGGAGTGAGAGAAAGCCTCAGGTTTCAACAGGAGATGGAGCAGATAAGGGAACTCAAAGTGGCTGGTCTGCTGCTGAGGGACAGGATGTACACTTACAGCACAGCTCCTGAACATGTCTAATAAAGCTCTGGTTGACACCAGTCTGCTTGCTTGCCATGTTACCTAGGGCAGAAACTGAACACATGTGGAGCCCCCAAACCTGCAGGCAGACCTGGAAATGTAACAGAGGATGACAGAGTGCTCGCCCCACCACGCTGCTCTGGGGATCCCTGCCAAATGCTAACATGCCTATCAAGGAAGTCATGCTGTAATTTAAATGTTCTCTTCAGGGCTGCTTGGTAAGAGACATGAAGAAGGTAACTGTGTTTTTAGCTGAAATTATTTCCATGGAGAGTTTTGGTGTGGAATATAAAGATAAATGCACATAGAAAATCATAGCCATCATGGATAACCTACAGAGTCTTAAATTTAAATGCCATATTTGCTGGGTACTGATTTTCATTTTTTTCTGTTTCTTTTCTGCATTAATACAGTAGAATGGAACATAGCCTTTAAAAGAATCTACTTTGCTTTGACTTTTATTTCAAAAGGAATTTCTTTGTTTCTCTTTGGAAACGATGTACATTATGACTTTCAAAGTACACTACTTGCAGCACTGACATGCTCATTGGCTTCAATAGCACCATAGCTCCAGTTTTATTTAGCTTTTTTTAGTGGTATTTGTCAGGTTGTAGGCTTTGTTTGGTTTGTTTTTGCAGAATATGAAAAATGGATCAAAAGTGGGGTTTGATCAAAAGTGCAGATCTTTGTGTGTGCAAAATAGATGTGGAATGACATCATCTGACGTTTTTCCACACTAGAGCTCACCACCACTCCACAGAGTATTTGCAATACACTCCTTGATCAATATTGTAACAATTACAGAAAATGCATTGTAAATATAGTAGGGAAAGAAGCAACCAGAACATAAATTGAATGACTTTGTTTACTTGAACAGTCCCTGAGCAAATTGTAGTCCATGAGAAAAAAAAAACATCCATAATTTCAAACCATTTTGCACAATTGACAGCCCCAGGAGAGGAAAAGACTAAGGAACAGAAAAATTCCCTACCTTGGTAGTAGAGAAGACTCACTTGTTTTCCCTTTGCTTACCATCATTAGCTTGGAGCTGCAGACTGTATTATTCAATTATTGTATATATCTGGTAAATTACTTTGAAATGTCATGATGTTTCAAAGCATGGTACAAACCAGATTTTGTGTTGCACAAAAGACAGTTGCTTATTATTTTGGTTACCAAGTTTCTGTGTGGCAGGACCCAATGTTCAGTACTTATAAAAAATCATAGTCTTAGACTGACACTCATTCTCTTGGGTGCGTGGTATAAGGTAGGTGGTACTGGTGCATTCCATATGCTCTTGCAAATGGGAACCAGGATCTGAGGTATACTGATTTTTCTAGCAATAGGACTTTCTAAAATAAATATTCTATAATTTACTTTATTCTAGCAGCGGTTTCTTCTAAAGCAGATCTATATTTTTTAATCAACCTAGGGGTTATCTTTTTTAACATAACAAAGAGGTTCTTTTCTTCCAGATTTTCTATATTCTTCAGCAATTTCTGTTTCCAAATCTATAGGAACAAGTCTAACCATGCCCTTATAGAAAAAGGAAAGGTTTACTTGTATAATAGAAAATTACCTTTGCACCTCCTAGATTGCGTTGTTGTTGGAATGTATATACAAGATCATAATGATTTTCTGGTGAGAATGGTCTGAATACTGAGTACATCTGAAGATGCAATTAAATTTTAAAACAAATATGAAACTGTTAAATTCACATGGTCCTATAATTTGACCAAAAATATGAAGCACTTCATTGCTCAAAAATTTACATGCTTGTAAGCAGTACAAAATAAGCATGGAATTAATGTGTTCTCTGTGTTAATATACAGTAGAAGAGACCACTCAATACACATTCAGGGGCTGCTGTGGTGAACACGGTGTAAAGGAGACAAGAATGGGAGAGAATGTTATGAATAACTGCATTTTGTATGGGGAAAATGCAGGTATGAACCTGCATACCTCTCTGTTCACTGTGCATAATGATGCCTGTGAGAGGCTACCTGGAACAGAGGCTAGACAGAGTTAAAGGAATAAAGGAGGTATTTATTAAAAGGCTTTAAAGGATACACCTTGGCAGTATAATAGCCTGGCCATGACTCCACCCAAGATGGATACAAGAAGGATGACCAGTCCCGAGTTTTCAAGTTTTTATAAGTTTTGCCCATTTACATATTTGGGTCAATTCTCCAATTATAGCTTCAGGTTATGAAGTCCCATCTCAGATTGCTTTCCTCAATTTGCTATTGTTTACACTTCTTGAGCCTAAATGGTGTCCTTGGTTCTCAAGCTGGAACAGGATTGTTTTGTTTAACGACCCTGTGAAGAGAACTTGCTAACACTTTATATGAAGTTCAGAGTCACACACTAAGGCAGTACAGAATCTGAAAAATATGAAAGACAAAACTTAAGGCATCAATAACTTCCCAGCCTTATGCCCAAAATATTTGAGTCATCAAAAGGAGATGCAGAAATTAAAAAAAAAATAACTTGAACAACCAGGCACACTGAAGAATACACTGAAAGAGTAAAAATTAACATATTGCAACCAGATATTAATTTAAATTTTGAAATAGCTAAAAATGAACAAGTGGGTAGCATAAACCAGGTGCTTCTTTAGGGCTAATATGAAGGTCTGTGTTGCACTGATTGTACACAGTGAAAAGTTCAAGCCAAGCCTCATTTTTACATCCCTTTAATGCCCAGACAGTTCCATAAGGAAGCCATGTCATGTTATATGTGGCAGTGATGCAGTACCATAGTATTTCTGCAGCAACAGCAGACAAAGGCAGCATCCTTACTAGCCACACAGGATTTTTCTCTTCTTTTGGAGAAGTTTGATGGTTACAATGCTGTGACCTCAACTTTGGAAAAACAAACATGAAAAGGTCTCAATTTTTTTCCTGGTGTTAGGATATTCATGGGAGTTCCCTTCATGCCTGAAGCATTGCATTCATCTGAGAGAGAGCACCTAAATTAGATGTCCAAAGTAAAGTCTAATGAATCTAGGACAAAATCCCCACATCATTTTAATATTTTGGAACAAATTTTTGTGCCTGGCAGGCTTTTAAAAAATAAAGTTGCACAAGTCAGATGCACTGGCCTCAGAGGGGATACACAAGTTTATAGCAGCTGAGAATCTGGACCTTTGTATGACAAAAATGGAATTAGATTAAGTTCATTATTCTAAATGTCACTTTTATAATAAAAAAAAAGAACTTGACAGTGACTGCATGACAAAACCTGCTGTGAAAGGGTAATGAGGGGTAAAAGACAAAGGAAGTCTAAATAAGTCCTTTTACCACAAAACCAGAGAATAATAAGCAGAAATTGTAATGGATGTAGAGGAGAAAGAGAAATCTATATTGGGCTCTTTTTCTGCCTGGAAAAGACTTATTTAATTTAACAGGAATTAAACCCAATAGGTTTCTGTGCAATGTGTGTAGGCTTCCTTAAAATTATTGTAGATGAAAAGAACCACTTTGACACAAAGCACCTGAATTGTGTTCTATCATTACACTCATCAGTGTGGTAGTTTTGCTCTGTCTGCATGGGGCTTCTCTGACTTTTAAAAATATAATCACAGAGGTGGTCAGAGAATTTATTTCAGTACAGATAGGCTTCTTCAGCTTGTTTTAATCTCACTAGAGTGCTTGACATTAGCTAAGAAGCAATAATTTCACTTTTTTTCACAGGGAAGCCACTTAAATAAATATGTTGTATTTTTGGTAGGCCAGAATGTTCCCTATTACTCTAGGTGATTGTAATTTTTTTCCTTTTAATGAAGAATGTCCTGTCTCCTAGCTCTTATTCTCCACCCCTACCAGTTGTGTTATTGTTTGTTGTTACACTGTCTCACATCATCTATAGGAGTCTGTGAATTGTGACTGAATAAAATACTTGTGATTATATTCAACATTAGACTTTCTCTCACTATTCCATTCCTTAAAAATAATATTAATGAAACCGAAAATAAGATTCTACACTATTTGTTGACAAACAGAGAAAATTGTCATTTTAGATCCCTTGGTAAAGTGAAGGATGTTTGTATATGGCTATTTTTTAAAGTATGTCCCAAAGAATAGCTTAACAGTACTTGTACATCATTAAGAGAAAGTGGGGAAACTTAGGTAAGTGGAATATTATTTTCTGTAATTTGTATTTATTAGTTCCATATAGTTTCCATCATCCTGTGGGAAAGACAACTTAGATTAGTGGACTTCTAAGCACCAATGTAAAAAAGGGCATAATGGATTCCCCTTTGAAAAATAACGACTCACATTATTAGTTTTTTATTTTAAGCCAGATGCTTAAAATAATGGGCAATATATTGCTTGTTGTAATGCCTATGGCATGGTTTGCAAATAATGTAGATTGAAAAGCCTACCATATAGTTCTGATGAGAGCAACCTACAAATCAGTTTCCCAGAAATGAGAATTAATAGAACAAGCAATAACATCCTAATTTCTACATGACAGCTAGAGTAACACTTAAAAACATTCTGCATTACACATAAATACACCATTCATTTTCACAAATGGAGTCTGTTTCAATTCTCAGCTGTTGGATGATGATTTGACTTGGAGCAAAGGCAGCATAATTGGGTAACAGCTGAAATGTGCTTCATTGTAAAGGGTTGAAAGATCCATTGCTGGATTTTCAGGAGTGTGAATTACAATTCCAATAATATCAGAAGCAACTAATTCTATTCTTTAGAAGTGAGGACATAAAAGAAGTTTTAGGTTTTCTTATTTCAAGCTTTAATTGAGGCCTAGGTTGTAACTCATTTTCATCCCTGAATGGGTGGTAAAAACATACACAGTAGGTAATTCACACTACCTCAAAAACTGTTAGTGCCATAAGAAGACTAATCAGGGTAAGCTTCCAGTAGCAAATTATCAGCTACAAATTAAAACCTTGCCGCCTGTCTGCTAAAAGCAACCTTTCCCCCCATCCCAACATATTTGTCTGATTAGTAACTGTTGGGTTACTACAGAATATGAAGAATAGGGGGTGATCTGAGAAAACCTTCAAAACATTATGTTTCATGAGTGAACAGGGAACAGTTTTAAGCTCTTATTTTTGTTTTACTGCCTCATTCATGGCATTTTGAGAATCTAGTGGGTTTTTTTTAATGACACACTTGAAAATAAGTCAAGGAAGCAAGATTGATATATTTTTTATTTAATTTGTAATGCATCACTCTAAGCTATAAACTACGGGAAAATGTGCATACATTTGGCAAAGCAGCCATACTGCTGTGGATATTTATTTAGAAAGTGACCTATCCCATCCTCCATGTGAGTCCTTTGCCCTTTCCAGAGACACATCAAACCAAAAGAGTACTGTCTGTCATTAGGAGCCCTGAATTCCCTGAAATTTTTAGGCAGTTATCATGCCTAGCCGAGAGTTGAGGTAAACAACTGGATTCATTTAGTGCCTGAATCTACATTTCTAGTTTTCTGTTGTACTTGTCACAGCAATCTGTTTTTAAATTAGATTTGAAGTCAAAAGTAAATATAATTCCTCACTCCCACCAATAAGGGAATGAAATGTAGAAGAACAAGAAGTGACCAAGTTATAGATAAGATCTCATGTAATAGGAAATATTCTCATTTTGATCTTATACCTCTGAATATCTTTTCTGAAAGTATCTAAATAAAAAAAGGAATGAGGGACATGATTATTTAAATGTTATTTTTGAGAATAGTCTCACTGTTCTCTTTCCTAGCTCGTGAATTATTTTAAAGTGCTAGAAATATTTGCACTATGCACCGAGAGAGCAGCTTTTCTGATATTGAGGGCAGAGGATTTTACAAATCACACGGAGTCAGTTTACAGTGGTTTGGGCTTTTTTGGGTGTTTTGTTGGGGTTTCTTTTTGGTATGGGCATTTAAGTTAAAAGCACAGTGATCCCTGAAAAAAAGGATTTTCTGCACTCTTTGCAAGCCCCTTATTTGTGGATTGCTATATACCTAGTGTGAACAAACAACTTACAGTCAGAAAATGTCATGAATATCCTTCCCAAATTCCCATTTTATGCTCTGGATTCAGTTTCATAGACCAGAATTCCACAAAGTGCTTAAGCCTGCATATAACTCCAGACAGTCTGTTTGCTCTTTAGCTTTAACACGGGGCTGTGTGCTGTGCCTTTCTGTAGCTAGTCATTATGATCCCTTTTGGACTGCAGTGGTATAAGTAGCACAGCTCATGGCTTCTGTGTGTAAGGTGGATTCTTACCAGTGGCCAGTGGGACAGCAATGTAAGCAGGTAGAGCACCATTTTTAGGGAGGGTGTTTTTCATCTGAAGTTAGATGTGCTAAAATTGTAACCTTTGCCCTTTGTCCAAAGCCTAATCAGAAAAGAAATAGTGATTATTTATATATTTGTCATGCATGGACCCTTTTTGTTATGTATTTTATATTTTCAACTGCTTCGTGTCGCTCCTGATGGGGGGAAAAAAAAGAAATCGAAAATCCAGGATAAGACTTATTGTTCTGCTGGTTCCTCTTTGTCTGGGAGCAGGTAGCACTGTGCAATTCCATGACAGTGAAGTATAAGCTGCATTTAATCAAGTCAAAGAGTACCTGAGCCAAATTAAATGAATCTGTTATGCTCCTATACTTGCAGATGCTTCTCTTAATTACGCTTCCTAAGTGTTAGGACTTTTCATCAAACTAGTCATCATTTTGCATCAGAGCCTGGGTGAGTCCTAGACAACCAAAGCAAAACACAATACTTTTATTTTTGAGGTTCCTGACTGTTCCTCATATGTGTTAAGATATACATGAATGCTCATTAAATCTGCTAAGATAACTGTTTGATGTGTTACTCAATAGAGCGAAACACAAAACTGTTCTTTAAAAAATCAGCAAAATTGCTTGGAGGAACAACAAATTCATACATCAGCCCATTCTTTATGTTCTAAAGTGCAATTTACAGGACCAAACTAAAGCAAATGTCATACCTTTAATTCCATAAAAAAGTTATGTACAAGTCTATTATTCAAAATAATCACATAACTGGGAAATTCACTGAACAGCTACCTTTCTGCTCAGCAGGGTGCCATTTTACAGACTTTAAAATTCACCAAGTTCAAGCAGCTTTCGTTCTCAATAATACATGCGCTAAATATGTCACATTAAAAGTGCTTTTGGCATGTAAATGATCCGTTTTCACATAGAAATGCTTTTAAAAGAATCTGAGCTCACTTTTTTGGAAATTATAAGTGCATTGAATTTCATTGTCCTACAGAACCATGTAGAGTTGATCGAAGTGAACTACAATGACAAACCAACCCTTGTCAGCCCTTATATTTATGTATCATTTGAGCTGTCAGAAGTATATTTAGTTGCATTTTCTTATACATATTTTCTACTCAGTTCAAAAAAATAAAAAAATTTTGGTGTAAGGAGGGGCCTGTGGGTTTGCTTTTCTAGGCCTAAGTGCTCACAAGCACTTCTGTGTATCAAAAGTTAACATTTCACTGGAAGACTTGCAACATGTTAAACTGATTACCTAAGCGAGTTAATTTTTTTCTTCGAGCTCAGCAGTACTTCTACTACTGCTTTAATGTTGAAAGATAAGGCAAATGTTTTACAGGTGATTTAGGATGCTTATCCTCCAAAGAGCGAATTTGGAATTCTTATGCATAATATGAATAAAACTGAAAGCATAATCTCTGTCTCTCACTGCTTCATTATACTACTGCATACTGAACAAATACTCCACACTCTGTATACTGCAGAGTGAGTTTCTTTCATGATGAGTTGATTGTAGCTATTCCCATTCTCTGTATCTCCGTGTAAGGGACCGTGATAATGTCAGGCACATCCACCTCTTAAAAATCTTTTGTTCTTTCTTATTAGAATAAGTAAAGCAACTTGAATGCTGTTTGGAAGTCATTACGGTATTTTTCTGGTTGCCTATAACACAGTACATGGCTCCAGGGTTCTCACAGATAGGTGTTTAAGAAAACAAACTGTCAGAATGTTCACTTCTTATTTTAAATACAGAAGCCAGAATTCGTGAGATGACTCAAAAAAAAATTAAACTAGAAAGACTTGGTTTCAGAGAAAGAGAAGAAAAATAGGATGGAAGCATATGTATCCATAGCTGCAACTCTAAAGTTAAAAGCTGTACCTCTGGGTTGGGTGTGGGATTCCATTTAACTTGCTTTTGCCAAGTGAGATGTACCTTGATTATATATTAACATATATAGGTGAAACCTTTCTCCATTACTGTTGTGTGTAATTCACAGTGCAAATAGACAGAGTAAAAATGGGGGACAGAGATGAGTCATAAAGGCAAAGGCTAAGTATCTGTGCTTGGTACATTTTTAATTAACGTTTAAAATTCTTTTAGTGCATTGATAATATAATATCAATCCTTTTAACATTTTGATTTTTGAGTGACACAGGAACTGAAATGTTTTTCTGTCTTCTGAGCCAGTACAAGATGAAGAGGCATTTAGACTTACATTTCCCTCTTTCTTGGACATGTTCCTTGTATATTGTATTTTATCTAAAATTTGTCTGAACTGGGAATATTGGTTGATCCTCTGAATATGGAATAACTGACAGACAGACCTTCAAAAGCATTCAAGCAAAATACTCCAGCCCAGTAATGTCTGCCCATCAACTGGTTATAAGCAGCCATCTGCTCCAGACAGTGCCTCTGGAGAAGCAATTGGCCAAGGCATCCCAAAAGTTGTCTGTTTGACTGTGGTGATGTGTTTGCTAGATGTCAGTAGGCATTTTGAACCTTCAGGGCTCTCAGATTAGCTATTGTAAATTTTTCTTACTAAGCATCAGATTGCTAGATTTCTACTGCTTTTGTAATACCCATTTAATAAATGAGGAAAACCATTGTATTGAAGTTGTTAAATATTTGTTTTATCATCTTTGAGCTTTGTGTAATTATTTCAACATCAGTCATAAGCCACAATAAGACATATATAGGACAATAACCTACTTAATCCCAGTTTTCCATCAAAAAATTGCCCTAATCAATGTTTAAGATCTGAGTCTGAACTGATGATATCCACATATTCCTACTTCTTAAAAATAAATAAATGTCTACTGAGAGAAATGCTTTAGAATGTATATTCCAGAAATGAGATGTGAAGAATGACCTCAGAATATGTCTAAACATGTTAATAACACAAATACCCTCTAAAATATCCTGAAATATGAAGTAATTTCTTTAAAAATGATACTTTAAAATGTGGAGTATTTGTCAAATTCTAGTTCTCAACAGCAATAACTCAGTATGGGATGTTCCTTATATCTCATATATAATCTCATACACCCTATGGAAGTGTCATATTGAATAAATAATACACATCTACAGACATTGCATTTACTTCCTAGAAATAAATGTAAAAGCTGATAGTGTTTAGTAAAGAACCAGATCTTTTTTTTTTTTTTTTAATCCTTTGGTATGTATAATATTTTGTCACATATTCTGTTTCATTTTTGTAATTTCATGAAGGTAAGTAGTTCAATAAAAAGATAGATTTTAATTTTAAATAAATTCTATGGAACTTTTTTATAAGGATTTGTAATCCAACTCAAACTTGGATCCATGAAAAAGTGCTCTCATATATTTCTGGTTTCATACAAATTCTAACTTTGTGTCTGACATTCAAAGCCATTTATGGGGATTTTTGAATTGCTGACATTTTTAGGCCTTTAGATGTTGTGGATGCAACACTGAAAGTACTGATTTACTTTTTAACTTTCTGCAGTATATTTTAATAAAAAAGAAAGTGAATAACATTGCTTAACTTTGAACATAAAAGAAATCTCGGTCTCATTAAGTCAACAGTAATGCTCTCCTTAACTTCAAAGGAGACCATGATTTCATCCAACATATCTAACAGTTCCCGTAAAACACACAATGAAAATCACTTTACAACACTGGCAGTCAGAGTAGGCATTTTGTATGCATCTCAGTAAAGAAAAAGCATTCTCACTTATTTACTAATGCATGACAGCTAAAATTTAAAAGAGCAGAGGAATTTTTTGAGAGACATTGTGTTAGAACTCTGGGAATATTAAGTGTGCACTGCATCCATTTCAAATGAGACTTAAAATCTACACTGTGAAATCACAATTATGTTATTCTGAGTACTCCCTTATTTGCTGGTTTTGGAGTGTGTTACATGATTTCTCTTAGTGTTCAGGGTATGTGGGGGAAATACACACACGAGCAGAAGAAACCCAATGGTCTCAAAGCAGAAAACACTCCAGTGCAGGTTCCAGAAGCATGCAGTAAATTCAGCCACCTAAGATTAAGTGTTAGTGCATATTATGTTAGTCATTTCTTATGCTAATGGTAAAGCAAGTCTAAAGGCATACCTTGAAAAAGAACTGCCAGAAAAGAGATTGGACAGATGCATCACAGTGAATTTTGATATGGTTATGTTCAATTAATTTAGTGTATACCTTAGCTTACTAAACTTGAAGTGGGACAAAGGACTGCAAGAGGAATGATTTCAAGGCTGCAGGAAAAATGTGCAGAAAATTTTTATATTATGTAAATTTTTTATATTATGTCACCCAAAAGCTAATGTTTTCTATCACTGACTCTGATGGCATTACAGTCATTGTCAAGAGTAGCTTTCTAATAATGTAGGCATAGTTTGAGAGAATTAATTGAATTAATTGAATACATAGTGTTGCTGACCTTCTGGAACAAAATTTTTTGACTGCTTACAGGTCTGAAGTTCTTCTTTGCAGATAAAGGCTTTCCATTTCATAAGAAAAGGTTTCCAAAAACCTCTGGTGAATTACAGTAGTCTTTATCTGGCAATATTTTCAGCTCTGAAAACTGTTGTATGCTTGGTTATAACTTGATTTCAGCTGAGTCCTTATATTGGTAATTTTTCCAACCTTCCCTTTGCAAAAAAAAAAGAGATCTAACACTTCCACATTCCTACATTAACACCAGAGGAGTCATCTGCTTATGAAAGGCTGAAAAGCTTTTGTTATTCTCTCCTCGAAGAGCATGACTGATAACAGGTTTGTAAGAGTGGTGTGGGATGATGATACAATACACCATCCTCCTGAATCTTACAAAATACTAAAAAAAGAAGTGTTGTAAAGCTGGTGGACAATTTTGTGTCTGGGTCTTTGTCAGCCAGTCTCTGTTCTTCATCTGCAGACCATGCCAACAAGTGTGTCATTACTGCATTTCTCCCCAGGTGTGCTGGCCCATGCTGGTTCTGTCTCTGCAGCTCCTCACTTGTGTGTGGCCTGTATGCCCCTTTTTAATCTCCTTTTCTATATCTAGCTCACTTATTTTGGGGGGGAATTTTCAGGAATTCTCTTTCTCAGCTGTTAGTTATCACAGTTGGTCTGAGCCATGCTGCCTCTTATATGAACACTGCTAAGGCTTTTTCACCTGAAGCCAGGAAGGTTGTTCAAACCATTGCTGCATCACCATGAAGTGTGGCTTAAGCTACCACATCCCCACATCCCTGTCTTCACGTGGGAAACAGCAAATGCTGGGATTCAATTATTGTGTCAGTGATGGTGAAAGTCAAGAGCAAAGTCCACATTCTTCCTTCTGTTGAGTTATTTACCTCTGGCTCAGGTCAGTTTCCACTATGCATTAGTATTTGATGTTCAAGGGGCACTTCTAGGACAGATTGAGCATCACTGCAATTAAGCACTTCTGAAGCCTTTTGAAATTTTACAATAAAAATATAAAAACAGAAAGATACTGATATATATATATATATATATATATATATATATGTATCTATGTATATCCTGCTGTCATTAAAAGCCAACAAGTCTCCAAAATAGAGCACAAGGAAACAAAAAGACCACCATTACACATGGGTGCATAATTAATGGTGCATTTCATTTTTCATTGAAGAAGGGGATGAAAGAATAACTTATTTTCTTAAAATAACAGAAATTACCTTTTGAAGATAAAATTGACTTTCTGATCTTTACAATATGTGTTCAACAATACTGAGGAAAATTTGTGCTTCAATAAATTGTGCTATTGTTTGTGAAGAGTCTTGTATGTGCCTGTGTCATAGAGAAATTCTTTGTAATTCTTTAAGTGACTGTAATAACCCTGTTTATTCTGGGGTTTGGAGAGTTTAGAACTGCTGTGCAGAAAGCCTGCAGCATTCTGTGAAATCACTATTTGTCACAGCAGCTATTCACATGGACCACAGCTTCCTCCAGGTCCTCATTTCATGCACTTGGCCACGGGAATACCAATCTCTGACTGGCATCCAAGAGCACTGCTGCAATACAACAACTGCTAGTAACAGTTAGGGTCTGGCTGTATATTCACAGCAATCAATGGCTTAATTTTGGATGACAGACATGCTTCCCATTCCCTTATGTTGATATTTCTCCTCTTCTAGATGTCCCTGTCTCCACTGTGAGAGATCACAACACACTCAAACTCCTGCAGCTGAAGTACAAGTGCAGTACTCATGGCTTGGGATACTTTAATAAACTCTGATTTGTGTGGCAATCATGGATGCTCAGTGGGCAGTTGATTGTTATCCAAAGCATACAGTTATCTCTGAGGGCAAATCATAAACTCGATCACTGAGACCTGCTAACTGAGGGGCAGGAAAGTCTACTCACACACCACAATAAACAATTTCCTCTCCTGAATTAGGACATGACTGTAGATTAGAAACATCTCATGAGAACTCAGACCATTTATTTCAGTCATAACAGTACCTGACCACATTACTTGCACTTGAGGAGTATCATAACATACTTCAGAAATAACAGAATTTATCAAGCTTGCTGTTCTCACTGAATCTGAGTAATGTCAGAAATCATGAAATTCAGGCTATATTGTCTTTTGTCTGAAAAATTAATAGCATCTGTTGATTAGGAGGTAAAAATTGCACTCCATCTCGGCAATATCAAATTTTTGTAATATTGAAGTTAATCCATATATATAACATAAGGAAATAAGGGATATCTAATAGGAACTCAAACACACACTTTAAATATAGAGGTAGTTTTGCATCTTAAAATTCTTCATTTTGTTGTTGCAACATTAGAAAATGTGATTTGAATATATTTTGAGAAAGTGTGAAAAATAAGAGATTACCTAATGTTTTTGTTTACTATGCAACTCCATACACACACATTCAATTATTAAGAGCACTAAACATTTTCTGCTGCTTCTGTTTTGCAGTACAGGCTTTTGCCTGCTTTCTGTTTGCTGCTTACAACATAATGACATCTGCTGGAAGAGGTCACTACTAAAAAGGTGTTACCAACTGAGAGAGAAGTTGAAATCCAATCTGGATAAACGTATGTTTGAATTTTTACCAGTTATCACCTAAACGTGTATTTACAGCTGATAGATAAGTAGGTGAAAACACTACAAAATAGTACTATCTAAAATGTATTTTAAAAGTGATATTTAAAATCATAAGGAAAAAAAAAAGGCAAGCCAGTGCTGAACTTAAAGGGATAGGGAGGGATGCATTCCAAAACACAATTATATTGATTGGACTCATTCGAGAATAGAGCTGATCAGTAAAAACTGTTTTCTTTCACGTGAAACATCTTGGGTTCAACACAGCACCACTTAAGCCAAGGAAGGACTTCTGTGGACCTTGCATGATTTCTGGGAATTTCTTTCAGGTCTGGAGGAGGCAGTTCCTACATTAACTAGCAATTTGGAGCAAAACTAGTTAATCAGCTGTTTGTTATTATTACTGCTGCAGCCCTTCCCATCTCAGTTGCTCATCTTTCAATGAATTTACAACATCAGAGGACATTTTGTCTGGTTCACAACAGTCTGAGACTCTCTGGGAAGAAAAACCACTGTGTTCACCAGGGAGAGCCTGTGATGGTGCAGCCCACATCCCTGATGTGAAGGCCATTGTGACTGTAAAACACCAGTAACTTGAAGGTTTATCAGAAACTGAATAACTAGTCTTAGGCTCAGAAAAATTTTAAACATCGTACAAATTGGAAGTCTTGCTTCTCATGTCTTATTTATTGGTTTTTTTCTGGATACCTATGGCAGATGTACTTCTTGACTTGCACAAAAAATCTTGTTTGGTGCCATTTCTTTTCTTCTTTTCCAATCCCATTTTTGACTATAATTTTACCACTCATGTAAAAGAATTGTCCTTTAACATTTAAGTGTCATAGAAGTGCTATTTCCATGCCTAAAATCTCTAAGAGATTAAAGTAAAAAATATGCAAAGATGTAGGCTGCATTTTAGGCACCATCTCAAGTTAGAAAATATAGTTACTCCCTTTATAACTAATATACTACCATACCAGTTCTTCATATGATCTATTCTCTCTGCCTTTGAGAAAATGGCATATTCCCTGTTTCTTTCTTTATGTCAATCTACATCAGTGATCTATTCAAATAACAAGTACTGATGTAGGTCTCTAAAAGCTTCAGTCTCCATACTGAGGTATGCCATGTTCTTTCATCAAGGCCAGGTCTAGGCAGTGGATGTTCTTTTATTGTTCAGGAAGTCTGCAGTAGTCACCAACCACTCACTTCCCTTTGTTGCTCGAGTCTCTGATTCTTATCCACAGGCTTTTGACTGGCTCATGTCTGTTCCTCAAGGAGAGCTCTCCACACTCAACCCACTGCTTGGTGTAGAGGGAGGTCAATCCCTCTGCCTCTCCTTCCTCCCCTGCCTGCTCTGAACAGCCTGTAGCCATCAATAGCCACACTCCTGTCACGGGAGTCATCCCACCAGGTTTCAGTAAAGACAAGGAGAACACAGATTTCCAGTAGCACCTTGGCTTCCAGCTCCTGTCTGTTGCCCCTGCTGTGTGCATTGGTTTAAAGGCACCTCAGCTGCCCTAGAGAAACACACCTTAATTCCTTTGAGATAATCTTCTGGTGTTTCCCTGCTGGCTTTTATTTCCTTAGGAGTCTGTGGCTTGTCCCAATAGACTGTGAGTGTGTTCCAGAGTGCTCAGTACAATTCAGAGTCAGCAAATGGAAAATGCACTTCAGTTGGATAATGGATTTCACCCCCAAATTTTACATGCTGCCCCTTAGTTTATCTCTTATGAGCTCGGTTTTATCCCCTTCCGACTTCAAACTTAGATTATAACCCTCTCAATCAACCCTGACAATTTGCAGGCTGAAAGAGTTTTACCCCTTTTAGACAGGTACACTCCATCTGGCCAAGCATTCCTGGTACTGTACAAACCACACTGAGAGCAAAGGCTCTTTCCAAGGCTACCTTAACTGTTCTGACCTCATGCTGCCAGTCAGCATTAGGTAATTTTATGTTAAAGGTTTGAAAAATTCAGCAACATACAAGCAGGATGGATCCACATTCAAAAAAAAGAAAGCGTGAATTTAATAGCAGAGCTGCAGATAAAACTTTAGAGGTCAAAAATACACAGAAGAACAATAAACACCACAGTGATACAGGAAACAGTATAATGAACAAAATAAACATTGTACTAGCAGTTGAAGAGTAGTAAACACTGCTGAGATATTAATCAAGAGGGAATGTTGTTTATGGCTGGATTTGCCTTGAGACAGAGTAAGTTATAAACCCATTTGTATAATATATTTTTGTTTCTAATATTTTCACAGTCACCAAAATGAATATTTAATAAAATAATTAAAGACTTACCCTTTTTGATGTGATAAGAAACTAAGAAACAAAGTCCCATCACTAATAGTTCATCTTTGTGGGAATACTTATCATTATTTTGACACAAAGCCTGAATTATTATTGAAAGCAAATAGAGAAACAAGGTCTCAAAGCTCTTGGATTTTTCTTTTATTGCTGTCATTGTCACTGCATAATCTGTGGCAACATAACAGTGGATAAATTAAGGCTCACAGAATCAGATAATCTCTAATGTTCCTTATGAGAACATCTTTATCTTTATGAAACTATGTAAAGGATACATTTAATTTCCCGTAGTTCTTATACACAGACTTCAGATTCTTTGATGCCCTAGACTTGGAGGGATTTAACTGGCTAAAAAACTAGATGCCTTGATTCTGTACTTCCTTTTCTACTTCTTATCAGTCATTTACAGAAGCTTTTCCCCCAAGGACTTGTTTTCACTTAGGGAGAAATGTACACCCCTAAGAAAAAAGTAAAAAGAAACCAAGGGAAAAAAAAGCAAAACTTGATACCAAACAGCAAAACAAGACTTTTTCCCTCTTACAGAATTCAGGGACAGGAAGTGTCTGAAACAATGCTTAAATAATACTGACCCTCAGGAGCACACACACACAGCTGGCAGTATTTAAAGAGCTGCAGGAAATGAATCAGCATCTAACTAAAGCTAGGCATTTCCAAGGGCCAGAGGGTGGAAAGTCTTGCCATAGTGGAAGTTACCACTCTGATGAAGGTCGGGTAGCAGAGCATTCTGTAAACTGGCCTTCATCCTTTTACTTTAGGAACCACCTAAATTATTTTTAAGCCACCTAGAGATGCCACATTTGCATTTGTGAGTGAATGGTCTATATTGTAGAAATGAAGCCAGGTCATCTAAAGGAGTTGCTGGTGTGAGATGAGAGTTATCAAGGCTTTCCACACCAAATGAAGAAAGAAGTAACAGAAAATTAGCACTACTTAGAGCCAAGAAAATACTGTTTAAATAAGAAATCCAGATTCTACATATGTACTTCATAAAAATTACACAGATGGACA
This sequence comes from Luscinia megarhynchos, assembly GCA_034336665.1. NCBI lineage: Eukaryota > Metazoa > Chordata > Aves > Passeriformes > Muscicapidae > Luscinia > Luscinia megarhynchos. Next base: position 31,188,642 of record CM067568.1, on the reverse strand, counting down.
CTTAACCTCCAGTCTAGTGGTTTAGCCTTCAAAACACAGGACATAACCTTTCATCAGAGCTTATCCTCCCTTTCCTAACAGGACAGTAAAGATGCCAAAAAAAGATAATTCCATGTTTGTGATTTTTGTTCACAGCTCCTTAAAAACCTCTAAAGTTAGTGGAAGAAATAGTCAGCATTTGAGACAAGAAGGAGTCTTTTCTCTTTTTAATTTCGGAGAAAGTCACCTTAAATTCATGGTTGTTTTTATTACAGAAATAAACATGCCAGTACACATTTGGAACTCCATATGACTATTTTCTTCCCAATAAGACAGTATGTTCAACGAAGTATAATACTTGACAGTCGTTAGCAAGTGAAGAAGTCCATTTTTCTTTACCAGTAATATCCTTTCACCTCATTATAAAACAAGAGTTGTCATACCAAAATCGAAGACTTGTCAACGGAGGGGGGAAAATCATTTTTAATTACTGTGTGGTAAAGCTTCAGGATGATGAGAAATGGGAGAGCATGATAATTGAAAGAATTATAGGCAATTCTTGAATTAAACCTTGTATTTTTAGTAGTTTTCCATGTGTTTCTATATAAAGAACAACCAAAAAATGCACTGGTTAGTGGATGCACTGGATAGATTCTTCTGGGGTATTACCATGTATATTCCAGACCTAAAACAAGCCCTGTATTAAGTACTTTTAGATTCTGGAGTTCAGCAAAGATTTAAGGATCAGTCAGTAGGAAAAGTCATTAAACAGAAAAGAAATACTCAATTTTGATTAAAAAATCTAACTAATAATAATAAACTATTTCCTGTTAATATATAGTTTAGAACTTTAATCTCTATGCTTAGGCAGATCCTTAGATTATCTGGTAAGATATACAGTATAGAATAAAATAAATATTAATGTCAGGTAAAGTTATACAGGACCAAAAGCAGTTGAAAAATAATTGAATTTAATTTTTTTTCATCTGATAAAAGTGTGTTTACTAAATGCAATGTCATTCTTCCTTTTGTCTTTTAGGGAAAAATGATTCAACATTACTAGAGTACTTACTAATTGAAGAAATTAAAATTAGTAATTGAAAATAGTGTACTTAAAGCAGCAGAAGGAAAAATTTGCCATTAGTTTCTCAGTATCAACATACACATTTTATTATGTTTCATTAGTACTTTATCTATGTCGACTCGCTGTTCCTTCTTCAGAGAAGTGTACAGCATAAACTAAATGGGCCACATTAATATGCAATTTCCACCTGAGAGTGCAACTGCAGTATAGATAGCCATGGCTGGGTGCATTTTCACGAGTAGCTGCTGGGCATAATTTAATCCTTTTTAATAATTTTATAGATATAACCTTTTACTCAATTGCTCACTCTGTTACATTAATTATTAGTAAGTGAAAATATAATTTAAACATAGGTCAATAATCTATGATACATTTTTTTAATATTTCTTTTTTAAGGGGTACCATGTAATAACAATAACAAGATTTTTACAATATTTTTGGTGTATAGATTATCAATAAATATTACAATGTGAATGAAGGATAAATATTAAAGCGGGATTTATAGAGGAAAATCAAATTAGTTTTCTAGGTACTGAATTTGTCATGGAGGCCTGAGATCTATGCATATAATAAGACAAAATACATTAAGGAAAATTGATATAGCAAAGTTCTCAAAACTTTAACAACAGACTGCTTTAACATTTGAATTAACATGTTTCTAAAATTCAGGTTTTACAGTGTTGAGGTATCCTAGCTGCACATTGCATACAGAAACACAACCTTCCTCCAGATAGGAAAGGTTTTTATTGTATTGAAGGCTGTGTCCACACTTCTGTAATCGTTTTCACCAGCTTGCATTTAGCAGCCTTTAAACTCCTCAAAGCCAAGGAGCTGGAGCCCTGTGGTGGCTATTTTCAGGCTTTGTGCTGTTTGTTGCATTTTCCCCTTTTATTAGCTTGTAAGACACTTATAGCTTTTGGCTTTTCTGTTTATTAGTTTTGTTTTCGTTTCTTAGTTCAGGAGATCTGACAGTCTTTCTCATGAGTTCAAAATGTTTTACTTCATTTCTCAGAGCACAGAAGACTTGAGGAAAAGTAGAAAACAATATTTTCAAACATAGCCGGTAAGTTAGGACATTGAGTTAAGAAAATACCTAAACAGAGAGATCTTACACCTGATTTTTTCATAGGCATTTATGCAATTCAGCTTAAGGTTATTAGGAACAGGTAGGTAGTTTGTTTGTCTGAACAGAAATGCCATCTTGAAACCAGAAATTGAAAAATTAGAGAGAATTTAAGAAAGCATTCTGCCATTTTATTTGAAGAGGCTCCCATACTTTCACTAATTTGAAATCAGCATATGTACTTCATCTAATTAGTATTTCATGTCAAAAACATGAGAGTGATCAGAATCCAGGTCTCTTCCAAGGGAAAAACACTCATCCCATTCTCCATGAGAAGAGGGAATGAAATCTAGGTCTTCTACTTCCCAGCCTCCAGCCACCAAGTTCTTAAAAATGAGGCATTACTGCCTTCATTCCTGTGAATATATTAAGAGAATCAGATGTGTAAAAGCAAGTCAGGCTAAGTCAAACTGTAAGAAAACTCATGGAATAAAATCCTTTTGGGAGCTCAGTCAGAGAGAAGCATTGATTTCTGAATCTGAGCTGGGCTTGCATGAATAAAATCATTATGATTCAAAACTACCTAAATATGCAGATGTAAAAATGGCATCCAGGTTCTGATTTTAAGATCCTGACAATAACTTCTATTATACTTTTTCATTAGCTGAGCAGGGCTTTGGGGGATCATGGCTGAGTCACATACCTGCCAGTCCTGCTTGCATCCTTGTTTTCTTTGAGGTTCTTAAGCTTAGAGCAGAAACAGCCAAAGGTTCTGCTAAAATGAGAAATGCTCACTAAACAGTCACTAAAAAACCTGGGAAAATATAAAGACTAGATAATGCAATGGTTCATTTAAAGAGGTGAGAGGGGAAGTTCAGATATTTTGCAGATACAGAGAAGTTTATAGAAAGGATAATGAAGAGTCTTCTTTGGTAGGCAAATTCCTTTGTGCTTGTTCTGGACGTTGTGAGTGGAAAATAGCTTCACACCTGCTAGACCTGCTGTGCTTGTCTTTGGGTCAGGAATAGTCTTTTTCTGCTGTTGGAGAAGATATACTGCTTGGAGCGTTGGATGTGTGATGAGATCTATTGAAATCTTTGTCAGATAAAAACTTGCAGGAGAGGAAGAGTCAAGAAAAATATGAAATAAGTAATTCAGAATGTTTAGTGAAAGTAAATCCTCCTGCTGAAAATATGCTGCTTGAGTGTTGCAGAGCCAAAATTGAGACTCAGTAAGAAGCAGCTAGGAGCTCAGAAGCTTTGCCTCTGGTATTTACATGTACAAATTTGTCGATATGTGTATATTCCTTAATTTGTGTTTGCATCTATTAAATACATCTGTTGAATTAAATCATAGTTAATCTGCTAATTATCTCTTTGTAACTGATTCTGTTTTCTCTTTAAGGTGAGGTTTATGGCTGTGCAGGTGACTCAGCATCTTCATTCTTGGTGAGTCTCCATTCCCATGTCTCATTCACTTGATTGTTTTCTTTCTATGATCACATTTGTTAAGGTACTTTAAGAATTGTAATTACTCTTTATAACACTCCTTCAAAGGAGATAAAATTACAGAGAAATACATGTGTTCATATTAAGTGTTTCAAGGCCAAGAGGAAAGCTCAAGTATGTCTGGACTCAACCAGCACCATCAGCTGAATGAAAATTTGACTGCAAAACAAATTATAAAATAAATAAATACCTGCTTCATGTCCATGAGAAAAATACAGTCATTGGATAGGTTTTGCAATGATGGTAAAGTGCAAAGTAAAATCTTTTCAGCAATACAAGCACCTTTCACTGTCCTGCCTTTAGATAAGGCTAAATGCAATATTTCTTGATTCGATCAAGTGTTTGTATCATTTGTGTGGCATAAAGGTGTTGTCTCTTTGGTTGGTCTCTTTGATGCTGACAAGGAAGGTGCTCAGGTACCTGCTAGATAAATCCTTGCTGATAAGAGAGAGAAAGAGAAAACTCTCTTCTGTGTGATTTTTTCCCTGCTGATATGCTAAAAAATCAGGGTTGTTCAGGTATCATTGCGCTATTCCTATTTTGTTGAGTTTTAATCTCAAAACTATGGTCAGGGTAGTAAGCAAGGTACCTTCAAGCATGTGGGCAATGAAATATTCTGAGATGAAATGTTCTAAGATACCTGGTAAAATTGCACTGGTCTCCAACTTGTTGAAAGTAAATTTCATCTAGAGATGTGGGTTCTGAAGACAGCTTTGGGCTGTATAGAGCAGGAAGCTGGGCTCTCATCTATATGGAACCAGTCTGGTCTGTATGCAGTACTAGATATTTGGGGGCAATACAATTATATGTTATGAATAAAAAAGATATACACGTAATCAAAAGTGGGTAAAGGTAAAAGATTCCCAGCTGGGCAGTCACAAGCTTGATTTAACCATGCAACACTTCTGGGCATTCCTTTTATGACCTCACCAGATTTGAACAATAGTGTCACTTACACAGGCTTGAGATTTTTTACCTGGCCAAGTGGGATTTATATAATTTGGTATGTTTTTTTCAGTGTATTTTTGTGAGTTTACAAGTGATACACATACCAATGTTATGTACAAAACCTTTGCATCTATGTAAGCAGTGATTCCTCAGGGAGAGATTACTGGTTGCTAGGCTTAAAAGATGAAATTCCTTTATTTTCTGTAGAAGAAAACCTAAGTCTCTAGGGACACGATCTCTGTGCTATGGGAAATTAAAACTTGTGTTTCCTCTGACCAGTCTGACCTGCCTTCCACTGATGGAGTTCAGGAGACACCACCTTGCCACACAAGCAGCTCTTGTTGCCCTGATCTAGTGCTCTGTTTCAAACAGACCAGTTTAGTAAAATGAGTAACTACCAAGGACTGCTCATCATTTTTCTATTTTAACTGCACCTCAAGGTTGAATGACAGCCCATATTGATATGTGTCTTAATCTAGAAAAAATTCAGATGTAGTCTGTGTAAAGGACAGCCTTCATGACCTTTATTACCCTTGATGAAGGCCATCAAGGATGTTCTTTATTGGATAATCCTTCAGCTTTGCATATATATCAAGCAAAAAAAGGAGTGCAGTGTTTGAAGCAAGATATTTGTGTCTGTCTTTGGGCACTAGAAAAGAAATATAAGAAATCTTTCCAAATTATCAAATTCATCCTAGTCAATAATGCATTTTGACTTCTTTTACTAATTTTATTAGGGTATTTTCTCAAATAGTTTATTATTGTGAAAGGGTATTTGTTTGAAATTGTCACTGTTCACACAGAGAAATACCATCTCTTTTTAAAAAGAGAAATCCTTACTACTCTGCAAGAGAATGGTCTGTAAACAGATTGGTTCTTTTTACACCTGTGCAATTTTTCAAAAGTGTTGTATTGACTCAGCTATGTAAACTCTTCTGTTGCTCTCTCTAATTCTGTACTTGGACCTTTGGCTTATAAACAACTATTGATTTATCTACATAAAAGCATACAGAATAAATATTCCTAAACCATACATGAAGTTTTACTTACATTACTATTTTATTGTAAATCTGTGAATGTTTTATATAGAAATTAAAATTCTTTATGGAGTTCAAGTAAAATTCTTTAGGTTTTTTCCCTAAAAGAGACTTCTGCTTTAGTAGTGCACTTCTATAAATAGCAATTTATAATAAGGCAGTAACTACTGCAGTATTTACAACACACATACTGGCATAGCCAGCTTATCTGCAGTCATAGATATATAAATGTTTCTTCCAGGAGAATATGGTTTATTAGCCAAGTATAAGCAGCTTTTAGAAGAATTTAGCTGCATATTGGCATTTAATATTCATCAAGTTACTGAAAATTTTAGCAAGCTTTGTTTCCTTTTCATGTACTTTGAATAGCATTTTAATGATCAAAGTTTCATCAGTGAGAAGTTAGGGGGATGATTTGTCTTTTTGTCTCTCAGTAAGGAAAACCCATGAAATACAGTAATCTTGGTTTCCATAATACAAGGTGCAGTTGCTTACACTAATATGAGAGAAATGTATAATTTCATGCTCTTAAAAACAATGAAAATAGGTTTATTTGGTTCAATTTTCTGAAAACTTAATATTGAATTAAAATAAGTGTTTTGAAGAAATACAAGGCACATCCTTATCTTTCCATTAATAAATATATTAATTGCTGTTTAAAAGATACAGAAGTTTCTGAAGTTTGGTAATAATTGTCAACAAAATCACCTTGCAATTCTTTTCCAACACACTTTAATACCTAACTAATCCCAAAAATACTTGATGTCCTGTACCCAAATATTTATGTGATCTGCACACACAGTGGACATCTGGTTTTCTCACCATCACCCACCATGACCTACATTGGTTTGATTTGTCTAAAAAGCAAGGAAGACATTTGCAATGATAAATTATTGGATGTGCAGTGGGCCTTATAGTCACTGAAGAGTTGTGGAGAAGTAATTTGGTTAAAACTCTCTCAAAACAGGGCTGAGGGCAGCATTAAATTGGGTAAAGTGCATCTGGACAACCTCCACAGTTTCTCTGGGCTGGGAAACTGTGGTGAGCCCAGGAAAGCATCACCAAGGTGGTCAGGGCCCAGGGAATGTGTTCTCTTGGGAATGGGGAGAGAGCTGTGTCTGCTGATGGAGGACAGTCTAAGAAGCACTTTACAACCACTTGAAGGGGAGTTACAAACACCACACTATCAGACACCTCTTAGTAGGGGCAGGTGGTGGAACACTAGGCAGCAACCTCAAGAAGGTGCAGTTTAGAAAATTTCTTGGTCATTAGGAAGCTGATGAAGAAAAATACTCAAAAAATCTTGAAAATTTAATTGTATTAGTTTAATACTATTTTTTAAATTTGTTTCAGGATTTATTTATTTGTTCTTCTGGTCTTAACATTTTATCCTGTTTCTCTGCAATGAATTTAATTTCTGTTGTTACTTTTTTGAAAATTCAAATTAATTTCATGATGGGGAGCTTGAATCCTTCAAGCATAATGAATATATCTGAATGCACTTATGGGTGATGAAAAATAATAAAAACTATATTCAAATTATCTTCAAATTGTAAATCCAGTTTCTTAATATAAAGTGTGTTTCCTTCATAAAATATTTCTTTAAAAGTAGGTTAAGAATTATCCTGGAGATTGGAAGGAGTCAACACCATTTGCATTTGCAATACCATTTTTATGTAGTGGCTCTTCAGGTTATTGCTATGTAGAGAGTTATAGAACTCTCTGAACAACACTGTTCCTGTTTCTGGTGAATGATAATTAACCTTCAGGTTATGAACTCCTACAAAATATGCTAAGGTTATTGTTATCCAAATAAAATACCACAGCACAACAAAGTCTCAGGGAAAAGGATTCAAGTTGTTCACTGTGGACAAAAAATAAATTTTAGTCCTTTTTCAAAGCTTCTGTATTGTAACCTGGTTTAGACTTCAGCAGTTTATTTGTTCATATACAGGGACAGAGTGTGAATTAATGTGTGAAAAATGCAGGAGTGTGAGGATAAGGTTCTTGCAGGTATTCTGTACTGGATTCACCTCTGTGCTGTTAAACTGATTCATTCTTTCACAAGGGGGAATGATAATGACTCCCTTATTATGTATGCAGAGACAAATGAATGCATCCACAGCATTATACATAAGAGGTGGGACCAGAATGTGCACAGACACTTGTGCATTTTTTTCCCTACAATGTGACCACTGACTTGTTAACCAGTGGTGCCACCCCACCTCTGCCTTCCTCCTGTGCTGTTCTGTCCTTGGTGTGCAGTGCCAGCCCCATGGGCACTACATGACACATTTTAAGGATTGTTGCACACTCTGAGCTATTTCTGCAACAAATCATCACAAAACTGTGCAGCACAGTTTTTTTTTAATTGTGACAAACGCCTTTAAACTTCTACTTAAACTGCCTCACGAAGCATGAACTTTAACAACATTAAATATATCCTGGTGATTAGAGAACTTTATTCATTTACATTATCAATTACATGAAATTTGAAATCAGTATGTTACTTAACTAGAATTTGTTGAGTCAACCCATCACTTGCTGGATACAGTAAAATGTCACTTATGGTTGGTTTAGAAGATTTTTATCCAAATATATAAGCATTGTGGGTTTTATTTATTTCATATTTTATCTTAGCTCTGATCTCCCAGACACTTCATGGTGATGTTCCAAGTATTCTGTAAGTTACTTTCAATATCCAGATCCTGGCTCCAAAGGCTTGAAAAAAAGAGAAAGAGAAGGGAAGAGAGAGGAAGAGCAAGCAGAGATGACAAAGTCATAAATGGGTTCTCCAGTGGAATCAGGACAGAATCAGGGACAATCATGTGTGGTACTCTTTCCATTATGAAAAAAGGTGACATATGAACACGCTGCTGAGGTCACCTTTGTTCTCTTCTTTCTCTCTCCTCTTCTCAGGTTCACATTTCCCTTTTTTGTCTCATCCTCTATTATTTAGCTTGGACATCTTTCACTTTGTCTTGTCTTCTATTCATTTTCCTGCTCCCTTGTAGACTTCAAGTCTAATTTCTTTGCAGCCATCCAAAGAACAAGTGCTCTACTCGGACATTATCCAGAGACCCCTAAGCTCTTGCAGACCTTGTCAGCTCCAGAACCCAAAAAACTGTTGGCATTTCACACAGGTCTGCACTTGGAGTAGTGCAGTGATAGCAGGATTGTTAAAGCTGCCATTTTGGTTTGGTTTTGTGATCTGGCCACTGGCACTGTGTAGAGGTGCACTGTGGCATCTAGTGTGCTTAAAGCACACTCATGTCTGCTGTTCATTTGCAGTGTAGTGTCATGAAGGTAGATTCTTTGGAAGAATTCTGAATGGAATCAGGTTTTTTTAGGGAATTAGAGTTTGGAAAAACTAACATCACTTGTTCTACATTTCCACACTTAGAAATCCATTTCTAGGAGTGAAATCCAGTCACTCTTCTTGTGCTCAGTATATTTCCCAAGTAAAAAGAGCAATGTGATGAGTGCTATATTAAAGAAGCCTAGATCACTAGAGAAACTCTGAAAGGCAGAGGAAGGACAGAGAAATCCTGCTATTCTCTGAGAAGAGTGTCATGGAAAATCCGAGATAGCACGTAGAAAGCAAGAGTTCATTTTACCATTCCAGTTCTTATTCTTGAGTATTTCTGTAGCTTACACATAAACTTCCCTGCTTCACCTCCATCTGGAAGGTTTTGTGCACAGCACTGATGATACAAGGGAGCAAGGAACCCTTGCTGACAGGCTGTGAAAGAATTAGTGCTCTTGCAGTCTTGCAACTGGTTTGGACTAATTGCAAACTCAGTTAGATGAGAAGTCAAGAGTTACTCATTCCTCGACATTTTATTTCCCTTTTCCCTTCACCAGAGTAGGGTTGCTGAAGTTTTATTTCAAACACAGAAAATTGGTAAAAATCATAGGTTATGTTGAAAAGATTGAAGCCCAGGGAGAGAAGTGTCTGTGAATCTCTGAAGGAACTCATTATTTAGAGGATTTGTCATATTAAAAAAATACTGAAAGAGAGGTCTGCCTGGATCCTTTGTTATGTGGGCCATCTTTAGGATTTGGGAAAGAAGTTTAAATTCAGACAGAGTAAATCGTTGCAAATACTGTGATATATAAATATTTATTTATCATTTGCTAAATATGATCATATTTTGGTGGCATTTCTTAGGCTTATGTTAAAATGCTCACATAAAATCAAGAAGGTACATTCAATTTATATTTTTTTGTTTTGCTGGTGAGAGGCAAGGAGAGAAAATACATCAGAAGGAAAATGAAGACTTTCAGACTGCTTTTGCAACCTATAAAACTGAGAGATTGGAGACTGAAAAGCAGCTACAAAATCAACATTAAGTGCCTACTGGGCAACAAGGTTATTTTCTTGTCTCCTGTGGCACTACCCTGAAGGTTTTCTGTCCACACTGGTGGCTCTTCAAGCTATGATTGAGAATGGTATTGCTACTAATTGTGGGGGTTTTAAGCTCTGTGCTTGTTTTGTTTTGCCTTATAATGAATGCAATTTGCAACTAGGCCTTTTTCCTACTTATTTATAATCCCTGAGTTGTAGTTGCTCTAAATGTACCTAAAGGTAGTGTTAGCCTAAAGATTTTTCTTCAGGCATGTTAAATCAAGAGAAGCATTGCAGCCCTGTCACGAGGCAGGGTGTCTGCCTCTCCACAGTTAAAGCAAATAGACATTGTTGGTAGCAGAATGTGCATGCAAAGACAAACTTGTTTGTCACAGCCTAATCAGCACTTGTGGGTGACATTCCTGACAATATTGCTGCAGGTTAAGTAGTTTCAGTGCTACCTTCTCCTTGATATCTTCCGTGAGAAATTTTTGTTGATCTTTGGGAGTTCACCTGCTGCATACGACTTCAATATTTTACTAATTTTTTTCTCTTCCTTTATCTGGTTGGGGTTTTTTTTTGTTTGTTTGTTTTTGTTTTTGTTTTTTTTTAGTCAAATATTCAGACATACATGGTTTTACAAACATGCTACCAAATGCTTAGGGTTTTTTTGCATAAAAATAATTATTTGCTCAGTGCAATCAGGATTTCCATAAATAAAACATGGGTAAAGCTTATACATGTAAGGGTTTAAGTAATGACTTTTGTCTGTTAATTCTTTACATTCTTTAGCACCAGATTTGACTCATTAAAATATTTCAGGAAAAATTCACTGTCCACAACCACCCATATAATAAGCAATCCTTTTTTCAAATACCCAATGAGCGTTTGGCTTGATTCTTTTGTCAGAGTTCAGCATTGCTTGTACTGCCAGATACATTCTTCAGGATATTTTTAATGAGTGGCAGCAGCATTTAGTTGCCTTTCCTGGCTGCTGAATGAGGCTAAATATGTAAAACTAAGAAATAAATTAGAAAAGCTAAGCGTCCTTTTTTCACTTCATTTGCTTTTTTTGCTTCTGCTACAGCTTTCCAAATTTTATGACCATTAAAACAAGATGTACGTGTTAATACCTGTTTACAGGCTTCCACAAAGAGTCCAATAATCACTTGTTAATAATAAATGTGATTTTCTGACTGTCCCAATGTGAATGGGAATATTAGGCTACGCTAAAAATAGTGTAATGAATCAATTTCGACTGCCTTTAACAGTAATCAGACAGAAGGAGTTAACTGAAGGACTAGAGGAGAGCAGGTCAGTGAACACAGGTAGCTGTCTTGAATGGATAGGTAGTAAAAAGCTATGAAGTATCAAAATAGAGTTTATATTTTTCATCTTTCCTTCTTTTTGGAGATGTGTTCTAATGCTAAGACAAAAGAAGTTAAAATGGCATTGGAAAAATTATTGTCACAAACATGTTCGTAGCAATGGCTTTAATATTATGTTACAATCCAAAAAGTTTCTTTCTTCAAAAAGGTTTCACATTTTTCTGTTGGTTATTAATGCATCTCTGTTATCATCAGTGTTTCTTTTCTGCTAAGAGAATGACTCTTCTTTTGCAGCAAAATGAGGAGAGAGGATTTGCCCTTCAAGTCAACCAAAAGTCTATTGCTTTAATTCCTCATTGCTGCCTTTTTTTGGCCTTCAGCATCAGTCACAGTGTTTACCAGTCAAAGTCCCAACCCATACACCAAATATCAATTCAAGAGCTACTTAATCTATGGAAAAGTAACTGAGACTGTCTTTGTATTTGACTGAAGCACTGTGGGGAACTAAGAACTGGATTGACAAATTAGACAAAAGATATTACTAATCCTATTCACTGTATACTGTTTAATATGTATGAAGAGGATTTATAACCAGTTCCTGAAGAGTTACTTTATCATTGGTTTCATTTGTAAAGAAAAAAAATTGAACTATTTTGCAGGAGACTTTTTTCCCTGTTTTTTGCTTCCCGAGTTTGCTTACCTATATCCTGTCTTCTGTTGACAAAGAATCACTTGCTAGGGAACTGGAGTAGTTTGTTGATCCTCTGACTGTCTTAGTAGAACTCTTATATTGACATTTAGTATCACCCTTTTCATATTTTATTCACCTACCCAAATGTGAGCTTACTCACATGATCTCAAAATAAAAGAGGTTTTTATCTCAGAAGTGGTAATTTAGCACAGGTAAAACTAAAGCAGGCTTCTGCTATACATGGTTTGGTCGAATAGAGAGGAGCTGTAAGCACTAACATTACCAACTAAACATCCAAGTACCAGAAAAAAACTAGCAGATGTTTTCAGATGCATAAAGTTAAGAATGTGTTTGTAAAGAAGAAAAAGCAACCAGGATATATGAGTTCTGAGATATGACCTTCTGAGTTTAGCCCATTGGAGTAGCAAAACAGCCATTGAAGTAAATCAGAGCTGCTTAAAAATGAGTCAAAAATTTTGTTCTGATCCAAAGTCAACTGAAGATAACAGAGAGGTGGGGATTTTTTTATTATTTTAATGATTTTGTTCATGCTCTGCATCTTATAAATGCACACAAGGAGGAAAGGCAAGTTTCTGTGGATGAACCTATGAGTCTTAAAAATCAAAGTCTCAGTAAAAGTCAATGGGACCTAAATTTCTGAATAATTTTGAACTTTTAGTATGAGCAAGCTCACTATTCAATTCTGCCTAAAATGCTTAGAACTGTGTCCTGGTTTAGGACAAATTTACGGGAGATATCTCGCAAAGGAGTCCCCCTAGGAAAATAAACCCCCAGAACTCCTTCCCCCTCCCACTACCGGGTTCGGGAAGAACTTCCTCCGAGGGAAAAAAAAAGTGGAAAAAACTTGTTTATTTTATCATTACATATTCAAGCAAAATTTCATACCTGCCACAAAGTTCAACCAGATGTATTAGCCATTAATGCAAACACATTATTCATAAAACGTGTTGGTTTTCTTCCTTCCCCAAATCAATCATTAAACCAGAAATAATTTTGTTTCTAGCAGGCAACCCCTTGCTCGCTTTATTGCATTGAAAATTAGTGTTGTGTGCACTTGCCAAAACAGTCCACTGTTCTGTGTGCTTCACTGAGGCATTTCTCTCAATACCAGCAGAACATTAAATTTCAATACCAAATTTCCTTGGAGCTGCTCTGTTTTGCTGAGGGAGCATCTCTGTTTGACAATATACAAATGAAAGAATGTGGGTTGTCTTGATGCTTCTGTGAGTTAGCTCGAGAAATGAGAAGAATACTATCCTTTTGTCTTGTGAATAGCTTAGGTAAGCACAGCATATGATCCTTTCATTATGAAAGACTGAGAAATACTGAAAGTTTTCATCCAACTGGGGTCTCTGTCTACACACTTACATTTTTCCTTGTTGCTTCCAAGACATGTGATAACATTTGAAGTTTCTTTTGTTTTCCTGATAACATTTTCACTGAAAAGTTTTTATAATTTTTCTCTCTTTGTTTTCTTCATCTATTTCTTTTTAGATAGTCTATCTGAATGAAGAATTAAACTATATAATACAGCCTTATTATAGGCAGAACAAAATGAAGATGATCTGATGAGATAAATTGCTGAAGGTTAATAGCTTTTTAAAAATCAATCTTCCTTACAAAGGAAAAGGGTAAATGGCTTAGTGGATGAAGCCTTGGCCTCTCACCTTTCTGACCATAGTTCAAGTCTAAACTGTGAGGGTCCTGAGTTACATGCTTTATTGGGCTGAGATCAGTCTCTAGTGGGCAGGAGTCTGCATTACAAGATTCATGGGTGTGTTTTTCCACACAGGCAGCAGCAGCAGCACGTGAAGCTGATGCAGACTGCTCTATAATCTCCCTGAGCAGTGAGGCTGATGCACCAAAGTGAGTGTCACCCTGCACAAAGCAGGGACACTCCAGCTGGCAGCCCTCTGAGCTGTGGAGTCAGACCTCCAGAGCACCTTACAGCTCTTGGTCACCAATAAATATAGTGGTCTCCACTTCACAAACAAAAATTAGGTGACTTTTTAAATGATAATTAACAGATTACTAGAGAGCTTTAATAATCATAATTGATCATTTTTCATATCAAGTTCAGGCAAAGAAATAATTTATCTCGACTGTTATTCATAAGGAAGGCAAAAATTCAGAGAACAAAATAATTGAAGTGTCAATTAGGAAGTTTAAGTAAAAGTGGAGAAATTAAAAAAAGCCCAACATTTCTAGCATAATTTATTAGCATGTTAATCAAGTTTTAATCAGATATTAGTCTGATAATTTATGTATTCCCATCAGTCATGTGCATGAAACGACTACTAAATAAGCTTCTTTCTGATTTAGTTTTAATAATATGTTTTAATAGAAAAGCACACTGCATTCTGAGCAGCAAAATGAGCAATCCAGACTCTCTACTGAATAAACATATAAGGCACACACATAAAAAGAGCTTTCAGTTAAGGAAGCTGTTGCAAGCATGATTTTTGTAAGCAAAGATATGCTCCCTTGAGGCCCAACTAGAAGCAGAATTCCTTAATCTTATGGGAAATTTTATTTTCTAAGCCAAAACAATGTAGGAAATGCTTGTTATTTAAATGTGAAAGGAAAGTGTTTTGCTTCACCTGTTTGGCCTTTGCAGCAAGAAACACAGAGTCTTGTGTGAAAGTATTCAGCTGTGGGTCTGTGTATTTTGAATGTTTTGAATAAGCTTAAAATCAGATATATAAAATGTGTGCTCTTGCTACTGAAAACACCAGGCATGCTTTTAGGGATTAATAATTAATATGCAAATATAATTTGGAAATAATGTGTATGCTAAGACTTAGGACTTGATTGTATGTTAAGAAGTGCATACATTCATGACACTCCCATACTCATCCCAGTGCTTTTTAGTGATTATTGCTCACTGTTAATTCAAAACACCTGCAATTCCCTTTGTTTTGATCAAAGCACTTTTTCTCCCTTGAGACTGATGGATGGCTTTGTAATTTGTGAGGTAATATGTTAAAGGTCAGGAGTTAATATGTCCAGTGGAACTTGCTCTTCTACTTGCCTTCATCTCCCAAATAGGCTTATTTTTCTGGTATCTGGAACCCCTGTTCATATATACACTAAATGTATGTGTGCTCACACTTAGGCATGTGTTTATGTGTGTGCATCTCACTGTGTGCACATATATATAAATGCACAGAGTAACCTTTAAGAAAATTTTCTCTAATACTTCTTTTTGTAACAATCTATTGCTGTTTGTACCAAGTATTATTCTTCTTCTTTTTAAAATTAAAATACCCACAAAACATGCATTTACTTTCAGCTATAGAAAATGCTAATAATGCTTTTAGAATGGTCTTTAAAAAGTCTAATTATATCATTTAAAAACGGAGAGACCAAAGGGCAAGCTAAATTCTCCTAACATAAATCAGACTTTTTTATTTCAATGACTTTAAAAACCTCAAATGCAGTAATTTTAATAGCAATGAAAGAATGAATAAGTCATAACTCCGCCTGATCACATAACTGTCTATAACTGTTATTAAATGCTCCAAAATAAGTGAACTCATTATGTTTCTGCACTGCTTTTAGCTAATCTAAGATTCTGCTCACTTAATCATGCAGAAAAGGCTTTAGCACAGTTTTAGACCCTCAGCAAGGTCACTTCAATGCCTTTTTTTTTTTTCTGTTCTGCACTGATCATTTAAGAACAGCACTTTGACCCGAAACTGATGATCTCTCATATAAGCTTGAATGCTTAACCCCAAAAGGGCTGTGTTTCAGATGTACATTTGCACAGCCTATTGTCATATTTGCTGCAAACTGAGCCAGACTCTCTTTTCAGGGAAGGAGGAAATGCCAATCAGAATTTGTAGATGTTGTGTGCATGGTGAAAGTACATTTTATGATACCTTCAGAGACTTGGAGTGATTTTTAAAACACATGCTCCTGCTATGGACACTTTAATGTGTTTTAATTTGCCCTAGGTATGGCAATCACATGTTGTTTTTTACTATATGGTTCTCTGCGACAATGTATAAATCTTATATGTAAATCTTTCCCAGAAATATAATTTATTTAGGCATTACAGTCCATTTAGACAATTCTTGCCTACAGTGAACCTGCAAACACATCCAGAAGCTAGGGAGCAAACGTTGTCTCTTCTTTTCTTCATGGTGCCTGTGCTACAAAGTAAAGTGCATTTTATGTCAGTAAAGTGTTTTCAGAAATCAGGAGTAGAGGTGAAGTCCTACACCACTGTAGCTAATGCAAAAACTCTTTTATTGATTCAGTGGCAGCAGGCTTGGGCTTTGAATGGCAAATGAAGACTGTAATTCTCAAACGCTGGTAAACGTGCTGAGCTTTACTCATCTGGTTTGTGCTCTTGATATCAGCAGGATGACTTCACCTGAGTAAAGTTGTAGAAAACTTAATCCCAAAGGCATTTGCTTCCTGATGTGCACCCTCCTGTCTCTCCTCATCTGGGCACAGAGTCAGAAGGGGGAATAATGCAGCCATAGCACTAAAGCAGTGTTTAGCAGTGTTTAGCAGGCCTGTTTTTTCACCCAGCAGCACCATCTTCTCTACACATGGTGAACAAAGTTGTCCTTTATGGTCCTAAAAGACCGTTTCAAAAATATTCTCTTTTTCTTCTTTTTTTTTTTTTTTAAATTATATTTTAAAGGCAGAATGTGTTTAGCATGGGTGAGAAAACATTCATGTACTTCCCCCACATCTTTTCTGAGCCTTAGCAGCACAAAACCAATTTTTATTGCATTTAATTACTAGTGAGAATAAGAATAAAAGAAAATAAATCACAAGGACAGCATTCAAATTGCCCAGTGCAGCTTTTCCAGCTATCACAGACAAGCTGTCACAGTGCTTACCTGCGAAGGACTGGTCCCTACCAATCTCTTCCCCCACACTTTGCTGTGAAATGAAATTTTTTCTTCTTTTCTGCAGATATGAAAAGTACTCTGTGATTGTACAATTTCTGGCCTTTCATTGCTGCCTGGAGTCAGAGTCATAAAATCTAGCCTGTAGGTCGATTATGGTTCTTCCCCAGACAGTGTTTGTGGGAAGACGCCCTCCCTGCCCTCCAGCCCTGCGAGGGGGAATGGGAGCAGCAAGCAAAGGCATTTGTACCTCATGGCAGTGCATTTGTTCTTCAGACTGCTTGAAGAACAGCAAGGGCATGTCAAATGGTGTCCTCACTCCCTCAGACTGTGGGATGGTGGGTGCATTTACAAAATGCTTTTCAGCTGTATGGAAAGGCAGTTTTCCCTGAGCTGCCATAAATCTTATGGCTCTCACTGCTCCTCTGGGCCTTGCATTGGCCATGCCTGTTTGGGAGACACAAGTGATTGTTTAAAGGTAGTCTGTGGTGTTAAACCATAAACTTTTCAAGTCACAGACTAGTCAGTGTTTATACTGTACCTCAGCACAACTGGTGCCAGGCCTACAGGCACCACTGCAATGCACTTGATGTAAAGGCAATACAGTAATTCCCAGTGTAACAATGTACTTTGGTATATAATAAATTAGTATTGTTGTATTTTCTGGGAAGACCAGCATAAGAATTACATTATAAATATTTTACAACAGAGCAGCAGGTTCACAAAAGCAAAAGAAACCTGAACAAAAACACAAAAATACCCCACCAAACCAAATAAATAATGGAATAATCCTTCAACTGGATATAGAATAATAAAATAATATTATATTTTAATATTGTTTGCTTGAAGACAATTAATATTTAATTAAAATGTAAATTTTGGTTCATGCTATTTAGATAAATGCCTGAGCCTTGAATTGGTGCTCCATTTCTCATTTTAGATAAGAAAGAGTACAAACAAAGGTTTGAGGGAGACCATATGCCTCAAGAAGAGGAAGGAATTTGCCCAGTTCCCATTGGAGAGGTGTTGTAGTCAGAGACCCATTTTTCTGCTGCTTTTGTCATGTCCATTCAGGAACTTCAGAAAATGTGCTTGGTGAATTGTGCAACCAGGGGTTTGCAGAGCCCTTTGCTGCTGTTGTGCCCTGTCCCACATTCTGTCTGTGAAATAAGGCCACTGAAGCACTCAAACAAGTCAGATTCATGCTGCCCCATTCTGCATATGATAAATTATTGTGACACCGTGGTACAGCCACTGGGCAATGCCACAGAATCACTGCTGCAAGGAGAATGTCTCATATTTTTTAGGTCTGTGCTCTCTTCTACACAGGCTAGCTTTTCACTGGGAAAAACAAAATCCAGCTGCTTAGAAACAAGAAAAGACACATCTTGGGCTGAATAAATAAAAGCTAAATATTACTACTAGCATGGCAAATGAAGAGATTTTCTACAGGCAAGAACAAAGCCAAATCCCATTCTAAGCATTTCAGAATATAAGCAGTATCTGCATCCAAATCAGAATTGCATAAATGTGATCCACATTCTTAATTCACTGCATCTAAATCCCAAAATCTGATGAGTGTGTGTGTGTGTGTGTGTGTGTGTGTGTGAGTGTGTATGTGTGTGTGTGTGTGTGTGTGTGTGTGAGATGTTAATGGGGGAGGAGGAATTCTAACACATTTCATTTCTGTATTTTGCCTCTTGAGTCCACCTGAGATTTAGGGAATGCTTTAGGGCCAGCCAATAAGCAGTTCTGCTAGCAAAATTGCCACATTCACGTGGTAATGATTTATGAGGACATAGCATTATTTATGCATAATTGCATAAGTGCTGTGTATTAGCAATCATGTTTATAACCCCCAATGCTTAGCACATTTTTGCATGAATTATTATGCATGTGAAATACTGTGAAGTTGTTTTAAAATATTATAAAGTATTTTCTCCTAATAAACATGTTTGCAAATATCCAGACTGGCCTGTGAATTAAAGCAGGGTGAGAGGCTTGAATCTGTATTTATTAAAGTCAATGTGACTTCAAAAGGAAACACATCAAATTCTAAAACCTTTTTTTTTTTCGCCCTCGGATGGATTGAACAACTATGGAACTGAAACTGACTAAATCAAAATTATCATGAAATAAAAATATCCAGCCATGCAAAATTCCAACTCTAGTCAGCCACTTGTGACTTTTTTCCTGCTAATTTCATTCATAGTGTTTGAGCACCAGACCTGAATAAACTGAATAAACTGCTTATAGGGCTGTAGAACAGATCCTAAGCAGGATTTTTAAATGGTACTTCTATTTTTGTTTTTTAGCAGTAATTCTTTTTATTTACTATTTCCATCCAGATATTCTTCATGCTATCCTGGAGCATAAAGAGTTATGGTTTGAAGGCTTTATTTGCCATAGATAAACTTATTTAGGATGCAACTCCATGCAAATTTTAATTTTAGAAAACACATTTTTTTCACATCTGCCAGCAACATAGAAGTCACACATCCGTTTTTTTGCAAGTATTTTGTGTGAATTGTAAGGAAATTTGTGTTGATTCAAGGTTTTTCTGTGGGAAGCACTAAAACGTCATTAAACGGTTTTCTTCCTTGTGGTTCATGCTTTGTTTCTCAATAACATCAAAACCATCTCAGGATCTCATGTATCCAGTGTAAATCTAGCATGAAAATAAAGAAACTGTTTGGGGTCCCTGATAAACAGCTGAGTTAAATTTTTTCATGTTTGTAGGGGTTTATGACTGGGAGGTTCCTCATCAGGATGAGAAGTCTACAGGGCCTGCTGACACACTCCCCAGGTTCCTGAGGGAAGTAGCTGATGTTTTTGCCAAGTCTCTGTCCATCATTCCTGGGAATTCATGGTGATAAGGCAAAGTTCCTGGTGACTGGAAAGAAGAAATTATTGCTTCCATTTTTAAAATGGAGAGAAAGAGAAATCTGGGGAATTTCACATGAGTAAGCCTCATTTCACTGCCTGGGAAGATTATGGAGTAGGTCTTCCTAGGAGATATGCTAAGGCACATAAAAGAAGGACATGATCCATGGCAGCCAACACAGCTTTACTAAGGGCAAATTGTGCCTGACCAATCTGGGGGCCTTCTGTGATGGAGTGACAGCAATGATCATCACAAGGGAAGAGTGAAAGATGTCATGTATCTAAATTCCTGTAAGGCCTTGCATATAATCCCACATGACACTTTTATCTCCAAATTGGAAAGACATGGATTTGACAGATGGACTATACTGTGCATAAAAAAATTGGCTGGATGGACACAGGCAGAGGGTTGTGGTCAATGTCTCTGTGTCCAGGTGGAGGCCAGGGACAAGTGGGGCCCCTCAGGGGTTTTTTTTAGGACCACCACTCTTCAATATCTTCATCAGCAGCACATGAGATGAGGCGTACCCTCAGCAAAGTTGCAGGTGACACGAAGCTGAGTGGTGCAGGAACACAGCAGAAAACAGGATGCCATCCAGAAGGACCTGGACAAACTTGAGAAGTGGGGCTGTGAGAACATCATGAAGTTCAACAAGTACTTCAAGTAAGTGCATCTGGTTTGGGAAAACCCCAGATGTGAATATAGACTGGGAGAAGGCAATGAGAGCAGCCATGCAGAGAAGGAGTCGGGGTTCTCATGGATGAAAAGCTGGACATGAGCCAAGAGTGTGCACTCAGCTCAGAAGGCAAACAGCATCCAGGGCTGCACCAAAATGTGAGCAGCCAGCAGCTTGAGGGAGGTGATTATCCCTCTCTGCTCTGCCTTTGTGAGATCCCACCTGGAGTGCTGCATCCAGCCCTGGGGGTCTCGACACAAGGACATGGAACTGTTGGAGGGAGTGCAGAGGAAGCCACAAAGATTATCAGAGGGATGCAGCATTTCTTTTACAAATACAGCCTGAGAGAGCTGGGGTTGTGCAGACTGGAGAGGAGAAGGTTCCTGGGACATTACATTGGAACTTTAAGGGGACTGATAAAAAGGAGGTAGAGGGATTTTTGATACAAGCAGATGGTCACAAGGCAAAGGGGCAGTGGTTTTAAGCTGAAGGTTTAGATTAGATGTTAGGAAGAAATTTTTTCCTGTGGGGAATGAGTAACTGGAACAGGTTGCCCAGGAATCTGTGGATGCCATATCCCTGGAGGTGTTCAAGGCCAGTTTGAATGAGGCCCTGTTCAACCTGATCAATGGAAGGGAGGTGGAAACTAGATGATCTTTAAGGTCCTTTCCAACCCAAGCTACTCTACAATTACATGACACAACCTGCTCTCATATATAAATATACACAATATAAAACTCACATAGTATGCAGTATGAATGTATCTAAAAAATCAAATTATCAAGAAAGAAAAATGTGCTTCCATAGTGCCCTGGAGATTGCTAAGTGTGTCTTCATTATATCAGATTCAGTCAAAGGGAGGAAAATTTTTAGAGGTACCTGGTGGAAGAAGCCATGTAAACTTATGGGTGGTAGTTTTAGATCTGGAAAGTACAGGGAAAATATTTTGATATCATGCACTTAGTATGGCATTCTTTTCCCCCCACAATTTGAAAAAAGAGAGGGAGTAGAAGAAGGCACTTATCTTCTTCAAGCCCATCTTGAACATCAGCAAATATCATTGAAACAACTGGCTGATCATAGTAGACATAAAGGAGAAAAAGGAATTATTAATACAAGTCTCTGACCAATGATGATTTCAAATCCATAACTTTATAGAATTTGGTATGAAACTCGAGGAAAAGCAAGCCTGGGGGTTTTCTATGTTTAATTTCAAAGCAGACTGAATTTTCTAGCTTCCAGTCATTTTATTGAACTTCCATTTACATTTCTGTATTTTGGTAAAACAGACGTTATTCAAGTACTTGCAAACACAGGAGTGTGAAGAGACCGAAAGATCAATGTAGATTAAAGCTTATGTGAAATTTATGAAGACTCATTGACCCAAAATCCAGGTCCTCAGATATGAGGCTTACTAAGTATCTTCACTGAAATGTCTTTCATATTACCGATAATAGCAATTTTTTTTCACTAGTGTAAAGGACCATTATTATTTTTTCAGATATATACTATTTTTGCCCTACATCATTAGTGTGTCAGAAGAAAGGGCAATATAGGGGTTTGCTTGTCCATAGGTAGATGATAATCCATTGGACAAGCATGCTGTTAAGTCAGGTCATTTGCTGCTTTTTGGGGAGGAGTGGGAATGCTCCTATCCCACACCACCATTAAACTAACCACAGACCCTAACACAATCATAAGGTCCTTAGTCATCAAGAAAACATGTTAGGCTGTTTGAAATATTGTAGGTGAAGGTACTGCTGTAATCCTCAAAATCTCATCACCAATCAGTCCCCAAATTCCTTTATGATTCAACTAAATGCAGGTGAAAAAATAGTTTAGTGTCCTTTCTCCTGCTGATCCTTATTTGACTTTCCCCATTTGTCCAAGAATGACCACTGGAGAAAATTTTCATCAAGGGCTGTTCTGCCATTACCAAGCTTTGAAATCAGCCCATCTGTATGATTCTGTCCCCGGTCTCTGAAAATCTGTAATGAATTTGTCTTACAGAAAACCTTAATTGATCTTCTGGGATGTGTTTATTTACTTCAGTTCTTACAACATATTTACTTATTTGGATGAATTTACTGCAGTAGACAGAAGAAGCTGTTTACTTCTCAAATGTGTAATTGATTTTTTTTTCTTTTTATAGATAAGTGTGACTTCTAATTCAAAAAATGTTTCCACAGACATAAAATACTTTCAAAAGTATATTTTACTTCACAGCAAATGCATTTACTTCTGCTGGTGTGGTCATAGTTCTACCAGACTTCAATTTAGGTCATGTAGTGGAAAGTAGACTCAATCATATTCAAGGGGACAACAGACACCCCCAAAATATTCCAGGTCAACCAGGATAGCAATGTCCTGTCTCCTGGAAACAGTGCCCCTCTCATGTTCAAGAAAGGTCACAGCTGATGTCAGTACAAGTTAAAATAAGATAAAAAACAGATTAATAGTACATTCTACTACAAATAAATCTTGCTTTTTCAAAAAAGATAATCCTATTTTGTTTGTTTTATATACAGCTATTTTGTTAAAAGAAGTGACCAACAGGGCATCACACAACCCATGCTGTGAACCAGATTCACAGAATGTTATGTTATGTTATAGCACAGCCAAAGGTGCTAAACTAAGGAGCAGTTACCTCACATGTGCTATGCTTTCCAGGAAAAGGGGGTATCAAAAGATTCTTGGGAGGATTTTTTCTTCTTGCTTCCCTATTAACAGATTTTTAACAGAGCGCAGTGTTTTTCAGATGTACGTGACAAAAAGCATGCACAGGGATTCTCTTTAATTGGTAGAAACTAGCTGTTTCTCTATCCATACATTTTAGCACATAAATCAACTATTTTTAGGAGCTGTTGGGAGCGTAAAATTCTCTCCTTTTCGTCTTCTCCCCCCACTTTTGCTGCAGGAGAAAGACCAGTTCCTTTAGACATCCATTGCTTGTTAAATCCATTCATTCTGATAGGCTTGGCTAGTGTCCTTAGACATAATATCTTAATGTACATATGTTTTTAAGCAATGACTTGCTTATCTTAATAACATCACTAACCCAATTTGTTCTTAGAAATATATGGAGACCAAATACTAATGTAATAGAAAGTGGAATTAAAAACAAGGTGCCAGGACAATTGTTTCCTTAAGAAGTCCTAGTTTTGTCATGCTTTCTCCATCTCTCTCCCCTGCTCACCTCACTGGAATTGTCAGCTGTTTCAGAAAAGTGTAAGTAGTCCCTTTGTTAGGTACTAATGACCTTTTCTTGATTTTGAAACTTACCAGAAGTTAAGCAACTCATGGATGCACATGTGCATCCGCTCATAAGATCAGTTTTCTCCAGCAAAATGCATTGTAATTTTATGCAGTGTTTAATCATTATTCCTATTTTGCAAGAATATCAATAAAATGTGTTATAATGTTTAAATAAAAGACATTCTCAACCAAATGATCATAGAAAGCATGCTTAAAAAGATGTCAGCTTACATTTTTACAAGTGATAGGAGCAACCCACACCAACTGGATGCAAACCACACAGATGGCTAGCAAGTTAGAGTATTTACAAACGCCTCGGATATTTTAACATTCTCACTCTTTCTACCTGCCACAGCAAATTTGAACTAGATTTTCCAGCTGCTGTCAGATCCAAATGCAAGAGTGTCCTTCATTACAAGCACCCCTACCAGGAATCCTTGGCAGTATGTGTCTATCTTCCCCGTGTATTCTCTCCCCTGTAGCTTGCAATTAGTTGATGGAGTATAAAAAGAAGGACTGCAGAATGATAGAAGCGCAGATGCTTTGCCTTGCCTGGTGGAGTATGAGGGTTTTTAGAGGCAAGCTGGATGTCAAAAATGGAGACAATCCCTCCCTTGCTTAAAGGAACCAAAATCATTCAGGAAACTGTGCATGTTCAGCTGTAATTATGTAATAGACTACAGTGATGAGTAACAGCTCGTATTTTGGTGTGGCAGAGGTAGTGTAATACAATGTTTGAAAATGTGGTTTTCTCAGTCCCATCCGAAATCACCACCTTCCCCTACCCTGCTTTGCATTTCATGCAACCTTTCTGATTAGGCAGTGTTTTCTTCCTACTTTAACAATTATAACAACTTAAAGAACCCAAATCAGGCCTATCACTGTTGTGTATAGTCATAGCATTCTGATGTACATATGAGTGCTTTAAAAGCTGTAATTGTTTGGGTTACTAAAGGAGCCTTATTTTCAACCAAAACAAGCTTGTTGACTTCATTACTTTTTTAAACAATTCTTCCAGCAACTCCTTTACTTCTGACACGTATCATCAGAACCTTCTGCTGTTGGCAAACCATCATTTAATGAAACATCAGGAAACACACTATAACATTCATCTAAATGAATCTCTCATGTCTAAATGGGTAATATTGAAACATAAATATTTTTGCATTTGGGAGACTTTCCCTTGAGAAAACCACACATAAAATGGAAGATCTGTGAGTAATGAATGACAGTTTCTTAAAAGTTAATATTTTCTTTAATCTATTTCCATAACAGGAGAAGAGAAGAAAACACAGTGCTAAGCATAAGGTGTGCTTTTGGGATTAGAGAAACAATCTCTGCTAGTATGTATATCTCAGACCACAGGGAACAATATGCACACCACAAACACATTTTTATTTCATTTAATCAAATACAGAGGTGTCTGAAATATTTTTTCCATGTTATTAAAAGGATTGAGGATTCCTTACATTTTCTTTTTTCTTTTTCTTCTTTTTTTTTGAATAAAGAAAAGTAAAACTGCCCTAAATGCTGGACTAGACTCTGTGATTGTCATGTAAGGTAATGAAACCATTAAATGCACAGTATTAAGAAGAGACAAGATGCAATTAGCCAAGAAATTACTCTGATCTCAGTGACATTTTCAAAAAATCATAATACAATATACATTGCAGGACATGATTGACAGTCTAATCCAGTTTTGATGGAACGTAGTCCACATACTGAAAGTAAAGCAGTACACGGCCAGATAAAGCTCACAGCTGTGAATCCCTGATATGTCCTTACAGTCTTGTCACCCAGGAAATTCCTCAGGTTTAAAAGATGATGAAAGTATCGACCATTAATGACAGGATCATCTCCTACCCTGAAATAAAATGTACTAATCCCTTTTGCTAGGTCTATGAATTCCTAATATAAATTATATAAACTGTAGTAATTCATCTCTGTTAGCACAGTTGTGTTTGGAAATTGTACAGCAGTCTTTGCCCTATTTGAAATGCCAGATGAAAGCAAGACATGTTCGTTTAAGCTGCAGCATAAAGTAATTTAACACAGGGGACAGAATAACTTCTGGATAATGAGCAGTATATATGTAAAAGAAGGAAGTTCTGAAGTTCTAAAGTGGCCTGATGGATTTATGCCTGATCTTAGAAAGAGGCCAAAAATGTAAATATAGGAAGTATTGTTAAATGCAGGTGCTTTGTTATACATTTGTAAGATGATTTAACGATTGAGTCATGCAGAATACATCCTCTAACTTCAAAGAGACATACAATGGTCATTTATGTCTTACAAATAATTTAGATGGTAACCTATCCATCATTTTAAAATAAGTAATGTGGATCATACTGGATTATACTGCAAGGGGGAAAAAATAAAAAAATTAATCTGAAGTGACATTTACAAACACATTTGAATTTCTATAATCCATTTTTGATAGTATATGGGCTGCACATGTCTATCAAGCTGGATTTGCAACCATGTGCTCATGTGTCATTGACACCTATAGCATTGGCTAAACAAACAGTCATTGATGAAGTCAGATAGTTAACCATCTAAAGGGCATGCAAGGCATCTGTAAATCTTGCATAGCACAAGGCTAGATCTTGGATGCTTTCCACATAAGTAATGACATTACAGAAATGCAAGGTTATTGAAAGAAATATCTGGGATCCATGGATGTAGAATTCTTCAATAGCAGTGTTTACTAGTTTTAAGAGTAAAGCTGGTAGAGAGAGAATATTGCTAATGAATAATATTTTCAAAAACCCATATTTGTTCTAGAGGTAATTTTTCAAAAGGATTCCATGTTTGGTAGCCTTTTAGACATTGTGCCTCTGACAAAAGTCGACAGTAGAAATCTTTGCACTGCACATGCACACAAAGCAGAGTCCAATGTTATTAAGGGCTCTGGGAACACTTCAGGAAGCAGAACATGAGAGAGGCAATTCTTTTATGTCTGGGCTAACATTGCTTTTGCCAGTTATGTTCAGAATCATTGCAGTGAGATCAAAAGCAAACACTACACTTAACTTTCCACAACTTGTGGGATTAAAGATATCCCACAGGTATGATGGACTACAACTGATTCAAACTCTTCAAATTTCAGCAGGTTTCAGCATATAATAATATGAACCAAACCAAAACTGATTGCATGCCATTCTCAAATCACCCAGAGAACCCAAAAACCCGCCAAAAAGCAGCAGAAATCTATTAGTCATTTGGAAATGTTTGAATAAAAATTCAATAGATAATGTCAGACCAAAAACCAGAACTCAACTTTGAACATCTACCCAAGCTTACATGCAAAGAGGTGACTAATGGATTATGCCACTTTGTGAGTCAGACTTATAAAAATACTGCATTTCCAACCTGAGGATTTGATTTATTCAAGCTGGATAGTACTAGAGATGAATACAACTGGGGTGTAAGTAGCTTATATTAAATTCAAGGGGTTTGCTTGAGCTTTTTTTAAAGTTTCCTAAAAGCTGCAATTTAATGCTAAATTCTATTTAAAGGATGTTTGGATCTGAAATAGCCTCTGGATAATTTTCATTTGTCTATGTTCTATTTATACTATTCAACACAGATATATTATTTTTTATTATCTTATCTATCAAGATCTTGAACATTTGGAAATACTATTGACATAAAGCAGAATTAGAAAGCACAAAATACAGCATTTAATGACAAGATTTTATTGCAATAGTGCACATACAAGAATACACTTTAGATTACTATCATAACTAATATATTGCACTACTGATAAGAAAATAGCAGAAAAAGAATGCTTTATAATTCAGCAGCTTGAAACTAAGAACGTGATGATTATCTTTGATTTCACTAAATTTGGTTGTAATCAGGGGTCGTCAGAAGCTCCTAGGAGGATCTCTGCACACCACTGCAAATGATCCTAGCCCAGAACACTGCAAGTTAGAAAAGTGTATATAAAGTAGGACTGCTTCTACTGCTCACAATATCTTCCATAAGTCTACCATGAATTACTTAGAACTCAGCAAGGCTTCCTGAGGGAAGATTTTTCTGTTTCTGTTCTGAGTCAGATACTGTGCAATCTTTACTCACTGTTATAAATTAGCTGTGAATGTGTCTTGCCTACACAGCTTCATGTCATCAGGTTCTGTCTTTCTCCTTTTTTTTAAATGAACAAAAATCAAGGAAAAATGAAAGAGTACCTGCATTTCAAGGTCTAGTTTTTTCTTGTAATATGGGTTTTCCCAAGAAGAGAGGCAGAGGAATGAAAATGAATGTCTTGTGGGTTTGAATAGTAGGCGCTTTTATGTTCAACAACAGTACAATTGTATTCTTTGTTTTTAAGTATAACTGTCTTTATTTGAGGTAAATGAAGATTATCGGCCCAAATTGTTTCAAATTGTTTTTGATTACCTCTGCTATAATCTTTAGATGAACAGATATTCAGAGCTGCCTCTTTCTTTTCCCATGTGCACAATATGATCACGATTTTCTATTTTTATTATTACTTAGAGAATAAAATAAAAGAGAATAACTTTTATTTCAACGGTTTCAAAAGTAAACAAATATGTTGAGCTTTTTAAAAATAACAAATACATTGACATTTTTGGATGTTTTCCTAGGTTGCCATTTATATTCAATTTTTAGGCAATCAGCTTCAATTCTGGCATAGTAATTTATTAGAGAATCCAGAATTCTTTGAAAAAAGTCAAAACTGATGATGCCAGCAGACTCAACATGAGAGTATAATGCAAATGCAGTTAGTTTGCTGTATGAGCATTTAAAGGGAGAGAAGAGGAAGATGCTGTGAAAACAAATGAATATTTTAGTGTGTGATATGCTAATCGTGCAAACTTTGTTTTTCATATTTGTCTTGGTAATCTTAGATTTTTAATAAATTTAATATTATATGTTGTGATAAATCCTAAAGTTCTTTTAAATACAATTGTTTACACTGCAAGTTAAAGGACTGAATCTCATTTTGCATGTGTAATTCCAGCATCAGCTACACTAGATATCCTTTTTATATTTTTACACCTTTTTATATGCTATTTTATGTTTTTCTGCTTTTATTAGTCTTTTATGATCTGTTCTTACTTCTGCTGCAAAAATCACAACAGCTAAAGCCATTATTTGTAAGTAGTTTTATAACACTCAAATTTCTGGTATTAATAGTCTGATAATAAAGAAAACTATAGATGTTGGTACTATCAGTGCTGAAGTAAACAAACTTACTCTAAGGCTAAATAAAGGATAATGAGAAATGTTTATACTATATTCAGAAGGTAATGCCCAGTGTTTCCACTTGGCCGAAAATCCTAAGTAACTCCAAATGCTATTTTTTTGCTTAAAAGCAAAAAATTATGTATTTACTGTGTTCTGAAACATCAGTGATGTTACATATAGTACTATAGACTTGTTGATGTAATATTTAAGATGGAGAAAAGAATAGTGATGGTCTCTAGTCAAACATAGGTACTAATAACAATTCACAGGGTAGAGTGCCTGACATTTTCAAAGCTCTGTATAGTCATATGAAAAGCATTAGAAAAATATGAAAATAATAAATCACTCTCAGCGTAAAAGGTTCCTGTGTGCTTCAACAATTAAGAGAGCATAATGGAAGACCAGAACGCTGTGTTTGGAGAACACGTGTGTGGTGGGGGAAGCCTTGTTTGCTTAAAGGCAATGTTTAATATTTCTCAAGATATGAAATAGCTTTCTGGCACATCTGTTATGGCTAATTAATTACTTTAATTTGGTTTAAGTTGCGCACTTGAAGATGAATAATGCACAATAACAAGGCTGGGCTTTGGGAGGAAGACCTTTGGTGGTCTGTACAGTGTGCTGCCTCATTACAGAGCTAGTTATCTGCGGGAAGTCTGACATTGAAAGGTACTACACGTCCCATAACGCCCTCCCTTAACTGTGATGATTGTAGTTTCTTCCTAAAAGTGATGATTAGGAGAGAGAAAAACAAAACTGAAAGCCATATGAATATTTCATGCAAATGTAAGCAGGCACTTACTGGACGCAGACCTTGATTGATGCCAGAGTGCCTCTAAATGCCTTGACATTGAAGGGTTTAGACTTCCCTTTCCACAATGACTGCTTCAAGAGCTGCAGTTAATAGAGGAATATAACTGTATTTCACTGAAGAGCTCTTTATTACTGGCTGATATTAAACAAGTCCACAAGCCTTCAGTTTGAGTAAGTGAATCTAGATACAAGAGTTAGTGGATATCTAAATGAGAGAAGATAGTTAAGGTTTCTTCTCCCTCTCTCTTCCTGTTCTGTAGCTCAATTGCTTGCATCAGTTTTAAATTCCTTCCTATGAAGAAGTGAATCAGCAATACATGAGGAATCAGCCATAAATTGTTTCGGAGTACCTCTCCAACCTGTTCAACAAAGCACCAAATGGAAATGTCTAAACAATTTGTTAGAAGGAGGCGAGTGTTTTTCAACCATATTGAAATTAATCTAACTATTCAGATTTTAAAGCTTAGAATTTAAGAATTTTTCCCAACAAGGATTCTGAAATTCTGTTGAAACATTGATCAAAGAGAAAAATATCTAGTTTTTTCAAGGAATGGTTTATCTTTTGTTTGCATAGGGACACGAATATTTCTGTGCATATGGTATGTAAGAGCCCAATACTGTCATACTTTTGAAGTGGCCTCTTGATAAGAGAGGGGCCTTTCTAAATGGAATAGTAATGTATGCAAATAGTTTAGAAGCTGTAAAGGAATAGTCTTTCAAAATCAGTCAAATGAAGGAACCATATTTTGAAAGTTGACAGTGAGATGCTTCATGGTGAGTGTGAGATGATGATCATAATATGTGTTTACAATGTTTTATTAATAGACAAACCAGCCTTTGAAAAAAGCTGTGTGACTACCATACAATTTCATCAGGATTGTGGACTACACTTTGCAAATACTTTTTTTATTTTTTTTAAGCCTGATTCATAAAACTCCTTATTTATGGCTCTGATTCATTTAGGCAGCAATTTTAATCAATATGTTAGTAAAGGAAATGGAATGATTCCTCACCAGGACACATCCATCCTTCTGTTTCACACATTAAAAGGCACTTCTGTCTATACCTTCTGAAATCCAGTACAGCATCAACAGAAGGACTGTGGGATCACATTTTCATTCCCCACACAGGTTCCCTCAGGTGCATAATGGACTGGATTGTCCCTTCCCAATCATCCACACCCCACGCAGGGGTGTGTTCTTAAACCTCTTTCCTTCCAGGTAAAATTGTTCCTCAGGTGGTTTGAGAAGAGAAACAGCTAAGCTGGTTTTCTCCACCATTGCCACAGAAGTTTAAGTAAGTTTGCCATACAGTTTTTTCACCTAATTGCTAACCATACTAGCAGAAGCGAATAAGTATTTTTTATTATTTTTTTTCTTTTAATCATTACAGTATATCTTCTCCTTTCTGCTAGATTTGGGCACTTTCACTTAATTTGTGTTTTGACAGGAGATATCCAGTAGCTAAAGATAAAATAGAATTAAAATTATATTTTAAACTCTTTTTTTTTTTCTTGCGGCACACTGTAAAAATTAAAGCAAAAATAAAATAGTTAGGGTTTCTTCTAAATGAATGTGTTGGACCTTGGTTGGTTATAGGTTATTAAATTACATGTAAACAGAGATTTTTAGCTGCCTTTATCATATTGATAACATCTAGTTATGATTTCTTCTGAAATAAAGGACCTGCATTGATTTCTGTTTAAGTAAGTAGGACTTTTACCTATTGGTCTAGCAGCTACTGGCTTAGTTATACAGGCTAGTATATTTTCCAAATTCTCACATATTTGTCTCTTGCTTTAGGAGTTTCTGTATTACCTAAAGCAGAATGTGATGAGAAGTGAAGAGTATCTCTAAGGTAAAATTGTAGGAGATACCACATGACAGCCATTGCAATGTGATTTCTATTTTACAATAATACTCTTAAATTGCTGGTAGTTGTATACCAGTTAACAATGTTCTGAGCACTTTCCAGCTGTGAGCAGTCCTTATGTGCCTGCTCATGCCCACATCTGATTCTGTGTTACTGAGCTGACCATGTGTTTTCAGAACACTAAAGCCCATATGCACACTTATGTCCATAAAAAACGTCATGCAACGCTGATTTTTAGCTTGTGCAGGTGGATCATGACCACAGAGTGAACTAAGAGAGCAAAAGTGAGCCTTGGTAATGTTACAGCCTGATTGTTTCTAAGGAGGTGTAGTGTGCCAGTATTTTTTATGCACTAGTGAGAGGGAAGACAAGACCAGGAATACAAAGCTGCATGGAAGGACTTGAAAAACGACAAGTTAATGAATACTGGATCACTTTGTTATTAAAAATAAAAGCAGATTTAATCTTAACATTTCATAATCAGTCATGCATCTGACTTTAATAACTGTAAACTTGGACTCACATCTTTGTGCACGAAAGCTAAGGCTCTAATTACCTCCAGATGCAGCCTGTTCCCGTGTGTCTTGAGCAAATGAGTGAAGTCACTCCTGCTACCTGCTGGAACGACAGGTAGATGGCTATTCAGGCAAGAGCAGTAGAATTTTGATGCCACTGTTAGATATTTATGAAAAGAGATGCATTGAATTTTATCTCAGTAGATCAATTTTCAGGACAGAGTTCTTAACAGTGTATTCATAGGCTGGGTACAAAACCAATTTTATCTGCTTCACTGGTGTGTGAACTGTATAAGGAAAGACATCTCTTTACTCTCTGATAGCTTATCTTCCCTGGTGACCATTTATGCGTGCTCTTGTAAATATACATATTTTACAGAAAAAGCTCTTTAAACTATCCTTCGAGATGACCTTGAAATAGAAGCATTTGAATCTTCCAGGAAATTAACAGCAAAGTCTCTTTTGATAATGACTGGTAGGGTGGGAAATGCCACTCAAAGCAGAAGTAATAATCAGTGCTGCAAGCTATTTAATAGTAGAGGTTTAAACAGAATAAGATTTTTACAAGGAAACACACAAAAAGAAAAATACACCTACTCTTGCATCCAAAGTTTCTTAGGAACTGATAGATTTTTTTTAAATAGTTGTTTGGTAAAGTGGGGCTACTGTTTAAAAATATTTAAAGTACACAACAGGAAAATAACCAGTGGGGTATTTTTGTCTTGCTGGGCACATAAATACTAATTAAACTTAGTTATATTAAAAGATAAAATAATGACACTTTTCCATGTGATACACTGAAAGCATGAAAATATTTATCATGGCAACATAAGGAATTTCTTATTATATCTTAGAGTGTAGTTCATTATCTTTATTTCATTCCCTTTTTTTCCACTTTGTTTACTCACTTTTCCACCAAACAAAGCTTCTTAGAGATGAATTCCCCCAATTAAAATATAGGTTCATACATTGTAAATATGTATGTAGAGTGAACATTGACATCACCTCACTTATATCCACTGCCTTGACTTATAAATAAATCCATATATTCTCCTTTTATCTATACACAAACAGACTTATAACTCCATGCTCAAATTTCCTCACACAGATGCACACTATAAAAATACTCTTCTCTATAAATGTCTTCAGGCATACGCACTTTTGTCCCTAACAAATGTATGCTTTGCATGTGCACGTGCACATTTCACAGAGCACACTTTCCTGTGTTCCTCGCCAGCCCACATCAAATGCCTCTAGTTGCTTTTTCTCATGCTGTCTCTTCAAAATTCTCTCATTTCTCTATGTCTATAGCTTGTACTATTCATAGAAATATTCACTTTCTGTACACAAGCACGCACAATCCTTGCAGCATGTACATGTGCAATCTTTTGTAGTAGCAGCTTGATTAACCATGGACTCCTGTTAAAATTTTATAGGTAGAACCTTGAAACACACCTCTACAATACAAGGTATTCCCTTTTAACTTCACTAACAGTGTCAAAATAACTCATAAACTGTTTAGCAAATGCACGGGAAAGAAACTAAAAGGTAATTGACACAACAATAACTCACTTATTGTGGTTTGGATTTTTGAATTGACATCATTACTGTTAATTTTACTCATTATTAACATTTTTGAAAATATGAGAAATCAAAGACAGGTTGAGCAGTGACTTTGGGACAGGTACCCAGAGAGGAACATAGAAATATTTTTTGAAGTTGTGGGAGAGACAAAAACTTTGACTAGAACTCGAACTTGCAAAAAAATGCCTGGAATAACAGAGAAGACATCAGTACGTGAGCAGCAAGCCAAAGTACAAGATGTGGGTCCACGGCTGAACAAGTTAGTATAAGCTGACAGGTCAATTAAACATGATACAGAAAAAGCTGAAATACTAAAAGCTTTATGTGCTTTGGTGTTCAAGGGTAAATTTAGCCTCTGTGGTCTCAGTGCCAAGAAGCAACAACAAAACAGTGAACTCGTGAGTGAAGAAGAGAGTTAAGAGCTATCTGCATCTTTTGAACATATGAAAGTTTATGAGATGTGTCTGAGGGTGCTCAGTAAAAGTACAGCAAAGTCCCTCTGTTTCACTTTTGGAAGGTCATGGAGAATAGGTCAAGTTCTCAAACGACTGGAAATGCACAAATATATACACCTATGTCCCAAAGGGGAAATCTAGGAAACAACAGAGGAATCAGCTTCAAGTCAGCCCCAGGCACATTATGAAATTGGGCCTGATAGAAGCTGTTGTCATAAACATGGAAGACAAGACAATTGGGAAGACACAACATGGGCTGGTTAGTGGCAAATGATTGCCATCAGTGATGGAGTAACTTGCTCAGTGGATGAGGGCAGAGCAGAGATTGCCTGGCTTCATTTCAGCAATGCAATTGGTGCAGCTTCCATAGAAAATTGCACTATGAAAGGATCCTAGTCTAAAAGGACTGTCTATCACATAAAAGAGTGGTAGTAACCATTTAAGAAAGAAAGTAAAATCCATGATTTTGTCTCACGTATGCCATCACTGATATATTACATCTATCTAAACAATTTTTTTAAACTTTTCTAAATGTTTTATTTTTTTATTCTTATTTTTAATAAAAAGCCATGGATTTTTCGTGCTATTCATGAATATAGGTACTGACAAATGTACTAATCAGAAAAAATATTGGGGGAACAACACTAGATGTTTTGTTTGTTTTTATCAAAAAAGCTAGCCATTAATCACGTGACAATATTTTTATTTTTAGTGAGAAACACTGATGTATCTAAGATAGAGTTGATGGGAATCCATCAAATTTAATTATGATTTGGTTGGGAAGGCTTCTTTAGATGGGGATAAGACACAACAGTTCATAAAAACCAATAATCCAGTTATTGAGGAGTAAGGGACTCATACACAAGTTCTTATGCAAATCAGTCCTCAAACAAGGACTTTTACTTCTGTATGTGCACCAAATACATTTACAGTTGTTTAACCCAGAAATAAAAAGATTTTGTTTCAGCTGTGTTTCTGACTACAATAACTCCCCATGAAAAATAATGGTAGCTCTTTTTCAAAGGGTGGGCAAAAAACAACCCCACTGCAAAAAAAGGCACTAAGAGAAAGTGAGTTTAGGTTGTCTGTGCTACTCTGACTCTTGTTCAGTTACAAATACCCCTTCTACTGATCACACTTCTCTCCAAAATGCTTATTAAAATCTTCTTTCTTGCTTAATTTTCATTAACATAATTGTTTTTCAAATTTCTGAAGTAAAACCCTCACTTTGGCTATTTCAGTGACAAAGCTCATTGACTTTCAAAGACCAGATTTTGGCTCAGTTTGGACTAATGGTTGTACACTGGGCTCTATAAACTTTCAGAAATGTTTTGGTGCTGACCTCAGACTAGGCTCACACTGCGTAAAGTGCAGAATTTCAGTCAGCTTACCTTAAAACACTTATGAGATAATCATTGCAGCAACATTCAAACAAAGGTAGAGTGTCTTTAGATGTAGCCAGAGTATATGAGACATTTTTCCTCTAGAACTAAATTCTGAAATATTTTGTATTTATATTAATTATGAAAGCCCATATTTTTAAAGTCTGAATCCCTTGTGACATTCAGAAAATTATTAAATTTCCATAACTGGAAGCAATGAACACCACTTTAAAGTGTAAAAAAAATACTGCTTTTTGACATCTCTATTTTGAGATGGCATCAACAAATATTCAGGTATAGAGGCAGAACAGGTTTTCTTTATTAACAGTTGCATGGATTATCATAGACTAACTGTCATTGCCGTGTTATTTGGAAATTTGTTTTTAATCCAGCAGCACCATATTGCTAATGATTGAAACATCTACCAGCGGCATCTTTCCTAACAGCAGAGAAATGCCATGAAATTGATTTTAATTAGCCTTTGGAAAAAAAAGGAATTATGTAGAATTCAAAATCCATTGTTCAAGTCATATGCCAGCCAAGCTGTGTAAGAGGTTTATACAGCTAACTGGACATTAGGGACCCATGTTTGTGTTCAGAAATGTGCTAACCATTTAATAGAAAAATGTAAAGGATATGTTCACTTACAGCATATCTGTCTAGGTAGTGATTTAATTATGATTGTAATTGTAACCAAGAAGCAGACAAAAGCAGAGGCCAAATTCTCTTCTCCAGAGCAAAGTTCAAAGGGGCTATAGGGATTTTTTTCAAAGATGAAGAACATTTATCTGCATCATATGTTAACGATGTCTGCATCACTGCATGTGAGCATTCTACAAGAACATGGTTGAGATATTCTTAAAATCAGGTCCATTCTCTGCTGAAAAATAAAAATCAGAAAGCAAGTTGTTGACAGATATATCATGCCAGATCCAGAAACCAAAACCAGATGCTTTATGTATTTTAATTTTTTTAGTAGCCTATGAGGAAAAACAAGCAGAACGTCATACAAATGCTTTTCTTTGGCTAAATGGCATGCATCTTTAGGTACTAAAATGTTGATATCAAAAGCTGAATAGGAATCAACTTTTCTTGCTGATCTACAGGTGTAGGGGTAATCTGACCACAAGGAGTGCAACATTAAGAATTCTGACATACACAACCGAGCTTAAAGAATTTCAAGTTTCTAAATGAAGATTTCAAAAAATTATTTTAAAAATACAAGATAGTGCAACTGTTTAAATGAAGAAAATGTTCTGAATTGCAATTGGAGAGCCAACTTAGTAAGATTTTTCTCATTGAAATGTCATTGTTATTTAGGAGAATACTGAATACACTAATTAAATTTATTGCACTTATGTTTAAACAATTATTTCCATTTCTGATGGTTCAGAAACTCTGATCTCAGTATTTTTTCTGCAATTTTGTTACAGGGTCTTGCTGGAACTATGTGGAAGATTCGCATTGGATAACCAAAGCTGTCTGTCTGAGTTCAAGATTTATTATTTATTATTTATTTATTAACCATAGTTCATGATAAACAAAAGTCAAAGTCAATTATGTAGGAACTAGATCTTGTGATTTGGTGAAAAAAAATTTTAGACTACTTCAAAAGAAAACCAATGAAGAAAAAAGTTAGACAAGGACAGAAGGCAAGTAAAAAATAGAAGGCCCAGATAGAGGTTAAAATCATCACCCAGTAGAGTGAAGATCCAAGTATTTAAAGATGGTAATTCCTTCTGATCTGGAAAGTCAATCGCATACTGAGGCTATTAAAAGCAGTTTTAAAAGTTCAAGTTCTGAACATCCCCAAGGATGGGATTTGCTGAACCTCTCTGTACACCCTGTTTCAGTGCTTCACTTCTCTTACTGAGGGCTTATTTTCCCATAATATCCAATCTGAATTCATCTTGCTGCTGCTTCCAATTGCTGTGATTCATCTTTGTGCCCATACCTCTCTCCTTTGACAAGAGTTTTTCTTCCTTTTGTGCATAACTCCTCGTAAGGTACAAAAGATTGCAAAGAGAAGCCAGTGAGCCTCCCAACTGCAAGCCAAAGTTGCCTCATCTTCTACATATACGAGTACAAATCACACATATGTGTGTACATGACACATGCTCCAGTCCCATGCCTGTCTTGGTGGCACTCTGCTGGGCTCTCCCCAGTGTCTCACTCTCAAGGGAGCAGAACAGGACACTGCACTCCAGGTTCAGCCTCATGGACTCCAGGCAGAAGGGAATTACCATTTGTCTTTGGCCTGCTGTCAGTGGTTAGTGGCACTGCCTGGAGGGCATGTGCCTGTTTGATGACCAGGCTGATGTCCACCACAGCCCAGAGACTACTACTGCATTGCTGCTTAGTCTGCAATATACTGCTGGATGGGATTACTGCATTCTGTATTCTTCCTCTTTATACACCTGGAAAAGGTTTCAGTCAGGACTTCCTTAATAGGTCCATTTTTTTCTTGAAAGAGTGCTGTAATATCCTTGAATTAAGACAACATTGTAGAGTCATTTGGTCTCAGCACCTAAAAACTCAGAGCAAGTAAGTCTCTGCTCTTTCTAGAAACTTTGATACAAACGGTCATTCTATCATTTTGATATTTTATTTAGTAAAGCTTTGGGAGGGATGTAACAAAATATCTGATTTTAAAATAATTGATTTTTTTTCTTTTTTCATTGCTAAGTCTGTCTTCTTACAAAAGCATTTAATCCAATATTCCAACCAAGGGTAGCCCTTTTTAATATAACACAGACAGGCAGCTGCTGTTTTAAAATTCAAGTTTTAAAACCATCTGCTATCAGTGACATCTGCCCATGTTCCAATTGGTAAATGCTCTTCCTTTTTTTATGGAACGATGCTGCTTTTTCTCACCTATTGCAAAAATATCATACAAGCCTGGCACTATAGAAGAATTTCCCATTCATTTCTATTGCAAGCCCACAGGAACCCGTGGATAATGTCACTGTTTGGCAGCTGGCTTTGCATATTTACATATATATGGATAGATGGATTTTCTTTTCAGTGTTAATTTGAAAAGGAATTTAGAGGACTGACACACAGAACTTTGGTACTAGTTTAATTTAAATTGTTGAAGCAAAATAAAATAGCAATCTATCAAGTCAGTCCTCTTAGGCAGATTTTTCCTTGGGGCAAAAATGACCATCTTGGTAAGTCAATAAATCAGGTCTCAGTTCAGTGTGTGCAGACTCTTTGGAAGCAGCCCTGTTGCACAGGTGAAACTGAGGCATCCCTTAGGACTTAGAGCTTCTCCTGGAAACAACAAGGGAAATGCTTCACCAGTGTTGCACAGTGCTGCGAGATAGGCCAAAATTTCTATCACAAGGCTTATATCAGTATGACTTCTGGTTTCAGAAGCATTTTAGTCCAAAAATGTTGGCATCAAGAAGCACATAAATCACTGAGAAGCAAAGTTCTCAAACACTGTAGATAAGAGCACTTCCATGATCATTATGAATGAAAGGGGAGGAGATTGGGAAGGAGAAGCAAAAAAACCCAAAAACGTAGTCTCTTTATTTTACCTTAGGAAATAGATAAAAAATTACACAAATGATGAGTATTTCACCCAACAAAGACAATCAAAAGCTTTGATGCCAAGATCTCTTCAAGCTGCTTATGAAAACCCTTAAGAAGATTATTTACTGGACTATCCCATATTTTCAAAATTCAGCTTTCCAACTTGCTCTACCTTTCTAAGAACTCTTTAAAAATCTTTCTTCTGTTTGTTAATTTGATAATTATATTTAAAATCCAATATATTATTTCCATGTCTCAGGGTGTTTTACCTCATATTGCAAAGGCTGTAGTCAGAGGTGCGTAGAGTGTACAAACATTTTCAAAAAAGAAATGGTTTCTGCCTAAATTTAGACCTTTAAAAGAACCTTGAGTATTTTAGACTATATAACAAATTACAGGTTTTACTTTGTTGACCTGACAAAGGCAAATTATGAACAAGTCCAGAAAAAAAATTCACAGCAGGAAAGATGAAAGACCCCTGAGTGGGAGAGGTACTAATGGCCTTTACAGTACTGCAGCAGCAAGAAACTTAATTCAAGAGAGCTTTTCACAATTCTTTTAATATTTCTTTTTCTTTATCACAGCATAATACCTGGCTTGACAACAGAAATGTTAACATTTGGGGGCTCTATTCTTCAAAACGTCATGCTCTATTAGCACTGTTTTTCTCTGGGATTTACCCTGTCAAAGAAGGAATCACCAAGGAGTAAGGTCTATGGTTGTCTAATCACTAAATCCCTCTTCTCAATGATGCACAAATGACAAAGTACTTTTGGTGCCATTTCAAGACAGAAAGTTAAAACAGGTCAGTCTCAGGTTAGGGTAGTAGGAAGCTTTTCCTGCACATGCCAGGTGTTTTATATGCAAAAAAAAACCACAAAACGCTCAGGTGTTTAAAAATAAAAAAGTATCTAAGTCATAAGTGCATGAGGGCAGCTCTTCCTGCTGTCATCTTGTTTAAAGGCATTTGGCTACGTGCAGGTGTGGATGACAAAATTCCTCACACAGACACGCTTGTTTTACCTGCGCTTGTGATGCACATTAACGTGGGTGCTGTTCTTTCAGCTCTTTCCAGAATGTGCACCTGTGCTTTGCTGGGGCTCTCCCTTATGCAAGGCATGCCTCACTCCCAGGAAGGGAAGGAGAGGAGACTCCTGAGTGGATCACTGCTGAGGCCCCAGTATTGCCTTGTGGCTCCTCTGTACTTGCACAGTTACATACCTGGGCTGCGCTCACTGCAAGGCTTGCACAGAAACTGGCTGTGAGACTGTCCTGCTCAGGAGTATCTGCTTATTAACAAAGGGACCAGTGAGGTAGGACACCTTGTGTGCTGGACTTTGAAAGGACTGAGGGAGGCTATTTTTACTGCCAAGTTGAAAGAATCTCACCTTTTTTCAGGCTCTGCACATCCAGCATTTGAACTGGCAACTTGGGATGAGAATTTAACCTGATCTGCAGCACACGTAGTCTGTGGAGGAAAAAAATCACAGCAGAAGCCAAATTAGGAGGAACTTACTAATGATAGAAAATGTTTTATAGAGTGCTGAGCAAGTACTGGGTTTGAAAAATGGAGTTGGAAATTTTACTTTTATTGTCATTTGACTGAGTCATATGGGATCACACTTTGGACAGAGGCTCTTGTGCTTCTTCCAATAATCATCAGATACTAGGAAAAATGGGAAACATGGATATGAACCTGTGGGGGAAGCCTATGTGTGAGCAGCTACATGCAAAGGTAACTTTCTTCAAGATTAGGGACATAATTGTGAATACTACCTGCTTAAAACTTATTCCCTTTCTATTTCAATCCTTTAATTTTCTATCTTTCAAAATATTCCTTCTCCTTAAAGCATTTCTTTGTCTATAATCCAGGATTCAATAGTTACATGGAGGCTTTGAAGGTTAACTTTTGAACACTTAATTTCCCCTACTAAGTAGCAGCAAGAATCTCTTTCTTACATCACTTTTATACTGGAAAAACGCTGAGCAACAGTCAAAGTGCTTCCTGTTTTGTATAAGTAAGAAGCAAATTGGACCAGCTATTTAGATGCAAAGATACATCTTAAGGAGAATATATTGGAATAAATGGAGAGATTCTTAATAAGGGAAGAGAGGTAATAGAAAGAGCATATAGAGACCCTGACTGTGGCTAATGTGCATAAAAAATTCAGCCTGTCAGATCCTCACTTTTCTAATTCAGTAATCTAAATAATTTATTTGACATTTTAGCTCAAGATGACCTTTCTTGGGAAAAAATTACTGTTTTAAACTTTTAGCAAGTGCAACCACTGCAGAGGAATGCTGTTGAAGTCTGCATTTTCCCAAACGAGTAAAGGTTAATCTTGTACAGCTCAAACACATTTTTGACCCTTTTAAACAAGTTCACAAAAGTAATTTAATTTTTTTAATATAATTTCAATTATATTGCAATATTTGTGTTAAACGAGCTTCCTCCCTTCCTCCTCTTTTTCTTTTTTTCTGTTGCTCAGAAGCCATTACCCATGTGTTCTGATGGATTTAGGCAAAGGGCTTGTTTTGAATTACTAAAGGTGCATTCTACCGAATGTTACTTATAAAGTTCTATAAATCAAGTGAAAATACACGGCAGATTAATAGGTGAGTAGGTTAAAACAGCCACTAGTAATAGCAAAAAAATGACTGTCCAGAGGTTCTCAGTTCCCAGATTGGTCACTTGACTCAAGTAATCAGCCTCTGAGCTATGCCACAAAATATGATCATGTCTGTCTGTCCCTGGATTCTCTTCCTCTTACTAAACAATTCTATATTTTGCAGAGGGCAATTCGATGGTTCTACTAAAGGACATTTAGTGTAATTTTACTTGGCTATTTCTGATAATTCATCTAACTTTCCGACAGGTCACTAAAAAAATCTTTCAATGTAAGGATTAATATACCCCCAATTGTACATAATAAAGGCTATAATTCTCTCAGGGTGTTCAGGTGACTTTATAGGGGTACATTATTTATTGTCAAAAATGTGAATTTGCTAGAATAGCTGAAATATCACAAAGGCTTCCGAGTCTGTGCAAAATCTGCAGTGCAGCTGTCAGCTGTGAGAGAGAACCTAAGTAACCAGCTATCAAAGAAATGGATGACCAGCTCTACTTAAGCCTCTCACGAGACAAAAATGCAGGGTTTAGAGTTGTGTTCAAGTTAGCTCTTCTTCCCCACGTTATTTTCCTCCCCTAATTTGCATCATTTGTGTGATTTCAGTTCATCATATTACTCATACTGGTGTGCAACTGGAGTAATTTCAGTGTAGTCAGTATGAAGCTAGTGAAAGTTTGATGTCAGAGGAGAAGCAGTACACTCATCTCTGCTGTGATATTCTCTCCTCATGTCTCACTGATGTCAGTTAGTGCTTTCTTTTCTGACATAACAGTGGGGGTTTGATCTGATACGCCCGCACATACCAGTCAAAAACTGCTACAGAAACAGGGAGCTGAATGATCAGTGAGGCTTATGTTCCTAAGGCATTTTGGCAGTTTAAAAATCCAATGTAAATGTATTCAGCCTCTTACAGGCTTTCAGTATTATTAACTCTTAATTAACAGTACTGGGATTATATATTTGCAGTTAGTGTTGGAATTGCAGATGCAACTTAGTTTGCAGGAGTTATGATATCAGGTGTGATATTACATGGAAGACTCTGCATCACTTCCAGGGACAGCCTGTCACTAGAAGCGGTGTGGCTGCTCTCATGCCCCACATGGATAAACCTAGTGAACCCTTCAACCCTTGGTACCATGCTGAAGCATGGAAATCCAGCCTACATTGCTCTTCCACACATTCCAGTAACAGGAAGCACCAGGCAAAGCCACCCCAACACAGCACAAGAGTGAGTTTGTTACAGCTCTGGCTAATTCATGAACAGTAAGAGCACTGCATCTGTGTTCTTGTGTTATTGTTCTTCAATGCATCTATTACAGTTGCTCCATTAACCAGGAAAATGGAGACTGGATTTACATGGGAGCCATATTAACCTAAGGCAAGCCCACTGGCTGCTTTAAGGCATCTAAGTCTACAGCAGGCGAGCTACAGTTACTGGATAGGCAGCATTTTATGCACTGCTTGTATTTCTCTTCTCACATGCTTTCCAGCCTTCTCAAGCAGATGAGCAGAGAGCACAGCCTCGTGCAATGGAACAGTACGAGGCTGCAGTTTGTGCAATTCTTGTAGTGTTACACTGCACCACATTTGTGGGATGTGGATGGTTTGCACTTTATCAAAATGTAAAATGTCATGGAAAAAGGTGAATAGTAAGAGTCACAGCTATTAGGCACTGTTAAACTTCTCCAAGAGAATCTTCTATTTCACAGTTTTATTCAGCACTATTCAGTCTGAAAACTTAAAAAGGGACTGATTTTGGAGTAAATTAAATTGGACTAATAGGATTAAATTGAGAATTCAACACTGAACAAGTATTACTAACAGGAGAAAATGTTTTGAGCACTTTACTGGGTAAGGCTAACAAAAGGGAACTGAGAGCAGCAAATTGCATACACTGCCATATGAATTTCAGTGCTGTTTGGCTTGATTGCAAAGTGAGTGACTGTATGAAAGAGCACTGGTGTGCTGGTTTTGAGAAAGGGGGAGTCCTGCTCTCTTGCCAAAGCTGCCCTGGACATGATGTCATTGATTACTAGGTGCTAGTCCTGGTTACTTGTTCTGTTAATCTTGTACCAGCTTTGTGTCTCCCTTTCTACATGTAGAAATAATGTAGTATTATTTCCTAAACCTATGGGCAGTATTAGATTGTATTAGAAGTCTCATTAAGATTAAAGTGTCCGTAAATGAACATTAAGTTTCAGACAAGGTTTAAGTTTAAAGTTATTTGTTCTTTAGTTTTAGAATTGTGTTTTTTACTCATGATTGAAGTATGAAGACACTGTAGCTCCCTGTCAGGAAAATACCTTGATAAGAGCAGGACTACTCACTTTTT
The DNA here is from genome assembly GCA_034336665.1 of Luscinia megarhynchos. Classification (NCBI taxonomy): domain Eukaryota; kingdom Metazoa; phylum Chordata; class Aves; order Passeriformes; family Muscicapidae; genus Luscinia; species Luscinia megarhynchos. The sequence goes on along the minus strand of CM067568.1, from coordinate 31,144,618 downwards.
TTGTCTAAGCTCTGACAGGGTTTTTTTGTTATGCAAATTGTTATCCTGCAGTCCATAGGCTGAGATCTTAATGATTTCTGAGGACCTCGAGTCTGGATCTGAAGCAAAGATTAAATGGTTGTTCCTCTCATTACCTGTTGTCTATAACATCTAGATTTTCTGTATTGCAAACCTGTTGCTGTTTCTTACAGTATCAAGGCTCTGGGAATGACTTCATGATAAAATTATAATGAAATTATGTTTAAATCTCCTTCCTTGTTTCCATCCTCATTATGCAAATTACGTGTCTTAAAACTGTCTACTTATCACTTATAAGTTTGGCTAGTTCTCACATGACTTTTCTTGAAAGATGTTTCTAAACATCTTATTCCAAATTGATTTTCTTCACCCTTGTTTATTTCTTATGCATTTGTGATGACCGTGAGTTAAGTAAAAGTGTCTTAGGGGCTTGGTGGTGATGTGGCAGATGGTGATATTTATTCTGAAGTTATTTAATAGATTTCTCAACAGTCTTCACCGGGAAGTACATGGAGAAAAAATACCAAGATATATAAGGACTGGTCTGTAGTTCTTTTGGATACTGATGGTCAAGAGCACTTCTTGGTATTCCTGTATCCAATTCATTTAGCTGTGCAACCAAGATGCATTGAGGAAGATGCCATTATTCAACAGGTTTATTTGAACACACAATGACAATAAGGAATTCTCTACTGACCAGCCATTAGTTTCCATGCAGTGTTGGACTCCTCCCATACTTAGAGAAGATAATAAAAGATGCAGATAAGGCCATTTGTCAATTGAAAAAACAAGAACAAAATATTAGCATTTGGTACATGGACTCACAAGAAGGAAGCCAAGAAATCTATTCTGTCCCACTGCACAAGAGGGAAGGATTTAGTCCTGGTTTGTAACAGGGACACTATGCATTTCTGAACATCCATTAAAATCTCTGTTGTCCCTTAGGTGTAGGGCAGAGATACGACCTTACATCTGAGGGCAGTATAGTGCTCAAAGGTCTGGCATGAAGGGCAGTTAAAAGCACAATAGATTGTTATCTGCTGCTCCCCAAATCATTTGGTTAAGGTCAAGAAGCTGCTAGTAAACACATAGTATGATTTCCTAAAAAGGCATCTCATTCTTTATGCCACTGAATGGCACCGTGACACATAAAGGTCAGCCTTAGTGACCATTAAACGAGCAGCTACTTAAGGCTGAAAAGCAAAACCAGTTCCCAGATGCAGCTGGGGAAAGGCTGCAACCAAGAATTCTGAACATTCCCCATGTCTAGGAAACACAGGGGCCTTAATCAGATTCTGAATCCCAATAGTATGGTTTGAGGTACACATTGTATGCCTGCATTGTATATTTCAAACAGCTTATCAGGTTAATATTGTACAATATTAAAAATGCTGTTCTGTGTTAAAATGGTCATAAAAGTGATAGGAATCTGAAAATTGTGTTAGATCCAGGCTTGTCATATGACAGTATCTCCTATAATGTGAAAATTCAACAAAAGAATATATTGTTCAATTTCCAGGCACGGTGTTGTTTTTATGAAACCATAGTAAAACCAATTTGTGGCTCAAATTCCCAGAATATTCATAAGTAACATGTCTGTGGAGTACAATAGGGACATTCTTGCATTTGTGCTGCTCATCAGTAAAGAGCACTGTCATAACATCTCTACTTGGTAAGGTGGGCACTGCTGATGTAAAATCTGAGTTCTTTCACACAGCTCAAATTTAGGTAGTTGTCCTGGATACCTCATTTAGGTAGCTGGCAACTGTAGTTGAAATAGAAGAGTTAATTAAGAGTACCTAACATAGTTTCCACCAGAGTTTCAGAGTAGTGAATCATGTATTTACCGTGCAGTATTAACAGCCATCCAACAGTCTGGGAAATATCCACTACAGGTGGCTGTCATTACTGAAAACTTTTGCCTCTCTGATACACACGAGTCCACACATCTGTGCTGTCACTAAGAAACCAGAATTGTTGAGCATTTGCTGTTTCTGATATGCTGTAGTTTAGATAGTAGTTTTTTTGTTACAATCATCGCACCTTGAGACTGTGGGGCACAAAGCATTAACCTCAAGCCCTGCCTGAAAGTTATTTACAAGATACTTATACCTCTACACACTGTGGAAGTATCAAAAACCAATTTTTTATGAGAAGGCTGAGTTGCACTGCTGTGCATGAAAGAGAAAAATTTGTCTGGATTTCAACATCTTAAATGGAATTACCTGAAGTGTGAGAGATGGAATGAACCATGATCTATATAAAATAAACAATGTGCAGCTAACTAAAGAAAAGAATTTACAGTCTCTTATACCTAAAGCATGTTTAATTTCAGTCCATTTCAGTGGTAGCAATGTCAATTTATTATAAACTGCTGACTTCCTGGAAGCTGAGTGAAATAAATCTGGTGACCTCTGTCCAGTTTACACTGCCAAAAACTGTTCCTTTTTCACGGAATTCACACCAACTTTAGATACTCATTGGCACCCTTCTTGGAAATCTCCTTGTCTCACAGACTGGAAGGAACTGAATTGTTTAATAATACGTGAAAGTGCATCCTCCTTTTTCTAGCCCCTTTGATAGGAGTCTGTGAAAAGTAAAATAAAGTTTTCTCCCCAGGGATATTAAACTGACACTTTTCCTCAGCTTTCAGGGGCTTTTTTGTTCACAAAATGTGTAGCAGTCCCCATGTTCAAATACAGATACTCTGCCTGGATATGTTTCATTTTTTCCTGAGAATTATCTTCTTATTATTTCCTTGTCATCATTACTTCTTCTTTCTTATTTAATTTATTTAAAGAACATAGTGGGACATATTGGTTCATATGAAGTTAATCTTAAGACTGAAGTAAACCTTTGGCCTAAAATTCTCTTCCAAGAAGGGAAACACAAGGCTCAGATGGCTGCTTGGGCTTTTGTGCAGCTGTAATAAATTATTCACTAATTTACTGGCAATCAGACTATCTGATATGCTATTTGATGGATAGCCCAGTAGGTAAAGAAAACCACAGAGAATAAGCATTTTATTCAAATTTGTTACAACAGGTCAGGAACCAAAAATGAGAATGATCACATGATTTCTATTACATTGAAAAAGCTAGTACTACATTGTGCTATACTTTCCAAAATTCGTTAAAATGCAAACATTACGTTAAAATGCAAATATTAAAATACCTGCCACCTACAGCTGATGTTAGCATTCTTTCTTTGCAGATTATTGAGTGGGAAAGGAAATCCAGCAAGGTGAAAATTTGTAGATAGGCTTAGTGTTTGCTAAGGGATAAAAAACCCCAAAAATACAGACACAGGCAGAGGCACACACCCTCCCAATATCTTCCTTTCATTTCCCTTGTTTTGTTTTGTTTGTTTTGATTCCCCTGTCCTGTCTTATATGGCTACTTGCTTTTGATTTGAGAGATGGAATTGCCTTCCAAGAAGCCAATGTTTTTAAACAAGAGTTGCATCAAACCAAGAACATTTCTGAAAAAGATTCACTAGACAACTTGCTCAGGTCCTCCCAAAAACTCACATAAGAGGTAGTCCGTGTTTACACAGCTTTTTTCTTTGAAAAAACAACAGGACAAGCACATGGCAAAAACAACCAATGACCAAAACTTTGATACACATTTGGAGAAGATGATTTTCACCTGAAGACAAGAGAATGTGTTTTTAGACTTTTGAAGGCATTCAGCCTGTTCTCTGATATTCAGAAAGAAAGAGTAATATTTCTGGTCCACCCTGCAAGCTGCTTCTCCTCTGCATGGCACTCCTCCTTCTACACCAAAACCCCCCTCTCTTGCCAGTCACACTTTGCTTAAAAACAATTCGCTGTGGTTTGCTGTTTTATTTTATTTTTTCAGACAGAAAATGTACTGTTGTTCTGTACATGTTTTCTTGCTGTCATACTTTGCAGACGATTTTCTTCCTATTTTTGGAGGCCTGAATCTGCCTTTGGTCACACTATTTGCTCCTCTATGGTCACCTCTGAGAAGATTAACCCTTTCATTAAAAAAGCTTGGCCAGGGTCAAACTACCGCCTGGCTCTGGACTCCTACATCCCTTTGATCTCCCAGCTATGGAGAAATTATTAGCAAATTCTAAGCCTTCCCATGTGATTTGTTTTTGTAAATTTGTAGAAATTATTCCTAATCCTATTACGTGGCCGAGGGCAAACCTGCATTAAATATATGAGACTTTTTGTTATGTGGCAGATGGATAATAAAGGAATGCTGAATGCAGCCCATTCCAAGTTATGGGAATCTGGACACTTCATCAGCATTCACTTAATCCTCTGCCATGGCCTACGCCTTTGATGAATGCTCTCATTTATGACCACTGATGCCACTCACTTAATTTCAGGGAAGAAAAATAATACCTAGCTGTTAATGTGAATATTTGAGTTTATAGCTGTACAATGAATAATTGTGACATTATCAAGGGAACATCTTCTTATACATTATTCACTTGTATAGACCACATTAACCAGAGAGAGGAAACTTTCAGCTTTGCATCTTCCATCTTCTTTGGAAGGTAGGCATCATGCAGACAAAAGTCAGTGTCTTAACCCAAATTCTAGCTGACAGTCCGTATCAGCCCTCACTATATTTTGCTCATTGTGGTGCCAATCTCCTATCTCACCAATGACATTTTTTCAAAGAAAGAGTGGATTTCCTAGAGACTCTACCCCATGCAACTTCCATGGCTTTTTATTGAATAGGAAAATGTATCCCTCCTTTTTTGCTCTAATACTGTTGCCATGTAGCATGTCTGTAAATTTAAGCTGAAAATTAAGACAGCACGCAGTTTTTGTTTGTACTTTATAAAAATATGTGTTTCCATGCATTTAAAAAATAAAACTAAAACTCATAAAACCCATAAAATTCATAAAATGAAATCTTCAGAGTTACTCATTATTCAGCTTACAGCTTTCCCATTCAGAACCACAAACACTAAGGTCTGTAAAATACATTAATTTATTTTGTAGTAATCTGTGTTTTCCTGAGGTAGGTGCTTTTTTAAAAGGACAATTACAATACATCTGATCTCTCTTCAGGTTTCCTTATTTCACTGGAGAGAAAATGTGATTACAACCCTAATGTAAATATTATTATTAACTGCAAGTGCTTCCATGTTTTAAAGTGTTTTTATTTACTTTTTTGAGTGTATAGCAGAATTTAAGAGTAGGAGTTTGCTATGTTTTTATCCTCCTTTTCTGCAAGTGTGGTAATTTTAGTTGGTATTTAATGGTGCTAAAATTCTAAATGTAGAACCCTGCTGTCCCTTTTAGTTTGCATGTATAAAATTCAGAGGTAAATTGAAGTTCTGGTAAATCATCAGTGTGAGAAATGTTTCTAGATATAGTAAACTGTAATAAAAAAAACCCAGTTAAACATCTTTTCCTGGTGGGAGTTTTCACACACTGTAACTAATTTGCTTGAATCAACTAGAATATTCAACGGGAATAAAAATGTGTAGTTTATTTATTTATAGTAGGTTTATTGATCACTATTTTAAAATGTAGCATAGCAGCCTAACAGGACTGACTGCTCCAGAATGAATATTCATAGAGGTCCTGTGTGGAGTAGCTGCTTCACTTATCCTCTTCCCTACTGTCACCTTCTTTAACACACAGGCTGTACAAGGCACATGCAAGATTCTGCACACACGTTTTATTTTGTGTGTAACGAGGTGCCTGACAGAACACAGAGCACTGTCAAAGTGGAGGGTTTTATTTGGAAAAGGGATTGTAATACCTCGTGCAATGTGTCCATATAATTATAAGGATCCAGGATCTATTTTTTAAGGTAGAAAGAAATGAAAACTGTTCTGTGATTGTAAAATGATACAATGATGAAAGACTGCAACTTAATTGACTTCAGGGAGAAGAAGGCATGGCATTAATTTAACATCATAATGGGCTGAACTAAATTCTCACCTACTTGCATCTCTACACTGATTTCAGATGCTTTTGTTTCCCTCTCCCCCCAAGAGCTGTTAATCTAACTATTTCTGCAAACTCACAGCATTATTTCTAAAATATTCTATTTTCTCTTTGCCCAAATTCTTGGTAAAAAAATAAAGTAAGGCATAGATTTACATAAGTAGAAAACAAGAACATCAAGCCTATTAACAGTGGGTCAAATCTTCCAATTCATGTTTAGATGAAAATCTCCATAATTCCGGTCAGACATCTTACTTGACATAAATAGCCCAAAAATTGAACTCCCCCCTAAAATTATAGTATAAACCATAATAAAAATGCTATTGAAGTGCATCTAAATTGAAACTGAAAAGTGGCAAAAAAATACACATGAATGGTCTTTAAAGGTGGTGGGTCATTGTTACTTAGATGTTTTGATTCATTCTTGGTATAAGTAATGGCCAAGTAAGGCAATCCAGATTGGATCAAATTTTGGAATTTTCTCCCAATGTATGAGATTTGAGAACTAAAGTCACCACATATTTTCCTCACCAAGCAAGATGTCAATGGAAACCTGTAACATTTACCTGTGGTGGGGCCAACCTCTCTGGCAATAAATGTCAAAAAATCATCCTTTATTACTATAATAAGAATATAAAAGCTTCATTACATATGATGCATGATCAGTATCTGGGGATTACTTGCTGTAGCAGTTAAGGCTCTACTGAGCAGCCAGATAGTGGTCAAACTCCCCGTTTGCTATTAAGTGCAGATTACGCTAAGATCACATTGTTAAACCTAAAACGTATTAAACATCTTCCATAAACTATACACTGGAGGCGATTATAAAAAAGAGCAGGGGCAATATAAATATTTTTGTTGTTGTTAGTTCCTATCATTCAGGCTGGCAGCTAGAACATTTTATTTTTCAGAAAGTGCAGGGGGCTGTTTACATTCTTTTTTACAAGCCGGCTGATACAGCCTGGAAGGCTGTTCATTGAGCTTTTCCTTATGATTTTAATGCTCCTCTTACAGGGTTTCTTTGAAGAATTTTAAGTGACTCTAAACAAAGCCCTCACCAAATGTAATAGTACTGTAAATCAGTGCATTCTTTTCATATCTGGAATGAGAAGGTAATGGAAGCATGCTGGTGGCATGGCTCAATCTTGCAATTAGAGGAGTTTTCTTCAGTATAAAGCATAGGTAGGAAAGAGAAGCTACAGAACCAAGAGAAATCTCACCAACCAAGGTACTGGCTGTTTATTACTGGGCACTGAAAGCATAGATAAAATGGCCTGCTGCCCACATCTGTGGGTTTCGTGAGTAATCCTCCAGACCCAAAGACTGAAACAATTGCTTTTACTGGAAAGTGAGACACAATTGTGGCTTCTTTCTCAGGAGCCTGTTTTCCAGTGTGATTGTCTTTGAAGCATACAGCCTTTATCATGTGCAATAAATTATACTTTGCTGTAGTGTTGCCTTGCTAAAATATGCTAAGAAAGCTTTGAGCAATATTTACAAATAGTTTAAGTGTCATAACAATACACCCACTGCTCAGGCTTCCATCGATCTTTACTGTAATAGGAGTTGTAATAAAGGATACCACTTTTAAGTATTATGAAAGTATTCTGTATAAAGAAAGATAATTGGAAGAAAAATCCCTAAAACCTATATCAAAATCATTTTGCAAATTCTACAATCACAGCTGTCAGAAAAAGTAACCACAATCTCTCTAGTCTAGAAAGAATTATCTGGTTCTGTGCTGCTGCTGGCTGCTTGTCTTTCTGTCCCATATAAGTCATTAATTTACTCAAAAGGATCAAAGCTCAGCTACTGCCACAATTAAAAAAAAACTTTCTATAAATAAATTTGTGTTGTGCTACTGAAAAGAAGAGCAGCCTTAGTTTCCCATTGAGGATAATATTCCATCCTGTATATCAAGTGTTAAATTCTGCTGCCTATTAGGAGAGTGTAAGGCTGGTGTAATTCCTCTGCCACAGAAAGAAGCCATTCAAATTAACATCAGTTCAAAAGACAGAAGACCCAGACCTTCCCCCGAGCATTTGAAAATCACTCCAATATATTTATTAATGAATACTTCTATTGCATCCAACTTTATGTTTTTAAGACCTTCCTTAGGGAAACTAAGAAAGGTATTTGAAAACAAGCTAAGTCTTTTTTTTTCCTATCCAGCCTTATTCTTATTTGCTATTTTTAATGGAGTGTGGAATATGCCTGCTACACTTGTCAGTAACAAGGGCCTGTTTCAGCCTACTGCATCAATGAGTGATATGGGGTGAATTTTGCTTAGTTTTCTTCTAGCAGGTTACTATAGCTGTCGATCCACACCACTTAGGTCTTGACAGAAACATAATCATGTTATATGGGTATATACAGAATGAGTAGTTAAAGTATATTAGAAAACATATACACTGAAGTGGATCATTATTGTCAGTCTAAGAAAGCAGGGCTGCTTGGTGTTGTTTGGTTAACCAAAAGGAAATATGGTGTAATCTAGAGAACCCATGTTCCACCTCCCAAAGATATTGTCTGCTTTTCTACTATAATGGGTCTGTGGATGCAGTGACTCCTTGAACCCTCTCTCTAAAGCCAAAAGCAGCACTTGTGAAAAGCCTGACTGGCCACGCCAGTGTCAGGTTCTCAAGTCTGACACTGCCAAGATGCATTATATTCTAACTGCATTTTTAGCACAGCAACTGGGGATAATATTTTAGGGGAAATCTAAAACTAATTCACCTCACAGTCAAAATTCTTCCAAAGACCAATATGTGTTTTCATATTAATAGCAATGTTTAAATCTGCTGTCCTCCTACCATTATACTGATATATCTGTGGAGATTATTAATTTTTTTATTTTCTGAAAAAAAAAATAATGCAAATGAATGCTTTGTTTTGCAAATTAGGTGTATAAGCAGGTTTACTTGCAGTAAGCATAACTTTTGGAAGGAAATAGCCCCTACATTTAATAAATAACAGACAAGAATTGTCCAGTAAATTCCAGGGCAGAGTGTTTGTTCAGATGAGCTACAAAGCAAGCTGTGATGGAAGGGAACTTGTAGGTCCCTGTCTAGTATTAAATTTTCAGTCTTGATGTGATTGTATTATTTTATCTCTGTGAATTTAGCACATTTGATATATGGTTATAGCCCAATAAATGTAACAATAAATATCACATTTGTATTCAATTTCAGAGGTCTCCTTCCCTCCCTCACACCAGCAGCAATGGGTGTGATCTTATAAGGCTCTGACTGTAAATAATCTGGTTAAATACAAGGTTACTGATGCACTGACAATATAGAGAGTCACGGAGACTGTGGTAAGATTCAAGCCCCCAGATGTGTCTCCTTGCCTCAGTCAAAGCAGATGTATTTGATTCTGAAAAAGCAATGCATAATCTATTTTTGTTTGTTCAATAAAGGAACTGTATATTTACCATATCTTTAGGGATTACTTTTTATTGTTTTCAAGGAAATAATTTCAATGCTTACAAATTGTTGGATGACATTCCCTCGTACATTTTTAAATATGATATGCAGGGAAAAAATTTCTTGGTCTAATCTTTTTATTTAGAATAGAAAAGCTATGCGTAATCTAGGAGATGAAATATTATATCTTTATTAAAGAGGAACATTCTAGCTCTATTACACTTACAGGTCTGCCAGTATATCCATTAAGGAATCCATTTTTCAGACTTTTAACACTTGTCTGTATTCATACTGGAGAGAAACTTGGCACTCAGGTTTATAGCCCAGGAGCAATTTGTGCTGCTATTTACAAATGTCTCTTGGTATTCATTTAAAAAAATGTTTTTCTATTAAATGCCTGAAAACCATTTGGTTATTTAAAATGCAAATGGGAACAATATTAAAAAGAGCATTGCTGACTACTCTAAGAGTCCCATGCTGTAGTCTGATAATACTTCTGCCATATGAAGTTTATCATATTAAACCATTTTAGAATGAGCTGAAAGTTACGAGATGTGGCATTTTTCTACATTAGAGAGCTTATATGCCAAAAAAAAGAGTTGCTTCTCTTTACCATTTAGCTAATACATATTCTAAACATTGTGTATGCACTCATTTGCACATCATAATCATCCAAAGATCCTCATAAAGGTAAGCCACAGAATCACCAGGTTGGAAGAGACCTTCAGGATCGAGTCCAACCCATCCCTAACACCTCAACTAAGCCATGGCACTGAGTGCCACATCCAGTCTTTCTTTAAACACATCCAGGGATGTTGCCTCCACCACCTCCCCAGGCAGACCATTTCAGTATTTTATTATTCTTTCAATGAAAAACTTTTTCCTAATATCCAACCTGTATTTCCCTTGGTGCAGCTTAAGACTGTGTCCTCTAGTTCTGTCATTTGCTGCCTGGTGAAAGAGACCGACCTCCACCTGACTACAGCCACCTTTCAGGAATTTGTAGAGAGTGATAAGGTCACCCTTAAATCTCCCTTTCTCCAGGCTAACAAGTTTTATAAATCAAAGGAGAAACAATAACCTATTAATTTATATAATGCTGTGGCTTATCCAGTGCCAAAACGATTAATATCTGACATCATAGCATAATGCAGTTTATTCTAGTTATTGTAGGTTTTCCCTGAATTAATTCTAACTTAAAATATGAAAAATTAAAAATTAAAACAATAATAATAATAATTCTATCTAAGCATGTTATTTTATCAGGGAAAATGTGGTTGACCCAGGTAGCACAACCAACTTAAGTCACATCACATCTTCCAGTCTTACTGTCTGAGGATGTAAATTGACAGGAATTTAATGCAAATACACCTTTGCTTGTTTGTTTATAAATTTTCATTTTAATTTGTTCTTCAGCTACGAGTCCAGTTCTTCTAAAATTAAAATCACCATTCTATTGTCTGCACGGTGATTGCTAAGATAGGCTGGATCCTTGAGACCCCTTTCTGAGCTGGTATTCTATGATTCTATGATTTGTTCTGAAAAAAATATCTTTATCCTCACCAGACATAAGTTAAAACCTTTGATGACTTTGTACTGTTCTATATGAACTGAGAGATTACCCTGGGATCATAATAAATACATTTAAAGTTGAGAAAGGTTGAAAGCATAGCATCTATGAGCTATTGATATCCAACCTCATCAGAAATAAAGTTCTATTCCTACTTCCTCATTTAAATCCTTTTTTTTTTACAATAAATAGACTTTAAAATGATAAATAGAATTTTAATAACTTCTTAACAGACTGGATTTCTTAATTTTGTGCAAACTACTGTAGTCTGAGCTGGAAGCATTGAAGAAAATATTACAAAGAAATGAAATCCAAAGTCAAGTGGTCTTTTTACCTTCAGGTCAATTCAGATTTTAAGGGTTTAGAAAAGGCCCATCAAGCTCCATTTAGACTTCAGGAATAATTCCTTAAAACATTTCTGTAAACAAAATGATTCATAGCATAGTTTTTTTTTGTTCAATTTTGTAGTTGCTGTTCCTCAGTTAAGTGTACAGGTGTTTTTTTTTCAAGACTGTACTTTTCACTTCTGCAAACCTAATTTTTAGGCTTGGGTTCTGAAAAATCAAAGGCTATTTAGAATACAATAAAGAATAAAAATGTGATCAATTGTAAGAAGTATTTCTGTGAAGTCTGAACAAAGTGGGAATCAGAATTGCAGCCCCAAGTATTTAAATAAGCTATTACAAAAGGAGTGCTAGGAACCATTATATTCCATGATTTCTTGTGAATAATAGAAATGCTCTCTATCAAGTATTTTTGCTTAAATGGAATAAATGTTTGAGACAGATGGTGTTCATCCATTGTAACCTTTCATGCCACTACTGTTGGTATTGTTGCAACTTCTTCTATTAAAAACATGCTTCAAAGCTATTAAAAATACTCTAAAACCTACAAGGAAGTGCAGTTTTAACCACCATACATTAGTATCTCCATCTTTCAGTAGTGTGTCATTTATGCTTTAATGACATCAGTGTAGAATTTCAGCATTCTTGCACTAAAAATGCCTGTCATATACAAACAACATTATGGCACTTTCTGTATAATACGCCTATAGTAGTGCTATTATTTAATGGTGTGCTTTTATATTGCTGAAGTTTTAAAGGATAAATGTACCTACATCATATACTTGTGCTGGGGCTAGTAAATAGGATTGCTTGCTGTTGATGAGGTGACCAGGCCTTCACCTCTAGTTATGATGGTCCAGTATCACTGAGATGGAAAAAAGTCACATTTATGACTTTAGTAAAGAGCAGAAACAATCTCTGAGTCCCAGTTTATCAAACCTCCTGTTTATGTCTGGGGTTGTTTACTGGTGGAGCACAATCATGTGCTGTAAGAATTTGTTTGCCCAATTTTCATTTAGGGGCATAGAGCTGTTCACCATTTGGGCTTAATTCCAGCAGGCATCCCCACTCCTCTCACCATATCCAAGGAGCAACCAAATTAAGTATTTTCTTGGACTTCTATAGTTAAATTTAGGAAATCTGTCCTTTATGACCACCCTGTGGTCAAATTTGCTGCTTAGACACAGGTGAGAATCTGTCTCAAGTGGGAATCAGCCAAGAAATAAAGAGAGGAAAAGTATTTGTTCCCAGGCATAGGGAGCCATGCATGCTATTGCTGTTTCCATGCAGCAGTACTACATGAAATAACAGTAACTTTGCTTGTAAGGGCACAGTTTATTGGATTTGGTGAGATCTACTATCCCAAATACATCTGCTTCTTGTTCATGCAACACGAGCCATGCTTATGAAATATATCTTAGAGTGTTCTGTAAGACTGAAATATCTGCAGTGGCTTTCTGGATGGAAAATAGGCCAGTAGAAAGATTATTTGTGTGTGCCTAATTAGTGAACAAGGCAAAAAATATGCATTTTCTCTTTGTAGTACTGAGCATAAATTTAGATTATTTTTTTCTGATCTAAGATGCAGTTTTATGAAAGTGGGTTTTTTATACTGCATCACAAACTTATAAAAGAATTCATAATATTGTTTTTAAATTTTTTTCAATTATGTGTTCTCTTTCATTTTTGTACATTCACAGTTTGCATATTTTTTGAGAAAGTGTGTTTACTCACTGAATTAGCAAAGTGGATTTTCAGATAAAACATGAGATTCTTATCTGGTTACACACAATCTGTATATATATCCTTTTCAAAGATAAAAAACTCAAATAAAATTTTGCCAAGAGAATCCTTATCATTAAAATATCTATTACATTTACATTTTAACTAAAAAAAATGCTTGAATTTAAATTGATTGGATGTGTAGGGAGACTTTGGACTATGGTGAAATATGAAAAATGAGGGATAGGTGAATCTCTCCCATCACAAGAGAATCCATCCTTTAATAATGACATCAGTTTCACATCCACTAATGTAGTTCGAGTGCAGTAGGTTATTTAACTTCAATGAACCAAGCTTTCAAATCCAGTTAAATATCTCCTTGGCTTTCTTTTGGGAACGACATGGCACAGTCTGGGGAAAATGGAGCCCTTTTAATTCTGCTGGCCTCTGTCACTGTTCGTACCCACCACATCCAGGTCAGTGCTGGCACTGCTGCAGGAGTCCTTGTCACGGTGTTGGTCACACAAAATACCTGGTCCCAGCTCAGGCCTGCAGCCCATCTGCTTATTGATACAGGCTTCCATTCTTAAAAGAAAGTCTTAAAGCTGTTGCTGTAGCTTGACATTAAACCTTACTCAGTTTTAATAAGGAGTATTAATTGGGATATATTTTCACCGATTCTAGAATAATTTATTCTCATAAATGAGAGGATGATAGTTCACTAGTTAGCATGCAGAAAAACTCTTTTATTCATTTAGATTAATTAATATAATATGATAAATGTGCAAGTCTGCCACTGTAAGAAATAATTTTATATGCATTTGGAAGAAGATGCTGGTTGTTCAGAGGAAGCAGACGCTTTAGCTGAGATGTTGGGAATCTGATCCCATGACACTTAATAATAATTACTAACTACACATGCAAACAGAAGCACTAAAAATTTTGGTACATTTAAACTCCCATTTTACCTGTAAACTTACTGGTCTTTAAGCTGAGGCAGGTGGGATAATCAGGTGAATAGAAGCCCTTCAGCTAAAATGTGTTGTTCAACACACACCTGTGTGTGCACTTGGAAAAGAAAGTCTGTCTTGTTTTGCTGCTGAGGCAGCCACAAAATGTCAAGATAATCTTAATTTATCCATTAAAAATGTAGGCCCATATTTAAGAGTCATCAGCAATAAAGGAAAATATACTGAATCATTTCAAGTGCATGCTAATCATTTAATGTAATAAATGGAGCAACTCTAATTATCTCCCGAGGAAATGATTTCACACTAAAACAATGGAAATGAAGAGGTTACTTTGGGAGCATTATACACAGCTGAAAATTACTCATCTGAATCTAGAGGATATTTCAAATAAATAGAAAGGATTGCTTATGCCTTTTCAGCAATCATTTAGTGCTATGAGAGAAAGTAAACGATGGTAAAGATATTTAGTGATTTGCACACAGGCAGTGAGGTTTTCACAGGTACCGTTACACAATCAAGCACTGCTCCTTTTCACTGAGACACTGGTTAACACAAGATCAATGTCAGAACTACAGGTTCAGAATGTGGTTGAAGGAGTGAACAAGGAAAGTAATACAGTTGACTTTTATTTTTGTTAATTAGAGTCTGCATTAAGATTTGTAGATTTTCAATTGATAATATCTATGAGCCTTTCCCTTGGGGTCTCTGTGACTCTTTGTTTTTAAAAGGATAAATAAAAATATTTATTATTTTTATCCCCAAACTAAATCCCATGAAAGCTTATTTTGGAAATTCAGCACATTTTTAGACAACAAAAAAAAATATAAAAAAGCAAACTTTTGAATAAGATGTAAGAATTTCTCAGGGAGTGGGGTTAAAATTGAGTTTAATGATTCAGTCCATTCCCTCCAAGGGAACTGATTTCACTGCAAGCTAAAATGTTTTGTTAAATTATGTACTTCAGTTGCTTGGGTGTTATGTCTCTCTTGGAGAAGCACATGAAATGAGCACTATCCTCCTAGGCATTTTAAAAACACATCCACATTAAATAGAATATATATACAGTGGTTGAGCATACAGTCTCTCTAAACTAGATAACAAAATGATTTTGACTTGTTTTAAAAATCTTTTTTCCTTAAATGGCTCTAAAGCTAAGACTAAAAGATAGATAATGTGGACTGAAATTTTTTCCCCTTGCTTTCAGTTTCTTGGAGAATAGCACATTATAGGTACTTCCCTTTGTGCAAGAATCACATCAAATACCAGGAAAAATGCATCTGTTTTGGCTACATATTTAACAGCATGCTTTCTGGAACCATCAATTTGTCTTTATTAATACATCAAGTGCAGTTTGTTTAAAATGTTTGTCCATTCTACTGCTGTGCTACTACAGATATTATTACCTTATATTTATTACTAAAATTGGATAAGATAGAAGGGAATACAGCTCTTCTCCACAGTGAGGGATATGACCTAGTTCAAGACAAATTAGTGCACAGTGATTCTAGAAGCATAAATTGACGACTGCAACTTTTTGAAGGTCTGCATTTATTCTGAAGCTGACAAGAGTATTTCACAAGAGACTAGACAATTGTTATTTTTATCATAAGATTACTGTTCATCATGTACAAGAAAACAATTGTTATCAGGTATGAACTTAATTGGAATCAACTGTAGCAGTCTTTACAGGAATTTACCGAAATATCTGCCATTCAGAGCTGGCTTACCATAATATTCTCTATGGAATAGTTGACCACAGGATTCTCATTCACAAACAGCCAGGTTAAACAGTTAAATGCTAGCAAATCCTGCATAGCCCTGTGGGAAATTTCACTTTAATCCCGAACTTATAAGAGGACAATCAAAGCCCAAAGCCTGGGTAACAAATCTGATCCTCTGTTGCAATCTGTGTCCTCATGGGAAGGAGAGAGATGCTCCCTGTACAAGCCTGAGATGGATAAATACCTAAATGATGAGATAGATGGGGAATGCAGAAGAAGCGTCTGGCTTCAGCCATTCGCTTCCAATTTCACATTACATTGTGAAAGGCAATTCTTGTGCAGCTTGGGAACAGCCAGTCCTGATTACTATAAGTTGAAGTGTGGCTTAAGGAATGATTAATGACAGTGTCAGGAGAAAACAAAGCACAATGAGAGTTATCTCTAATCCACCTGCTTGCAGATGCTATAGTAAGGGAATGAAAATGGCCCCGGCGAGCCCTGATAATAAAAAAATCAAAATAGAAAGGTGCAAAGCTGTAGATATGTATTAATCTGATATATAAAAACTAGGTCTTAGCTTGAATAAAGCATTAGGCATGAATGGAGCCCCATAGGTGATAGATATTAGAGCATAGTGGACTTCACATTGTCTGTTTTTTTTAAATCAAACAGAACTGTTCCCTTCAGTATTGCCTTTGACATTAATAGGTTGGTATTTGAAAAGTCACAGTTCACTAGATGAGCAGGCTTGTGAGTTCAAGCTCATTAAACAAAACCTTTTTGTTGCTTAAAAAAAAGTGACACCACACCACCACCTTGTGGCTTGGTGATGCAGAGGCCCGCAGAGGAGAGAGCTGCGTTCCCAGTTCCGCACACAGTGCAGTCGATGAAGCGCAGGTAAAATATCTCCTTTCTTTTTGAAAGGGAAAAAGCTCACAAGCTCTTTCAGCAAGCACAATACCTCTGAAAGGCGTGTGGGCCATTTCAAAGAGTTCTTGGCCAGTTTCCTAGGTTTGCTCTGATTCAAGACTGGGGCTATTCCAAAAGGAAGGGTAGCCACTTAGCTATGACTGAATATGCACATTATGGTGGTTTCTTTCAACTTGATTGCAGCTACTCGGCTTCTCTCTCTTCCTGACCTATCCATCTTCCTAAACTTCCCATCCTCTGGGAAATCTTGCCCAGGCTGCATGGAGAGCTGAGGGCTGGGAAGGGTCCCAGCAGAGCTGAGACAGCCTGGCACTGCTCGGCGCTGGCTGGTGCTCATCAGACAGGGCACGTCCCTCCACTGACAGCCTGCACGCCGGCAGAAATTCCAGTGCTCACGTCTGAACTACTCACTGGCTTTGCAGGTTTCATCTGCCGAAAAGTAGATTTTGCATCATTCTAGGGAGAGCACCACCGTGACTTTCCATGAAGTAGAATTGTTAAAATTCTAGGCACAATATAAGGTTTCCTAAAACATTGAAGCTACCCAGGAATCTAAACATTTTCACTCTTGTTCGGGCACATGTTCTCCCTATGTCGCCAAGGATACTTTGAAAATTTTAACCATCATCATGTTAGTCAGGAACATAAACTGAAACAGGATATTTCCTGAGGCCTGCTACTCTGCCAGATTTAAAGGTATTGCCTCTTGTCAACAGGGAGGGAATTATTTGGCCCCACTGAGTCCAAAAACAAAAGTCTCATTGATTTAACTGAGCCAGGATTTCAATCTCAATGGTTTTGCTCCCTCCTTTTCCTTAATATGACCAGAAACAAGTTAAATGTTAATTTATATTTCATGGAAGTATTCTAATATTGGAAAATCTAATGAAGATTTAGCACTTGGCTTTTAATGAGGCTGACATAACTGTTGAAAGAAAGCAAATACGTTATTTTAATTGATATTAATTCATAATTGCTCCTGATTTATATATTAAACAAAAAAGAAAGTGTCTTGTCATGCACTACAATTTATTGTGTATTCAACCATCATTTACTCAGGATCTTCTCTCTTCTTTTTTTCTTCCTCATGTGAAGGATATGATGGAAGCTGCCATGTAGAATTGTACAGCTGCTGCATATGCTATAAGTACTGTGATCACATCACCCTTATTTTCTGATGACGTGCCTCAAGTCAATTCTATCCGTGTGTCTTTGTCTCCACCTGACATCTCCTGCTATCATAATAATCATGCTGTATGGTTTGAAGCTTAAAGCTTTTATATACTGTATTTTCTTAACAATTCCAAGGAGCCAGGCAGTTTCTGTTCTATAAAGATACATTGCTATAGGCAGCAAAGGGTCTCAGTTGAAAAATTTTTGATCAAGAATTGACACCAACAAAAATCAGGGGTGTTCAAGCTAAAGTTTTGATTAGTCAAATTTATAATCTGGGGGTGGGGAGGAGGAGGGGGAATAGATTTGGATATATATTTGGGTCTTGAACTCCTTTTCAGGCATTAGAGTCTCAAGGTGTTTATTCAAGCTAATGTTTGGAGTGGAACAAAGCAGAGGTTATGAGCGAATTGAAAATGCGTTTACCAGAGTAACAGCACAGATCATGTATCTGGGTAATAATTTAGCCAAGAGAAAGTTGTGTTGCAACTACAATGCTTTAAATAATCATGAATGTTGCTTAGTCAAAATTTGGAAAGTAATGCATCGGTGTCATTAGACAGATATTTTACCATGAAGACAGAAGCTAAATGCGAAAGCATTTAACGGTTAATTTGTGCACTCACATCCCAGTATTGAAAAAATGAAGTTACCACGGTCAAATGCTTGTCTGAGATGCTTTTTTACCAGTCTCATTCTCTGTTTTCCCCTTCTTTGCAATCAAATGTTTCATTCTCTTCAACCTCATCCTCCCTTCCCATGACATTAGTTTCTCTCTTGATCCTGAGCATCCTTCGGGAACCTGAAAGGTTTCCTTTAAAAGATTGCACTGAGCTTTCTCCTCAGAAGCATGCTACCTTTGGATGAAATTCTGGTCTTGATGCATACTCTATTTTAGGTCTGTCTTCTTGCTTTCTTTACAATGTGTGCACCCAGGGATTTTCAAGCAGGATTCTGTTCTGAATGTAGAGTTCCTGAAAAACATTGAATCCTTGCATCACACCCTGTAAGATCTGAAAGCAGGCGCAATCTCAGCAGAGATTTACAGACTATCACAAAATGTATTTTAACAGAAGCTGAGAATCCTGTTACATAGTGTTAAAGGCAAGGGGTGAGAAAAGGTAGAGGATTAGGAGATCAAACTCCTCAAAAGAGGGTTCAGATTGGTTTTGAACACCTGACAGAGATTTAAACTCACTCTTTCCAAGCTGTTTTTGTGCAAACAATTTCATCTCTGAGTTGTTAGGAGTGACGTCTTCTTTTATTCAGAAAGCTCCCTAACCAGTTATTTCAAAAGATTTTATGTGAATGTTCTTTCTGGCCAAAACTCATTCCACTCTCCAAAGTCAGAAACAAGCCAAAAGCAAGAATGAATAATATACAAAGGGCAGCTGGTCTGGTTCTTGCAAAATCAAACTAGTCTTGGCTCCAACCCTCCTGTAGATCCAAAGCTAAGCCCTGCAGCTCATAATTATTTCTACACTGGGTTTGCATATCTGCCTAAATTCCCCACCTACTACTGTATACCTTGGGTAAGGTATTCTTTTTCCTCTCATTTCCTATCCTTAAATTGGGTAGTGCTATTAATTCAGTTATATATTTATGATATATGCTTGAAGAGTAGGTGAATATTGAGTGTACCCTGCAGAGAAGACTCAAATTAGTACCTGATGGAGAATTTAAAACTAAGTATGTTAAAATAAAGCTACATTCACTTCTTGTAAAGCAGAGTAGCATCCAAATTACTTTCTTGTGTATAATTATGGAGTCTTCATACAGGTTCTGTAGTTTATTAGTAAGTCATGTGTTCACTGATGTCACCATCACAGGGAGCATTCTAAGGCAGGACATGATATGGT
Organism: Luscinia megarhynchos; assembly: GCA_034336665.1. Lineage (NCBI taxonomy): Eukaryota > Metazoa > Chordata > Aves > Passeriformes > Muscicapidae > Luscinia > Luscinia megarhynchos. Next base: position 31,124,944 of record CM067568.1, on the reverse strand, counting down.
ACCAGGTTAAAAATCCTGGCAGCTGTTGTGAAGTAATCTAAATTGCATGCTAGGATTGTTTTCAAAAGGACTTAAATATATTCCCAAATTTATCACGTAGTGACTTTTAAGCCATCTCCTTTGGCATACACTAACCTGCAGCAAAGTAGATTCCTTCTTCGATTTAGACTGGATTTAATATCAAGTTCAGTTGCATTTACCTGAATTAACAATAGTTTTAGTCATTTATGTGGACACTGCTTCTGCTGTGACTGCATAAAACAACAATAATGGAGCCCTAGAAACAGAACACTGGAAACTGAATCACTCCTCTGTGTTCAGTAGGTGTTGAATCTCAGTATATTTCAATTCTAATTGGAGTACTGGTTCTTTCTGATTTGAGGTTGCATGTGTGAGTGTCCTTCACAAAGTATATGCTACTGCAGTATAGCCTTTAGAACTCTTTTGCAAGGATCCCAACATCAACAGCTGGTACATATGCAGTTGACAATAGACTGAATGTCTTGGCTAAATATGTGACTTTCCTTAGCAGTGCATCCACAACATGGACACAATATTCAACGAAGTGTCAGTATGAGGGCTGATATATTCCTCGAGAGAATCACCTACACCACTGTAAACACATTTATGCTGGTAACAGTCCATGCTGTAGCCTTTTGTTTGTTCAGAACATTTAAAAGAAACTATGTTTTTAAAGAATGAATTGAGGTGTGCAGCCTGGAAAAGAAAACAAATAGAGCATAAAATGAGGGTAGCTCAGATGCATTTAGCATCTATAAACAAAAATCAGCATTCACTCAGATAAATAGATTTCCATGTGATGTTCCTTCTTTCTCTCTTTCTCTCTTTGTTAATCATGAAGCTTTTTTCATTCTTTTTTTTTTTTTTTTCTAAAGCTAGTGGTAGATCTGCTCCTGGCAGTATGTTATGTTCAACCATTAGTTTATTTTTTAAGACTAAGAAGAGATATTTCTACATTATAAATTATTTATAAACACAAGAACAAAGGGAGGCTGTCAGGGCTGCTGGTACTTTGAGAAAACAGGGGGGAAAAGACGATGAATTTATGAAGAATACAATTTTACGAAGGAAGGAGGAGGGAGAAAGCAACTACTAATTATTAACATTCATCTGCAGACAAATCCTGAAAGAATAGGATTAGAGGGATACATTTACATCTGTCTGTCACAAAAAAAGAATTCTCATTAAAGGTTTACTAGACTGTCATAAAACTTCTAATGTTAAACTTGAGGGTCTCATGGGGGAGAGGAATATTTCGCTTTTGGCCCATCCAATGACGCAATATTAAAACAAGCCAAAAAAAAAGGCAAATAAAAATACTTGCATTTTTAGTAAGAGCTCCAGCTGAATCTGCTTAGGTGACACAAAAGTTGATATGGCATGGAGAAAGTTTTACATGTCAGAACAAGTTTCAGCAGTTTCTATTTACACAGCCATGTGTACTTTGAGACATGATATGACTGCCACGGCAATCACTTTGTGAATAGCATTCATCATCTGGACGCTTCTTTTCATCTATAAAAAGAAAACTGCAATAGGTTGCTTTGACAATTCAAGATGCTGAGCCACAGTTTCTCTGCTTTAAAGAAATAGACATTAAGGTTAAATACATTAAAAGTGCACAAAAATAAACACACTGTGTACGTACAATATGTTGACAATAGCAAACTTCAATCTACTGTAGCTTTTGATCAAAGAACTGAATCTGTGGAAAAGAAATCCTGAATCTAGCTAAAGCTGTCATTTTCTTTTTCATAGCAAACTAATTTATATTGAGCACACATCACTGAGGAAAAATCCAGAACAGTTTTATATTACTTGAGCCATTGTATGTGGCTGTATTAGTAGGCTGTTCAGACAGCTAGTCTTAGGATCATACATATCTTTTACTGGAACAGTATTCCAGTTAATTAGATTGTGGTTTATGAGCTGGTTTAATTAACGTATGCAATGGCTTGCAAGGGAGAAAGTTTTCATCCCGAGCATTTTGTTAGAAGGCAATCAAAATTAGTAAAGAAAAACATGAAAATTACTTTAGATCTGTCCCTTGCCGTGAAAGCACGATACTCTTCATTGTATCCAGCCAAAGCCAGGTTAAACCTTTGAGATACAGCCATTCCAGTTAGCATTTCTTTTCAGATTTTGGATTAAAAAGAAACTTAGAACTCTAATCTCTGATTTTCTACACACTTATTTTTCTTAGTGCAGGGTGGAGAACATTCCCCAACATGCGTTTTCAAATCTGATTGATGATTATTAGTGACTACTTTTACAAGAAAGAATTGAGGTAGCATAAAAGACCTGGTTTTCAGAGGCTAGTTCCCAAGGTCTGCTGAAGTTTCAGCTCTCTAGGTCTCTCAGCTTGGGTGCCCAAAACAGATGCATCCAAATGTAGGCCCATATGTTTGAGCATGTTGCACCACTATATATGCACTCCCTGGCACTGTTGAAAAGCATACATTCCCTGCAATCCTCCTACACTCCTCCCTCTGTTCTGCTCCATTTAGGTCTGTGCACACAATCTAGATTTCAGGTAACCCAAATGAAAAAGTTCTTTTTATTCTTGTAGCTGAAAAATTAGACAGGCAAGACTGGAGTCTACAGGGTAGCCCACCTTTCAGCTTGTGAATCCCCTGAGTATGCCATAGTTGCTTACCTGCAAAGGCACTGAAAGGAAATGCATAAAAACCTTGTAAAACGGGAGTTGTATAAGCAGTAATAATAACATTTTTATTCTGAATTATCTAGAAAAACTGATTACGAGATATTTTACTGTAAAATTATCTATTTCTAAATTTTTCTACCCTCAAAGCTTTACTGACTGTAAAAGTATAATCCACCTGAACTATAAAAGTAACAAAGCAAAACTATCACTACAACTTTAGGAAATACCTTTATAGATTCTCAAATTATTTTTTAAAAATAAACTTAAAAACATACAATGGTGTCCAGCAGACAAACTCTTAAGTTATACAGAAAAAATAAAAGCAAAAGAGTAAAAATGCCCCAGGAATATGAAATTAGAAATGTCAAAACCAGTTGGATTTTATTCCCCTTTCTAATCACATATCTTCCAGACTGCTCTTTTTATGGTTTTTTGGAGTTCTTGCTTGATATTTTAGGGAAAATAACTCTGGCTTAATTAAATAAATATTTGAGGGGTACAACTATTTTCTTTCTTGTGTTCCCTGTCATGCAGTCAACTATCACTAATCACATTCCAAAGAACAATCATTTAATAGGGGTTTAAATTTCCCATTTTTACAGCTGGATATCTCCTTTCCCTTACTCATAAAGCAGGCACTGGAAGGCAATTGAAGAGGCAAATGGTGAGACATTTAAGTATCTATATTAAAGCAACAGTTCATTGTGTTTTCTAAGATATGTACACATTTGTACATATTAAAGACAAGTGGAAGATTAAATCCTTGGAGTTTTTATTTCAATTTTTGGCCTTTGAATTAAGTGGTTTTTATTTTTGCATCTGAAATAAACATCTCTGCAAAGGATAACTATGTGCAATATCTTTACAATCTCCTGATACACCAGAATTGATGAAAATCTTCTTATAACTTTGGATTTCTGTAAAATGTAAATTCTTCTAATTAATGTATATATAATTTTTAAAATACACTCTTGTAGGTTGGTACTATTTGTTGGTAATTGTTGCAATGCAGTTCAAGTATTTTTGTTATGACTTAAAGAAGTTTATTATCCAAGTGTTGGTAATTTTAGAAAATGGGAAAATATGTAGCATAGACATAGGTAAAAAGGTAATTGCTGAAACTCATCAAACACACAACTCTCAAAGGACAATTATTGAATCACAATAAAGTTTGGAATCTGACCCAAGAAAGATTCGTGTGCAAGCGCCTATGCCTAACTCCTCCTCTAAAATGAACCCCTTGCTGTCTCTGTGCAAGGGCAAGATATGCACCTCTAGAATTTCATTCCTGTTTGCCAACTCAAACTTGTGGGCACATCACACAGCCTTTCATGTTTAAGCCTGACTCCACAGCAGCGCTAACTGCGATTACATGGGGATCTGCTGCCTCCAGACAGTCCACTCTTCTCTGCTAGGAAGAAGCCTGCACAGCTGTGATGCTAGGTCATCTTTTCTGTATCTTGGCACCAATTGCTTCTAGTCAATTTTATTGCAATTTTCATAAACTGCATGTTTGCTTTTCTTGTTCTATGCTTTACATTAACTTTTGTGGATATGTGAATGTATCGAAATGTTGTTTTCCTTAAAAGTAGCTGTATAAATTTTGCATGTTATATTTCATTGTATAGCGACAGACTTTATATTTCTGCTTAGTATGCTGTAAAGTGGGAGAAGATTTCTAAAATATTGTTGGAAAGCAATCCAAATTCCGGCAGATTGCCTGGGCTTTCTACAGAAAGCCTTAGGTGCCCTCTTTTGGCACACTGCACGAATTGCAGGCAAGCTTTAAAAAAAAAATCTTTTGGGAGAAGCACAAATCTTCACTTACAGGAGTCCTGTGTTGAATGTTATACAAATGGAATTTTCCCACAAAAAAAAAATCATATGAGGTCCTGCTATATGGTTTGCTTCAGTATACATATGTATGTACAACCATGCTTTGACATTAAATTCTCAAAAGGTTGGTCTTTGACTGTGATGGCTCAAGAAGTATTTATACATAAAGGCAGCACACCTGGAATGTATATGGGCATGCAAAGAAGAACTCCAATTCACAGAATATTTTCTGCTGAACTGAACATTGTAGTTATATCATACTGTCTCTATGGCTTTCTGTGGAATGGAGACTCCCATAACACTAGCTAAGTTCTAGTTCCAACATCTACAGTGCAGTAAAAGGTCAAATTAATTTCTTTCATATGTTATATACAGTTACAATTGTGGAGATTGTACAAGTTTAGCTGATATGTCTGTGTTGGGCCATCTTGCTTTATGTTATATTCTATCCAGGTGACTGTCTAGACTAGTGATACTTCAATCTGTGCAAATTTGCTTTGTGCTGGTTCTCTCTGGTTTTAGCTTGGGTCCTTAATCTGTTAAAAAATTCTTAAAAACAAAAGAATATATCTTGTCAATTCCTCTTCCTCCAGAACACTTCCTATTATGATAATTTGAAATAAATTCATAGTAATTGGCAGAAGTTAACTTCAAATTTGTGCTGAGAGTGAATCTCATACATCATTAACAAAGCAGCTAATTTCAGGTTTAAGTAATGTGTAAGAAACGTTTTCTATCAATTTCAATAAGAAAATCAGTAGAAATTGTTGATTTAGCGGACACCAGTAGGGCAATTGTCTTTTCTTTAAATTTTACATTTCAGCAAAAGGAACACTGCCACTGCAGGAAACGAGAGATGTACTGAAAGTACATGCTCAACAAAAACAGCAAGAAACATGAGTTTTAATACTGGGCCTTAGACATTCTTCTCAGATAGTCTTATATTCTTCTGCAGAAGTCAACCTCTGTTTCTTCAATCACATCAGCATTGAGGTAGATGTTTCAACCTTAGCAGACGGTCCTAGCGAGTAGCAATTTCTGTTCTTGTGAGGAATGCTTGAATCAAAAATCTTTTCCAAACAGGTATGAACATACTAGTAGGAAGTGAATACAGCACACATCATCTGTTTTCAGCCCTTCCTCATAAAAGAAATTGTCTTTGTATCTGCTTATTGCTGTTGGTATTATCTCTAAAAGCATGAGCTGCAATTTTAGCTAGAACTAGCTGAACAGCAGTTGAATATGAATAACTATAACTTTGCAGACCTACATCAGTACTAGCTTTATGTGCAGACTGAGGGCAATAGGGCACATTGTCACATCAATTTTTAATCAGGATTCTCCAATTAAATCAATGGACTGTACTGTTTAAAAGTCAATAATACAGTAAAGCTTGGTACTTGGCTCAAATCGACAGATTTAGTGGATAGCCAAATTCAGGATGACTGTAACATAAATAATGGAAGTTGCTTTCAAGTGCTCTCAATCATTTAGCTCATTCTAAAATGCAAAGTTACAAACTGCACATCTGATGATGCAGTTAGACTCCCATTTGTAAATACATTTCCTATAATGTGGGATGCAATGTATTATTCATAATATAATGAAGAGCCAGGTAGTATGGAGCAAAAAAAGGCAGAGTTTCACAAGTAGGTAGGAGACAGAGGAGTCATTTGTAATATCATTGTTAGCTAAGCAAGAAGAATGATATTATATGAATGATATGATATGATATGATATGATATGATATGATATGATATGATATGATATGATATGATATGATATGATATGATATGATATTTCTGTATTCTCAACAGAATTCAGCCCTTAAAAATTATAATAACAGGAATATTTACCTGCAGACCAAGAACAGCATGTTCCAGCCACTAACTGTAAAGACAAAAAAATGGACAAAAAGTGGTCCCGAGTGTTCATGCCCAACATCAATTGAAAAATTATTAAGCATCCATGCTTTCATTGTGAGTTTCTTTCATTTAGTCCTTCAGAATTATAATCCCATTTCTTGTTAATTTTTTTCAAAGGACAACTTCCTGTAAGGAAGAGCATGAAGTTTTTCAGAATAATCTGTATTTATATACAAATTGTTACCCTGAAATGAGGAATAACCTGGAATTGACAGCTTAAAGCTAGGTGGACTAGATATGTTTCCCTTTATATTTCAGAAAATGCAAAATTCTTGATAGTTACCAATTCAGTGTCAGAGACCTGACTCATTTGATCCCACAGATAGAAGTACATTGCAAATTTTCCTGAGCATTTGCAAAAATGACAAGGGTTGGGGGTCAAATCTGCTGGTTTTGTGAAGACTAACAAAACTTATATTCACTCTTTTGGAAGCCATATTAATTTTATCTACACTGGTTGATGTTCTCAAAAGACCAAGTCATGATTAGTACAGAGTGTCTAGCTGCAACGCTGTTACTTCTTGCCCTTTGCAATTAATTTAGCAGTGTTGGCTACTCCAAAAATTCAAAAGTCTCGATGAGTCACTCACAAAATTGGGAATTACATTTACACTGCATTTGGAAGCTTATTTATCTTCTTATTCAAAGTTTTAACACTTTATATTCTCAATCTATTTTGGTAACTGTGAATTCTAAAAAATTTTTGTTGGAGTGAATGAAAGCCAAGAATCTCATTAAGTCACAATTTCCAGAATTAGACTTTTCAATGAAACAATAAAATGAAATTTTGATTTTGGTGAAGTCCAGGAAGATTTTGGTACTAAAGGTCTCACTGGACAAGATCACCCATCAGAATTGTGAGGAATTTACAAAACTGGAAAACCTGACTGAAGGTAAAAGCTTGGCATTAAAGGCAGGAATTAGTGCTGTTCTCTGTGGGTTCTGTGACTCGGTTGTCTGCATTGAAGCATGGGGTTCTTGGGATCCAGTAATGTGCTTCAGTGAATTACTAATGAAGGCCAGAATTCTCATCTGGTGTAAATTCTAAAGAAAGCAATAAATTTACCTAGAGTTGAGTATGGTCTTGAGAGTAAATATTTATTTGTTATATAGCAATTACATGCAAAAATAATTTTCCTTTGTAATGAAAAATTTGTAGTCAGGCAAGAGAGGGATATACCATATACCTGACTTCAGGGTTCACTCAAGGGAGACTACAGGCTTTATGCATCCTAACAAAGGATACTGCAGGTGTCTGCAGCAGGGATTACAAAGCATATGATGACAACAAGAAGGAACACTTAAGAGGAGACAGAAGGGCTCAACACTCTGGATTTGTTCTTTTTATCTCAGAATGATAAGACAGCAAGAGAAAATTGTACTTTGTATTTTATGAAGTCAAGAAAGGGAATGGTGCAATACAAGCTAAATGCAAGGAAAATTATGGAAGTGAGAAGGCATCAGTCACATTCACATCCCACAGTCTCCATCAGGGTTGGTGGTATTGTAAGGCAACAGCATTCCTTTGTGACTCTATCATGGATCAGAGCTTCAGAGATCCCCAGTACTTAGCAATACCATCTCAATATTCCCAGTTTAGATTTTACATGCTCAATAGAAACCATGCATCTGAAGTTTTTTCTGATGTAATAGTGCCCCTACACCTTTAATCAGCCTATCTAACATACCTTATATTATTTGATACATCTTACATCTTTCTTAGTCCCTGGTATTTCCACATTTGATTTCTAGTCTTTCCTGTCCATGGATTTCCAAGCCTCCAATTCATATTGTAGGCCTCACCCATTCTTCCAACTCTAACTCTCTAATCTATTTTATCCAAAATTCATCTGAGAGGAGACACAAGATCATTCTGTGGTATCTGTTTTTGCAGGGGTTTCAGAAAGATATGGGGTGTACATATCAAAAGTCCATCTCTAGAAAACTGTTTTGTAGCTAGGAATGAGCAATTCCTAGAAAATACAGGCATATACTAGTTACAGCTTAGAAATTATGGCTTTGTTACAAACCCTTCTTTTCAGCAAAGATTTAATCATTTTAGTACCTTCATATATCCCTATAGTAAATTAGTACAGTGATTTGAGTACTCCTGTTCAATAATTAGTATTGCTTATCCTTCAAACCTCAATATCAATTCTGCTTCCCAGACCCTGCAGCAGTCATGATTCATTCCCATCACTATGATGCCATTTCAGATCAAAACCAGCAGAGTCATAGACAAACTCCAAGTGGTTTGGCTTTTGATAAGATGTGAGAAACCCACATTCTTTGATTTGAATTAAGAGTAGAAGAGTTTTGAACTCTCATACAGTAGGTTGGAGATTCCAGCCACTGGGAAGCCTGTTACAGGTTTCCTTGATACGAGGAAAATTCTTGAAATCTCAAACATTTTAACAGGCTGAGAGAATTGTTTTCCACTCAGTTCTAATTAGATCATAGGCTCAATGGAAATTGTAATAATTTCTGACTTTGAAAAATGTGATGTCTCATTGGCTTGAACAGCTAATCAATGATTGAATTCACTCAATAGAAGTTTACTTAAGAAACCAGAAAACAGATGTTATGTCGCATTCATTTTGTTATATGGGCTCAGAAAGGTAATTACTACCATGACTTGGAAATCCTGATCTTTGACAACTGAATTAAGTTCCTGTGAGTATATACTGTGTGTGATGAAAAGCCCAGGAATTGTGAGTTACACATTCAGGAGCTGACCTAAGGGAGCATTTCAAGATTTTTGAGATTCCTGCAGGGGTCAAAGATTATTCCCAGCTCTAGCCAGTCAAGTACTTCTTGTGAAAATAAAATAAAATTTCTAAAAAGCTATTTTTTTATCCTTTTGCATAGAATCAAAGTAGAGATGCTGTTAAAATTAAGAGAAAAAAATTTGGTGTTAAGATAAATTACCAATGATATTTCTAGATCTTTAACTGTCTTTATAATAACTTTCTGCTTGCATAGTCAGCAATTTTACTTTCAAGTTATGAGACTGGAGTTTACAGTGGGCATTCATGTGTGAAGACAAAAGAGTATAAAAATATTAAAAATAATTATTTCTCTTTTCCTCATCACATCTTATGACAAACAGTGCTAATGTAGTCAGCAAAATATCTTCCAGGAAAAAGGAAATCTTGTTTAGAAGGGAATTTCGTATGTTACATATCTGAAAAGTGATTAATTTGATGTCTTTAATTAAAAAAAAATCAGTTTATGAATGTTAATTAGAAAGAAATCTTTTGTCAGTCTAGAAACTGGTCTTTGCTTTATTTTCATCTTTAAAAGTTGTTAGAAAGGTATTATTAGTAGACGGTTTTTTAATATACCAGTCAAATTCAGGTCCTGCTTGACAATTCCAATGATATATGAGACCCAATAACTGCTATGATTCTTTTCCTTTCCTGAGCACTTTTGAAAGAGGCTTGAAAAGAGGGGGAAACTGTATTTTTAGCACTCCAGTGAGTAGATCAATTGAGTAAGAAATTGCTTTTACACAGTGGGTTTTTTAAACCTAAATATGATCTAAGCCATAATTTTAGTAAAAAGATTTTCATTTGTATTGGAAGGAATTCAGAATGTAGGTAATCCCCAGTAAGTTAGAATGACTTCCTGATTAAGCACTAAGTTTTCATTATGTCAACTACCACTTAATCTTGTTTATAGAGACAGTCTTCTGATCCTTTTGGAATGTCAAGTAAGAGGACATTTTCCAGAGTCTTAAGTTATTCTGAGATGAGTAGACTCAGTGAATTACATCATGATATTTGGCAAATCCTGTGACCTTCTTAACTCTTTCGTTGCTTTGTTATATTTTGTTTTGCTCCAGAAAAGAACGTGTAGCTCACTCACTCAGTGAGATACCACTTCATTTATGAGTATGGCACAGACAGAACTATAGCACGAGATAAGTGACTTTTGTCAGCCCCCAAAGAAGAATTTCCTTTTAGAGAGGAAGTTGATGTAGACTTTATCATGTGGTAAAACACCTCTACATGAGGATAGTAAGCCAGGAAAGGCTATTGTACCTCAAATGGTTTGAAATTGCTATTCAGTTTCTCTGTTGACACTTCATTGTTTTATTTTGTTCCCTTGATGAAGATATAAAAAATTAGATGCTTACAATTTCCTGCTAAAATTATTCAGTCCAGAGTCTAGGAAAAAAGTTTTTCAAAATGTTAATGTTGGTTTATATCACCATTACATTAAAATAGTACAGCTAGAAAATGTAAAAAGGAGATGTGGTTTTTCTCACATATCCGGTATCATCTATGTCACTAAAACATAAAGAGCCTTGCAACAGAATGGAACAAAAAATAAATAATTTAGCTGATGAATAGTCTTTTTCCTTATTAGTGCATTGATCTTTACTGTATAAGCTGACAAAAACATTTAGGTGATAATGCAGTAATTTCACAGATTTTATCCTAATATTCTTTAGTATCTTATACTTGAATCACAGATTTCTGTAAATATTCCGTGTTTTCTATCCATACCATTTTACTTAGGATTTAGTGATCAAAGTGATACATAACTGGGTGGCTGCACTCAAACACACCTGATTGAGACTATTCCAGTCAGGTCCTGCAAAGATGGTCTTGCAAATTCTTAAGACAAATCTTGTAATTAAGAGTTAATGGTACAGAGGTTGTAAGGAAAGTGACTGCAAAGTGAATGCTATATTTTAAAAAGGAATGACCTTTTACTGCTAGAGAAACCACACTGCAGGGATGGTGATTTCTGCAGTGATCTATCTGTTCTGCTTCTTGTCACAAAAGCTCAGATTTGGAATGTTAAAGAGGTTCACGTGGTACTTTTTGTGTTTTGACTGGCATTTGCTGAAAATAAAGTGACTGAAGAAACCTGAAAGAGAGAGAATAAACATTTCCCACCTAATTCCTTCCAGCCCAGGGAACGTTCAATAAATTGAAAAGGCCAAAAACAGGCACTGTTACTGTAGTGTTTTAAAAAAACTTTTGCTAATGGTTTGATATATTCAATACCTACTTTGCCATACAATGCTGAAAGCTTTTCCACAACTGAGGTAACTTCATTCCCCTTGCCATCACAGTAAGTGCACACTTCCTGCAACCCACACTGATACAATCAATCTTTTCCAAGTGTTAGAAAAAGGGTGATAGTCTCTTCATATTGCATGTTGCCTGTCCCTCGGATCTCTCAATTAAATTACTTGTATGAGGATTCCCTCATATGCCAGGATAGTTCCATTAGGTAACTTGTTCTAAGGGGAACAACAGCTGCTCCAGCACAACAGTGCCCACCTGGCAGACCTGAGGACAGGGATAATCAGGAGAGAGCAGTGATAATCAGGTGGGAATGGCCATTTCATTTTCTAGTAGAGAACACGTTACAAGCTTCTCTTTTATTGTCATGAAATCTAGGCTACAAAAGAAGTGTAACTGCCATCAATTCCACAGCAAAAATCTGTCTCTAACTCAAACATCTGGGGTTTCATTTTAGAGATGCCTAGCTTAGGCACCGCATGTGAACCAAACATGAGCACTGTGACATTTAGCTGCACTGTCTGTAGCCACTAAACTTCAACCTGACACGAGCAGAAACCAAAACACTGAACCACTCCACTGCTGTTACCCATGGAGTGATTGGCAGAACACGAATTTGGTTTTCTGCAGGCTTGCTACTCCTGCAGTGCTCCTCAGCATACCTCACATTTGTAGCTAAAGCAGAAGAGGTTAACAGTATAAATTTGAGGAGTGTGGACTATGATATACTAAAAATTGAGTGAGGGTCTTTAAGTTACCAGAATAACTGGGGTTTAGGTGAGATAATCTTCTTCAGTAATATTATTCAGTACTTTTCAAAGCAAAGACTCAAAGAGACACAGACCTAGTAGACCAGGTATTACAAGGCAATACCAAAGACAGAAATTGTGCAGTCACTAATTCATGGGCTGATAAGCATCTATCAGGTATCACATTAGAAAGAGAGAACCTGGATTTTGCAACTGAGAAGGAGGAGGAAATAAGGATTTGGGATATTTGAGAGGATTTTCTGAGACTATGCAAAATTCACCCAAGAAAGTTTAAGGGAAGAGATCTAGGGAAAAACAAAGGGTGAAGTAGATCAAAAGAGGTATAAAAGACTGCCACATGAAAATTGTTGCTGTTCTATTAGTCTGTCCTTTAAAAAGTATGAAATACTTTTTAAACTATCTCTCTGTTCAGTAGCACTCTGTGCTGCTGTAAGGGCTAAGTGGCAGTTACTGGTGAAACAGACCTTAGAGTGGATATGGTGACAGCAGCTGGAATCAGAGCAGGGCGTATGTGCCCCTTGCCTCTGCTGCAGCAGCCAGAGTCAGTGAGAACCTCAGTGCAAGAAATGTTTGGACAGTGGTCACAGGCACATGGTGTAATTCCTGAGGAGTCCTGGGCAGAAGTTCCGTGATCCTGTGGGTCCCATTCAACTCAGGATATTCTATGAGTTTATGATTCTAACTTCTGAGATGGGAACTGTGTATCCCGAGCACCAGCTACTGCAGGAAACAGCATGAGTAAAGTGGTTTAGCATCTGGCCTGAAGAAGATACCTCATCTGCAGAAACTGTAATCAAAAATTCTAGGCTTACAGATGGATACTCTCAAGTAAATCTATAGATATTCAAAATTTGACATTATTTCCATGACTTTGAGATCAGAACACAGGACACAAGAGAACCAGAAATACACAAGAAAAAGGTTTCTAATTTGTAATTGCCACTACAAGATGGAAAATGGAGATTTTTGAAAGGATTCCTCATTTAAGTGAAGTAATGATTTTTGGATATTTTAAAGGATCATTTTAAAAGTGTCATTTTAAACTTATTAGATTTTTTAAATTATTTGATCTTAAGGCAGAACAAAAAGCATCATATACATATATTTTCTGTCTGAAGGCAAAAAATGTTTTGCTTTCAGGAAGTATTTCAGGAGTATTAAACAAAATTAATTAATTACATATTTTCTGCAATAATTTAAATAAAAGTTTGGAGATAGTATTTGCATTTTAAAAACAGAAATATTTTTAAAATATTATATGTCTATTTAATACTTCTAAATATTGCCTAATGAAATATTAAACTCAGGAAAATGCAGTTGTTTATATCATCACAGTGTTCATTTGAATGAAATCACAATATATGTATCTGGAAGGGCATTAATTAGGCAGCATGTAATAGTTTACAAGAGCTGCTAATATATGGGACTTCTGGGAGCTTTTTCAGATTGCAGCAATTGATTTTGTCACAGAGCCAAAAAGTGAAGAGAACTTGTAATATTTTTTTCCTCTTCCCAAATCATACCTGATAAATCTAATGGTGGCCTTTCTTTTCTTCCCCCCCTGTTCAAATCAAACCTTAATTGCTCTGGCATCAAGGTCAGACAACTTGGCTAGCTCTGAAAAGGTATCAGCTGTTTTTCTCATCCTTGCTGAACCTCTTTTAGACAAATTTTGCATTGTTTTTTGTGTCAGTTTTATCGTGGAACATCGTGCTGCCATCTGGAAAGAAAAACACCATGGTACAGGAGCAGCTGGTGAATGAGAATGGCCAAATAAACATTGGCACTCACTCTGCCATTAGGTGAGATAAGAGGATTGAGGCCATGCCAAAAGAGACAGCCCTAACTGCTGCCATTATCCTTCACTGTCCCCTTCCCCCTTATCTCTGTTTCAAAACATAGCTATCATTCATCTTAGAGAAGGGAAACCAAACCTATCAGGTGTTGGACATATCCTCCTGAAGCCTGAAAAACAGAGATATCCATGGTGAAAAGCATCTGAAGCATCTTGCAAATTGGATGATTGACTGGATACTTTTATTCTCCTGGAAAAATAACAAAAAGAACATTTCATATTTCTGTAATGATTTCTGTCATAGGAGCTCAAAGCACTTTAGTTGTAAATTAGCTCTGTAGGTACTTTGAGAATGGGTAAAGAGATACTACCTTTATTTTCATAGGCAGGAAGTTGAAGTACAAAGAAATAAAAACCTGAGTTGATAGATATGGGTTAAGCATGGTGTTGGTGTTAATGCCAGGACTAAACTTTAATTCTAAACTGCTTTGCACTTTTTACAAAGAAACAGACCAATTTTCCTTTCAGAGACTTGAGGCTAGAGCAGAAATTCAAGGAGACTATGGACGTACCCAACCTTAACCTCCAGAAATACAAAACATAATCACAGAATCATAGAATAACACATGGGAAGGGACCTCAAGAACCATCTGGTCCAACCCTTCTTGGTAAAAGGAGTGTCTAGACAAGATAGCCAAATGCCTTGTTTAGCTAAAATTTAAAATGTTGGGGAATCCACCCCTTCTCTTGGGAGATCATTCCAATGGCTTTTTGTTCTCATTTTCTTGGGTCCATCAGAATCTCCCCGGGAGTAACTTATACTCATTACCCCTTGTCTTTTCTGTGACTCTTGTGAAAGAGTGTCTCCATCTTCTACGGAGTCACCCTTCCAGTACTGGAACACAGTGATGAGGTGTCCCCTAAGGCTTCTTTTCCCAAGGCTGAACAAGTTCAGTTCTCACAGCCACTCCTCATATGGCCAGCTTCCCAGTCCTTGGATCATCTTTTTGGCCCTTCTCTGAACCCTCTCCAGCCTGTCCACTGTGTTTTTGCATAGTGGGGACCAAACTCCATGCAACATTTCACGTGTGGAGGAGAGTGGGGTAGTGGCTTCTTCATCTCTGCTGGTGGTGCCCTTATTGATGCAAGCCAGCATCCAGTTGCCTTTGCTGCAGCAGAACACTGTTCACTCACAGTGAGCATGCTGCCCTCTAGTCCTCCAGGTGCCCATTCCACAGAGCTGCATCCCTAGCCCAGTAGATCCATCCCAGCCTGTGCTAAACTCCTGTATTATGTTTTTCCATGTACAAGAACTTATATTTGTCCTTGTTAAAGTTCTTAAAGTTCTTGCTTGCCCACCGTTTCAGCCTACCCAGGTCTTCCCGCAGAGTTCTCCACCCAGCACACAGACCACTTGTCCAGATCCATAACACAACAATTTCTCTGGAAGGAGGCTGTGAGAGGCCATACCAAAAGCCTTGGAGAAATCCAGGTAGGCAGCCTGCTCTGCCTGCCACGCATCAGCCAAGCTGGTTACTTTGCTGCAGAACACAATCAGGTTTGGCAAGCAGGATTTGGTGAACCCATTCTGGTTTTTCCTATTCACATACTTCAACTGACTTGTGATAGGACCCAGGAGGATTTGTTCCATAACTTTGCCAAGGACTGAAATAAGATTGACAGTCTTATGACTTCCTGGATCTTTCTTAAATCTCTGATGTAGGGCTGTAGTCTTATTTACTTGCTGGAGGGTTGATTTTAGCATTTCAGGATTACTTTCTTTTCAGACACACATCAAGGTAGTGGACAGAGAAACAACATTCAGCTATTCATGACACAAACTTTCTAAAAGGTAGAAAGGTTGGTCTAAGTCTGATTCTTAACTCTTAGACAATGAGTAATCAGTAAGTTTCTCATTTGAAATCAGAGTATGTTAGCTCAAATTTGCAGCTAGGATCAGCTGAGAATCTGTTTACATTTGATACAGACTGGACATCTACAGACTTGCAGTCATTAAGAGGGCCTAAAATTGCCTATAATAGTTCTGGGAAGTCTTGCTTAAAATGCCAGTTCTTTTTTAATAATTAGTGTGATTGGTTGTGAGACAAAAGGCTGGACATTTGAAAGTGAGAAATTAAGGGTGAATTATTCCTTATCATTATGTCTGTCTTGCTATATCCAATAAAAACCCAGTTGTCCCTGCAAATTTGACTGCCAATAGTCTTTACTCACTGATGGTTGTTTGGAGGAGAGTTTAGTAATCTCAATACACTTACCAGTGATAACAGCTGCCTTCCTCACAAAAAGTCCCATATGGAGCTAAGTGGCATGCCTGTCAGTTCTAGTACTTCTAACATCATGGTGCTAACATTGCCTTTCCTTTGCAAAGTACACCGTCACTGAGGTACACTAGTGAGGCCTTCTAGAGCAAGCAAAAAGCAAATTACCCCAGAACACTTGCTCTAACATAGTATCTTTCACTATTATAGAAGTATAAGCAAAGATCATCCAATCAAAAATAATGTTTTGCTTTCTCATGTCTTCTATGCAACTGCAAAAGACCAAACAGCCACAATTCATGAGATTTTAGGAGCAGGGAAAGCCACCATCCCCTCTGATCATCTCTGATCTCAGCAGTAGCACAGGACACAAAACTCCACATAATTTGTATGGACTGGAAGCAAAACCAGTCTGTTATTCAATCAGGGAAACAAAGAAGCCTTGCTTCCTTCACATATGTAACTCATATGCAACCTGCCCTCTTCTCTGCTCCCTCCACTTCCCATGGTATTTGTTCATCCCCTGCCCTACTGAGCTCCTTCTGAGGAATTCTACTGGCCACATCTACTGATGTTGTTTCAAATTTCCCTGTAAGTGTGCACTGTTCAGCTCTCTAATACTACTCTCTACCACTGGCTGGATTCTGCCTGCCCTTCTCTCAGCACATGCACTGGTTTAGGTTTCTTTCCTCTTTTGCTCTATTCAGATGCATGACTTTGTGCCATTATGCCTTTACAAAGTTGCTGGAAGAAGAAAACCTTGCAGAAGGGTGCAGTGTGTTGTTACATTTGCCTCATTTTTTTAGCAAGCTAAACTACTTACCAAACATCGACAGCTTTGGGGGAAGACACTGTCATGGAGAGTGAGCACCCAGCCCCACAAGATATGAACATTAGGCAGTGTTTTTAAAGTGACCAACTTAAGGATGTTGTACTATCCTTACCCCAAAGGACTTGTCCTCCATTTGCTATTATACCTGCACAGCTTCTAGACACCATGGAAAATGCTGATATTGCCAGCTCTTAGGTTTTCCACCAAAAGATTAAAAATAAAAAATTGGACAGTGGAAGATGTAAAATACAGTGCAAGATGCTTTAATTTGTTCAAGTTTTTTAAAAATGGTTTAAATAACTGGTTTGACTCTACCCATGTATTTGCAAATTAACATTACAGGTGTTTTTACAATTCTCCTACCAAAAACCTCAAATCCAAATTGAAAAACACTTAAAACATTCACAAACAAACAAACAAACATAAAAATCAAAAACATGCTGGTGATTGAGGCAGTGCCATGTTTCAAGAGCAAACTCAGAATTATAGTGGGCTGATTATTGATGGGAATTATTCAGATAGTTGCTAGTTACTATAATATCTTAAAAACATGTTCATTCCCCACAAGAGAAACCACTTCAGTGGCATGTTTTGCCATGCAGTATGCTCTAGCACCATTAAGCTATATAATTTCAGATCCTAAAAGTAATTTATCGGTTTAATATTATGCCTGGATTAATTAGTCTTAATAATGTTAATAATAAATGTAGCAACTTTGTAATAAATCTTGTCCTAACATAGTCTAATTCAGCCTTTTTTGGTATATTAACTTCAGCTTCTTTTAGTAAATATTTTGATTTTAGTCATACAGCAAACCTTTGAAAACTCCCTTCCACACTTTACTGCGTTCTCAAGCTTTCATTTGATTTTAGTGTATGACTGAACTTAGTAACTCAACGAAAACAGCACCAAAAATGGTTACTCAGCAAAACCACATCACAGGACAGAAAGGAGGTTGTAAGGATGCTAAGCTCTTGGATAAATATGGTTCTGGGCTTTCAGATTATATAAAACAAAAAAAACTAAATTAAGATGCTAGCAAACAGCATTTGTCATGTTTCCCAGCTGCAACACCAGTTTTCTACTCAGAATCACAGATCTGATGGTTTTTGTTCTTGGCCTACAAGAACTGATTAACAGTGAGGTAGGCTGCAAATATGTAAAGCACAGTTGCAATGGTTGTAAAGTGCCATGTGGGGGCCAAAAGAAGGAATTTATGCTTTCTGTGCAAGACATGGCATTGAAAGGGCATCCACAAATATCAAAGACCACTTAAAAGGCACAAGGTGCTGGGGAGGTTATTTCTCTTTGACACTAATGTTCTGGATGATTCTAGGCAAATCATCATATCTCCATGTTTAGTCTTGACTCCAACACAACAATTGTCTCTGATAAAATTCTGTGGATAAAAATGCATTGAGATTATTTTTTTTGCCAATGAAAGCAGTATTCAAGGCCTATGTTTTCCTCTTGGCTTTGATACAAACAATTCAGTGTATCTTATGATGAAATTGTTCTTACAATTGTTCTCTGGCGAGGTTGCAATCTGTTTTTCCCATCAATTGTTTATCACAGCTCCTGTAATTAATCCTACAGACAGGTGTTTTTAGTATTTTTAACCTAAAGATGCAATGAGAAACAAAAATAAAGAGCCATCACTGTGTAACAGTCTCTCCCAGGCCATATCTTGTCAATAAGTCATCTGGAAAAAATAAAAATTTTAAAAATTTTTACTCTAAGTTCTGTCATGGCAAAGGATTCAGAAGCTCCACTATGTCCATACAGTAAATCAAGGCTACCTTGCTAATCGTGAGGTCAGACAAGTCATTCTGGTGCAAAAAAAAATCTAAAAATTATCCTTCAAAGTAAAGACCTGCAAATGCAGCCAGTGTGGAGCCACTGGAATCTGCTCTGCACTGTTCCCTTTTTTTTCCTGGAGGCATCTTTCACAGAGAGGGAAAGGCTGGATGCATCAGAGGAAAGAAATAATAATGATGGAGAAACAAACTGATTCCTGTAAAATTACTTATTTGTAAAGAACAATAATAACCTGCCCTTCCAGAGGGGTTGAACCTCATGAGGTCTTTGCCTGGTTATTTCATCATGAAGATACCACAACTGTGTTTTCTTGGGTTCCTGCATGCTTTATGCTATATATTGCTCTTCTATACTGCCACTGCTTCTGGAACCATCTTTATAATAGTGTCCAATTTAGTTTATCCGCAGCACCCCAGGTACCAGTAGCAGTGTAGCAGCAGCAGCAGAGAAACCATTGCAGTCTGCAAAAACACCCAAATAAACTAGATAGATAAATACACAGACGTTTTCCTTCAGAAGATGTGAGAAGACATACTGGGAAGACTACTCAGTCTTCCCAGTATCAAGATAGGTAGCTTGAGTTTATGTTCTCAAATACAGTGTTTAAATGTAGCCTGCCAGTAGGAGTTGATGTGTTATATTCTTTTTGACCACGAGATGTCAATGTACCCTAAGAATTCTAGGGTATGTGGCTTTGTACGACCTAAAGTCTGCCTACACCAGGGTTATTATTCTTATTGGTCTAGTAAATCTCACTGCAAAATTAACAATAACAACAATAATAACAACTACCACAGAGATCATTCTGTCCAACAGAAAGAATTCTTGGTAAGGGTGCATAACTTGATGAATTTCTTAGGCCACACAATCTCCTTCTTGTTCTGGATAGACACCTGAGGTGGAGTGTGCAAAATACATCAGGATGTGGTGGTGAGGAGAGCATACATGCCAGAAGGAGAAGTCTGTTAACTTAGGCATTGTGCCTATTAGTTTGAACTCCCAGATTGGTGCTGCTCAACATCTGACTTGCTCAGAGTGTGGGTGGAGTGAGTCTATATGTATCGACAGCTGTCCGTGTTTACTGATACATTAGAGCACTAAAAATTATTAGAATTAGGATCATGGAAATTCACGTTACTGCCTGTCTTTACTAAAACTTTAAATTCGCTGTAATTTACATGAGCATATCATTGGAATTACTCGAATGCATTGAAGTAAAATTAACTAGTCAAGGAATAGAAGATGTTCCTCCTGATTATAAAGAAATACTGAGCTCTTCAGATAATAGCATTTGACATATGCTAGATTTTACTGTGTTTTACTGCCTTTCACTTTTTTGATATATGCTGCAAATATAGCTGAAGAACAAAATATACCTGCCTGATACATGAAGCCACAGATACTGGGCTGGTGTGGTCCTTACTTGCCCTGTTTCAGAGTGAGTTAGGGTGGCACAAAAGGCCTACTTTAGAACGAATTTTGATGTATGTCAGCAAGACCTAAGAGTGGGGATTGATGTATCTGGAAAGGGAGACGCCAGGGTGGGTACTTCCCTGGCATTCCTCCAGGGAAGAAGCAGCCAGCATTTATGAATGGGTTTCAGTAATGCAACAACTGCTGCCAGTTTGTTAGAAGTCAGGTTTTGCCAAATGCCTGTTCATTTTTTCCATAGACCTTTAATATTCTTTTTCAAAAGAGTAAGATGGAAAATTAATTGACTGTCTTTTTTTTTTAACAACAGAGAAAACTTGTTCCTTCTTGCATATTTTAGAAAAGTGTATCATTCACAGTAAATTCATGCACTGTTATTTTCTCACATATTAAAAAGAAGGCTGATCCCTTCTGCATAAATATTTTCTGAAATCAAAGCAACATCAAATGAGTTCATACCAGTTTTATGTAACCTCTTTCGGTTTTAGGTGTCTAATACACAGTGTCTTGATTCTGTTTTCACTGGGATAAATCTGGGGTAAAATTCATTATTATTTCATTTTCTGCTAACCAGCAAAGAAAGATGGGGGGCCTTTTATTAGTCTGAAGTAAATTTAACCAACTGAATGGAGATATCAAAAAAACTTTAATTTATCCATATTTTTATTGTATAATTACATTGTCAATTAAGGAGGAACAGTTAATATCCTTCCCAACAAACATAAGTGAGAGAATTACAGCTGGATGAGATATGCAGAAAAATGCATTTCTTTTCCTTATATCAAGAAAATGGCATCTTCTAGGAAGGGTTTAGCAAAAAGGATGCTCATGGGACCTGGTGTTCTTAATGCCAGGGTCCCACCTGTTGGAAATACCTGTCAGATATTTGAGTCAAACATTTAACTGTTCTCTACAAGCTGGTAGCTGCAATCTGTAATGTGTTATAAAGGATGAAACCCCAATTTTTATAAAGGAGGATAATATTATCTTCCAACCCTGCAATGTGTTGTTATTGGCTTATCTCTGTTATCTCTGTTGGCTTATCTGTTATCTCTGTACTTGGTCTCAGTCTCATCTCTTCCTCTTTCCCACTCTTGTTGTCCAGGAATATTTCTGACAAGTCACCACAATAGTAAATTATTCCTTTTCTTTTTCTTCCTTTTGTTGTTGTTGTTACTCTTGCTTTTATTACTTCAATAATGATGAAAGAACAATGTGATGTCCTTCAAAAAGGACATCAGTATGAGGTAAGAGCTAATGGGACAATTAATCTCTCAGAACTGGGGTTCCAGGCTTTAAGCAAATACAAGCATCTGCATCTCTAATACTCCCTTCACATTTTGATGATCTTCATCAAGACCACAACTTTCAGAGGATTATTTTTTTCTTTAAGTGAAAACTGAGTGTCTAAATAGCAATTTTAGAAATGTCTTTTTTCCTAATCTCATAAAATTATTTTGCACCTTGCTTCTCAGGTATGTGCCTTTCTTGCACCTTTGCAAATAAAAAGGGAGGTGAGGTAGCTTATGAGCATCGAGTGGAAAAATTCTGTGTTTAATGGAAAAGACATCTGAGAAGTCACATAGCAACCCAATGAAATCCTCATTTCAAACAAAGTATAATGCACCCATAATGAGAAGAGTAAAACCTACATTTATGCACCCACTAGCCTGCATATGGCCTCCTCTCAGCAGGAGAGTAATCTTACAGGAAGTTTTAAAGATGTTGTTTTCATAGGACAGTGAAAGGCAAGGATAGCTTCAAACTCCTTTTACACAGCCGCATAAGGTAGAGGTATGCACGATTTCACTTCCTTCCTGCAATTAATCATTAAGACATTTTTTATTTAACAAAAAGACCTTCTATATGCAACTTCTGAATTTGTGGCAATTATAATGGTTATTCATTTCCACCAGACTGGCAAGACAGATCAATAGACAACATTTTGACCTGAGGCTTGCGAGATGCAGACTTTGTGTCTGTACTGTGTGAGACCTCAAACAAATCACTTTGACATAGATACCTTCAAAAATACCTAGGCATACCTATTGACTTTAGTTTATTTCAGGTGACTGACAAAGACAGTGAATTTTGCAATGGCAGTTTTTACAACCAGATTAGGGCATGAGAATGTCTAAGCAAATGTAGGGTTCTCTATCCCAATAATTGTCTGGATTTTCTATGGCAAATTAAGAGAAATGGACACTGAAGAGTGTGATTCATCTGTTCTTCAAGCAGATGATTCATGCCCTAAAATTGTCTATCACTCTCCATTGACTAGTAAGGAACTTCTGTATAGTCCCCTGTACTTGGATAAGAGGCCGTGGGCAGCAGGTCTGAAAGTGTGGCTCCTGGAACACCTGGATAGTCACCCTAAGAGGTCACAGTGTGTCGCATAACTGCTTTGATTCTGTGGCTTGTTACAGTCAGCAAGGCTGTCAGCAGCTGCCTGAAGCTTCATAGCTTCACAAGTTAGCTCTGAAGATGTGAGAAAAGGGTGATTGTCATGTTCATAGCTTGAGACAGTTCTTACAGAACGTGCAGAATATAGGACTTCTGTATTTCATTAGAGCATTGAGGAGAAATACCCAAAAGATTGTGAGGAGATTAGCTACTATAGTGTGGCAGGCCATATAAGGGCCAGATGAGATAGATAGATAAAGCCTGCTGTTTAGAATTAATGTGGTTTTGTACATCATGATCTTCTCATAGTACTGCCTGCCAAGTGTACTACAAAAGCATTTCAAGTACTGGGGCATTAAGAAAGTCACTCTGGAAGCAGCTAAATTGTTGCTGATCAGATATACATCCTGAGAATTAAAATATTTTTTATATTTTGGGAGTTTCTCATTTGATTTTTTTAAGTGTTTTTTGCAACCACCTCCCCAACTCAGTCTTTTTTCACAAAAATTTTTCAGATCAACAGAAAACTGTTCAGCATGTAAATAGTGATCCAGAACCATTAGTAAACATCTGTTAAATCGGGCAAGAGCCAGGAAAAACTTCAGCTGGATTACAATTGTTCTTGAGAGAGTTTGCAAGGGAGTGAGAAAGCACACAGAGCACAGGAGCCAGCCAGAGTGTGTTCACATTTGATTTCTTTCTCCTCCCCCACCCCTGGAGCATTACTGATAGAAGGAAGCAAATAGCTGAGGCCCTCATACCCCAGTAGATGTAATGCCCTGCAGACAGGGTAAGATGACTAACTTATGTTCCA
Organism: Luscinia megarhynchos; assembly: GCA_034336665.1. Classification (NCBI taxonomy): domain Eukaryota; kingdom Metazoa; phylum Chordata; class Aves; order Passeriformes; family Muscicapidae; genus Luscinia; species Luscinia megarhynchos. The sequence goes on along the minus strand of CM067568.1, from coordinate 31,101,316 downwards.
CCCCTCCCACACTTTGCTGTTTTTGTGTAGTGCACAGATATGAAGAGTGCTATGGAGAACATGGTAGCTGATGCTTTTGCATGTTTTGACAAAGTGCTCCCATAACATATTTCCCTCTCCAAAGTGGAAGCACTACATTGCCTATCACTGACCTAGAAGCTGTTCTTATCTCTGTAGAAGGAAGCTATTAACATTTAGAAGTTTGAGAAGCAAGTTCTGGCAAATCCTTCCTCTGAAATTAAAGATGTTTCTGCCTCCAGCTGTCCATCCCATTTCTGTGCCAGGAGTTACCACAGAGTCAGTAGAGGGGAAGATGTGCAGCACTGCCTCTGAAAACCCCCAGTGTCCTAGGATAGACCATTGTGGAAGACAGATGTCAGCTGACACCATCTAGATGGAGTAGTTAAGATTTATATATTATTTCTGCTGACTTTGATCCAGGAACTATAACCTTTGGCTGGGGGTAGACAGATACCAGTAATGTCTTAACTCTAATGCTGCTCAACTATTACAGCTCCAACCAACTTGAAACTTCAGTAATGGAAACTACCATGAAATCTCCATACACTCATGCATGGAGCCTTAAATGGTATTTGCTTTCATAATGGCACAGTGTCTATCCAAGTGTGAAATCTGAATGAAGCTATTGCAATATAAACTGGAAGCGCATAGCTGTTCATTCAGAGGAGCTGGGGCAGAATGCTATCAGTCTGGCTGAATCTGTTCACATGGAGTTGCCATCTGTTATCACAATGCCATGTTGCCCAATTAAAACAATATGACTGGATTACAGTATTTTGAGTAGTATTATTTTGCTAGATTGTCTCTGATTCTAAAAAATCTATCATTCCATCTGACTGCCTCCGCACCTGCTAATTCAGACAGTGTAAAGAAATTGCAAGCTTCTCATTTATTTGGCTCATGGCTGTGAGCTACTTCTGAGCCTGAAAGTATTTCTGCATTTTAAACTTTTTCTGACTTTGTCCAGTAGTCATTTCTCCATTTTTGAGGAAGTGTGTATATTTGGTATAGGAAAAATTACTGTTGAGCTTCTTTATATATGTGGCTACTAAGGAAATGTAAGTTAATCAGGGTAGATGACAATCTGTTTTAAAAAAATAATTATTTTTATTCTTAAATAAGAGATTTAGACATAATGTTCTTCACTTCTTTCCTGGTTTGGACTCCTAAGCTGATAATTATGAATGTCTTTTATTAATAGCTGTAAGTGATTATGGCAGAATTTCTGACTTTACAGAGTTCTACATATATAATTTTTTCTGTAGCATGCAGACAAACATGAATTTTGGGGTTAGTAGAACTTTCATTTTCGTGTTTTATTCTGTAAAATATAAGTAATATCAAATGCAAAACGGATACTATTAACTCAAATCTCTGTTCTTAGGAATAAAAACAATTATTGACAGGAGAATTAACATGATGAATTAGAGAGTTAGAGAAGCCTATTAAACAAATATTCTATTATTTTAGATGTCTGAAGCGCATTCATTTTACTTAAATAAAATATTCAGTTTGATAACTTCAAAACTTAAACCAGTGCTGGACAAAAAGCCTTTCAAAACGTGTTTCATAACTTCATATTTTTTAATTTAAAGAAGCTAGAACACTCATCAAGTTAGATTTCTAAGTAGCTATCTATTCCTGAATGGCACCATGAACAAAATAAACCAACTTGAATTTTTGCCCAGTTTAAGCACACTTGATCATTGTAATGTAGCCTATGGCTACTGTTGTGTACTGCATTAGTCACTTTTGGGCCCAGCACAGGGATGGATTGCATATCCATAAAATACCCTCTCCTGTGATTTTGAAGGTATATACCCTATCATACATGTGTCAATACTGCTGCTGTAATTAATGGAGCTAGCCATGACATTCACTTTAACAGATATAAAGTATCACTGAATCTCCTGAGTTGGAAGGGACCCTCAAGGATCATTGAGTTCAACTCCTAAACCTGCACAGCACCATCCCCAAGAGTCACACCATGTCTGAGAAAATTGTCCAAAATCTTCTTGAACTCTGTCAGGCTTGGGGCTGGGATCACTTCCCTGGGGAGTCTGTTCCAGTGCCAAACACCCTCTGGGTGAAGAACCTTTTCTTAATATCCAAATAAAACCTCCCTTGACACAGCTTCAGACCATTTCCTCAGTCCTGCAACTGGTCACCACAGCAAAGAGATCAGTGCCTGCACCTCCTCCTCCCATCACAGTGTTATAAACTGCAATGAGGTCTCCCCTCAGTGTCCTCTTCTGCAGGCTGAACAGAGCAAGTGCCCTCAGCTTCTCCTCATACTGCTGCCCCTCAAGGCCCTTCACCATCTTTGTTGCTCTCCTTTGGGTACTATCTTATAGCTTAATGTCTTTTTCATATTTTTGCACCCAGAGCTGCCCCCAGCACTGGAGGTGAGGCTGCCCCAGCTCAGAGCAGAGCAGGACAATCCCCTCCCTTGCCTGGCTGTGATGCTGTGCCTGATGAACCCCAGGACACACTTGGCCCTCCTGGCTGCCAGGGCACTGCTGACTCATGTTCAACTTTCCATCAACCAGGATCCCCAGATTCCTTTCCATGTCAGTGTTTCCCAGTCTCTCATTCCCCAGTCTGTCCATACATCCATGGTTGCCCATCCCAGGTACAGAATCCAGTGCTTTCCTTTGTTGAATTTCATACCATTGGTGATTGCTGAGTTGCCTAATTTGTTGAGGTCTCTCTGTAGGGCCTCTAGGCCTTGGACAACAACAGGGAGTCAACAGCTCCTCCCGGTTTTGTATCATCCATGAATTTGCCTAGTATCACTCTTAGTCCTTCATCCAGGTCATTAATGAAAATGTTGAAGAGCACAGGGCCTAGGAAAGAGCCCTGCAGAATCCCTCTAGTGACAGGTCACCAGTCTGATGTCACCTGGTTCACTATAACCCTTTCCATCTGACCGTGAACCAGTTGCTCATCCATCACATGATGTGTTTATCCAGCTGTGTGCTGGACATTTTATCCAACAGAACACTGTGAGAGACAGTATCAACAGCTTTACTTAAATCTAAAAAGATTGCATCAGCTGGCTTCCCTTGATCAGCTAAGGGTGTTACTTTGTCATAAAAGGAAATCAGGTTTGATAAGAAGGACTTCCTTCCCATGAAGCCGTGCTGGCTGTGACCAGTGATTGCTTTCAAGTGTTTTTCAACACCTCCCAGAACTACCCTCATAACCTCTTCGGGCACAAAGTGAGACTGACAGGTCTGTAGTTTCTGGGCTTCTCATTCTTGCTCTTCTTGAAAATCAGGATGCTTGCCAGCTTCTAGTCAGCTGGGAACTTTCCGAATTCCCAAGGTTGCTGAAAAATCATCAAGAAAAGTTTTGCAATGACATCAGCTAGCTCTTTGAGGACCCTTGGATGAATCCCATTAGGCCCCATTGATTTGTAGGGATCTAGCTGGACCAGCAGACACCACACAATTTCAGGGTTGACTGGGAGTTAATGATTCTTGCAGTCATGGTCTGCCAACTCTGAGAGCCCCTTGGTCCATCATTCATGTTGAAGACAAAGGCAAAGAATGTGTTAAACACCTCTGCCTTGTTCAAGTCCCTGTTTGTGAAGTGACCATCCTCAAGCTGTAATGGGACAATACTATTTCTACACTGCCTATTGCTATTAATATACTTGAAAAAAACCTCTTTTTATTGTTCCCCACAGTTCTGATTGGCTTCAACTTCAGTTGAGCTTTGGCCACATGAATTTTCTCCACACAGTGGCAAGCATTGAATCTACTCTGCACACTGCTATACTTCTGCTTTTGTTGTCTATCACATCCAAAGATCTCCAGTGTTACTCATGTGGTTTTATTATTATAGCACTGAGAGCGAAAGGAACCAAATGTTGGTCATGCTCTATTTCCCTTCCTCTGTCAATCAGCACTCCTTTAGAACTGCCACATATATGGGATATGTGAGTGCCAGATAAGGACTAAATGAGGAAGAGGGACTGGATGAAGTGTTCTTCTGCTTCCTGTGCCATTTTGCTCTGAAATTGTCCCCAGACAGTTTCGACCTCCAACAAAGTACTAATATGCTCAGATTAGTAAAGTATGAGAAAGATCCCCATTCATAGGTTTTTTGTAAACCCCACTGACCTTTTATTGAAAACACTTAGGATTAAAATACTCAGTGGTAATACGAACTTTGCATTCTGAAAGGATTCACATGGTGTCACCAACCACTAGTCTATGACAGTATTTAAGACTTGTTTACCTATGCTTTATTTTTAGGATACAACCTTTTTGTGGTTTTATTCCACTTGTATTTTCCCAGTATCCCATCAGCACAGGCCTGCAATTTGGTTTTGAGTATTCTAAACAAAAAAAAAAGTAATGAGTCTCTGAATGACAAGTCTGGAGTGAAACCTGAGACCTGGACTTCATGACCACTTACAGAGGTTTTGGTTAACTTTTGCCTGAAGATTTTTTTAATTTGTATTTTTCATCCTAGTTTGCAACTAGGACATTGCATCCTAGTGAAAACTAAAGGTTCACAGGGGCTTTTAAACATATGTGGAAAATTATTTAATATTTTGTAGTTACATTTCTCCTTTGCAGAAAATCACCCTGTATTTGCTTAACCTTTATAAAGTCACTTTTAATCCCAGGAAAGGTTTGACAAAAAGCTTTGTTTTAATTTTGGATCTTGATTGAGTTTCATGCAGCCAAAAGATATCAGGCATGAAAAGCAGGACTGGCAACACCATTTTCATGACCAACAGACCTCTGGCATACTGGACATGCCTTTTAAGAACACTGTATATAAGCAAAAGTCTCTATTTGAGATAAAGCTTTTCATCTGATATCTCCTCTTCTCTGTGGATCCTGTTTTATTCACTAGCACTCCTAAATATTTTCTAAGACTCTCAATCTTATTAACTTGAAATAGCCTGGTTGATGATGTTAATCGCAACATTAATCTTTGAAATATAAAAGTGTTTTTGAAAAGTCCATGCTGGGCAGTCTTGACAAAATTATCACCTGACTTGTCAATAAACATGGATTCAGAAGGAGTCAGTCCAGTCCTTTTGGTCAAAATGGTGAGGCTTTGAATATTTCTTAAGGGGAAATTCAAGTCTTATTTCAGAACATACTTTCCATAATATGTGAATAGCTTCTCATAGAGCTGCTAATAAGGGCTACTTATTTAAATAGTGAAAAAGAGGGCAGGTCTTAATGACTTTAAGTACAGTAAACATGACATAGTAAGTCAAAGTTGAAGGACAGTAAACTTGGTCAGTTTTGGGTTCTGGTCAGACTCTCCAACCCACATATGTTGTAATTTGCCCTGTCACCTACATAGGCTTCCTGGACACCCTGGAATTCTGTGAAACCCATAGTAATTGCCTTCTAACCACTTCTGCTTCACAGAGATCATCTACCTTTTATATATCCCATTTATGTTTTTTGAAATTTTTATCTCAAATCTGCTTTCTCCCATCTCAGCAAAAATATTATGTACTTGAATTTTCCTCAGAAAATTATCTAAGTTCTAAGCATTTCATATCCATCATTTTGCTCGTTCATTAAAAAATATTTATAGATTAATTTAAAATGCAAAAACACTGAAGAAAACTAGCAGTCATATGATGAGGTAAATCTGAACTGCTTCATATACTTCCAAATTATCTACTTGACACCAGTTATCTTTTACAGCTTTTTAGAGGTCTACCTTCTCTATTCCCATCATCAGAATTTAAAAATATTTTAATTACAGTGCACCTGAAATGCATTTCACCTCTTTCCTTATTGTGCCCACTAACTCTGAGGAGATGTAATTGCTTAGAGTCCATACACAGATATATCAAATGCCATTTCTCATGTAGTAAGTCAAGATAGCATAAGCTGCAAAGAAATAGATTTTCAATATCATACAAAAACGACAAGGACTTGAAGACAGATTAGAGACTTCAGTAGCTCACTTTCTATGAATTAGACACTATTTTTAAAACATTTAAATTGTGTCACTGACTCATCACTTACTGTAAAGTTACATAATATCTGGCACTTATACAAAACCCATACCTTCTGGATTTAAATGTCATCAGTGAGAATCTCAGTTTCCTGCTGAAAATAAGGAGCTCTGAGCCTGCATGGTTACACAGAACACTTGTAAAGTAAATTACCACAGAAGCCAAATGACAAAAGTCTATTTATTCATCTGTTTTGGAGTGCCATTAGGCTTGATTTTTTTCGGTGATCTGTGATTTCTAAAGGTACTTCTAGAAGTACTTGCAGTCTCCATGTTGGGCAACAGTGGGCTTAATGATCCTCCCTAATTCTCATACTCACCAGTGACATGGGAATTAAATATACTCTTTAGGTCTATCAGCAAAATCCAAAATTTGGTGTTAGCAAATGATTGGCAAAAACCAGAAGTCATAAATCCCTATCTTAAACCCATATATTATAATCAAATGCGCTGCATATATAAGAAAAAATGTTTTCTTCTTATTTCAATTTTCTTTCAAATTTGTGATTCTCTCCCAAACTATGATGAGATTTTCTCAGTGAAAAATAATGTGGCTGGCTAACAAATCTATCTTAAGACCTCTGAAAAAATTGATGCATTGCTACTGTAAAGGGAAAAGAGTAATAACAGTTTAAAACTACTCAAGTGCCAAATCTTGAAAGTGTACCAACAATATCATCATGTCCTTGAGAATTTGATGGAAAATCAGATAGCTTAAAAAAAAGAAATTAAAACTTCTTTTGCTTATTTAAGCAGCTTGAAAGCTTCTGTGAACAATGTTTAGTTTTCTTGTTCTCTGTCAGGCAGTAGTGCAACTTCTTTCCCCAGGGCAAGAGCAAGCAGCAGTAAAAACGTTGTTTTATCTATTTACTATTTTGAAATCTAAGCTTAAGGCAAGAGCTATATAAGCGTAACATACAATAAGGAACAACAAAACCTCTTTTTATTTTAAGAATAACTTAATGATAGACATGGCCTTCTACAGTGGCTCTCTGGCAGACCAGTCACAGCTGTCAGTCACTGAGCACAGTGTGAGCAGCACAGGGTGACTCATTATGGCACTGGAGGAGGGGAGGCATACACCTAGTGGTGCAGGTCCCTAGTAGGATTTTGGCTGACCCTTGTGAGAGAAGAGCTTTCTAGATGTGCTAATTCTACGTTGGGCAGTTTGGAGTAGGTTGGTGAGGGGGAAGAAGGAAGGGAAGCTATAACTGAAACACTATGACAAATATAATTTAGCAGTACTAGTAAACAGGGCACTTACAGTTCCTATCATCATTCTTCCTCAATGTAGGAGGGAAAAGTAATCCTTTTAGGTGTTTATTTGCATCCTTCTGCAGAATGTCCTGAGCTGTCCTCCACCCTCCATTACTGAAGCACCACAAGTCACTCCTGAGCATAATTGCTCTATAATGGAGGAAATTAACACATCAAGACTGAACCATAATCCAGTTTTGGGAGAGATAGAGGAAAAAAACAGACAAAGAGACACAGAAAGCAAGATTAAATCTACATTTCCACATGTAGGTATGATGCCTTAAGTTTTAGCTTTCATATTTTTTTTGATTCTGTCTGCCTTAGTGTGTGACTCTGAACTTCATATGTAGTGTTGGCAAGTTCTCTTCACAAGGTAGTTAGACAAAACAATCGTTTCCTAGGTTGAGAACCAAGGACACCACTGCAGCTTTAGGCTCAAGAAGTGTAACAATGGCAAATAGAGGAAAGCAATTTGAGAAGATGGGACTTCATAACATGAAGCTATAATTGGAGAATTGACCCAAATATGTAAATGGAGCAAAACTTATAAAAGCATGAAAACTCGGGACCAGGCATCCCTCTTGTATCCATCTTGGGTCCGTCTTGGGTGGAGCCATGGCCAGGCCCTTGTACTGCCCAAGGTGTATCCTTTGAAGGCCTGTTAATAAATACCTACTTGTCACGGTGTGACTTGGGTTTGCCAACCTTAATATATTTAATTTCTTTTTGAGACAGGACCCAGGAGTAGAGACAAGGCAGGCTCAAAACTTGAAAAGGTACAAGAAGAAATTTATTAATAATACAAAAAAAGGAATTAGAATTCAGGATAAAATTCCTAGATTGTTCCCTTCTCCCCCTTCATTCCACATTTCTTACCAACCAACATACAGAGAGAACACTTCAGTCAGCTATACACTTAAATAATCAGTTCAGTTTACTTCAGAGAGAAAAGTCCCTTTTCTGGTTATGGCTTAGGGGGTGTCTTCACCTTCACAGTCTGCGTCCGTCTGAGAACCACAGGACTATGAATTTTCCTCCCATTTACACAGTCCTTCCAGAGCCGTGTTATGGGTTATGATGCACACATGGGGTACCACCTTTAAAGGCAGGCTGCAAAAACAAAGAATTCTCTTCATTGGCTTCTCTATCAAATGTCTCTGTTCATATTCCAGTTCCAGAACAGAGACCCCCATTCCCTCGGGGCAAAGGATTTTTTTCTCAAATATTTCAACCCCCCATGTATTTTCCACAGTTTAAAGGAACTTTAGTGAAGTCACAATCCCTACAGCCCACAAAAAAGGTTATCAAGTACTTGCATCTTTTCAATCTCTTCCCACCAGGAACTTTGTCTTCATCCTGATGACTTCTGTAGTCTCCATGCTCCATTTCTTCTCATTCACGGGAACTCAGGAGGTCCAGGATTCCATCCAGGCATAAAGAAGTTACAATTGTATCCAGATTACAAAGAAACAAACGTGGGCAGCTGGAGTTCTTTCTCTGCCACGTGGAAAGGCGAGCCGAGCCCAGCCAGCAGGGCCGGGGCCATGTGGCCGGTGCCGGGGCCATGCAGCTGGTGCTGGGGCCATGCGGAGCCCGGAGGCCCCCGCCAGGGCCTCCCACCCCTCCGGAGGCCGGGAACCGAAAGAGAGAATCAACTCGATGCAATTGTGATTTGTGAAAGCGAAATAACTTTTTCATTGGTTTCCCGAGCTGTCCATCACCAAATCAGCTCTCTGATTGGTGCCAGCAGCTCACAGGGGAAGCTCCCAGAGACGGGAGAGTGCCTCCCACTCCCCACCTCATGGAGCCATCCCTGAGGTGAAACCACCCATCCCCCACACCACGTGAAACCAACACACTACTTTATTCCTTTAACATTGTCTAGCCTCTGTTCCAGATAGCCTCTCACAGGCATCAGGTACAGACTGACCTGAGCTTTAAGAAAATCATCATTGAGCTAGCTACTTGTCTCATGAGAAAGTTGGCTCATTAATTAAAGCAGTATCTCCACCCGTGAGTGCACAAAGTCAGAACAGAGCCATCCAGCTCAGCAGGAAGGGAGAACTGATCAGTATAAGCCTATTTCTGTACAGAATCAGGAGAGAAGAGAAGAGAAAGGAAGGATATGCTAACTTGCAAAATGGGACTGAAAATGCACTTTTGACCAACAGCACATTCTTCAAAACAGTAACCTCTTCTCTGTATTGAAACTTTATCCCAATTGACCATTGCCACTATTGTATCTTTTCTTATAATAAATTAATGCTAATTCGAAGCACAGCTTCAGAAAATTTCTTTGCAGACTCTGTGAAATTTCTAAGCATTTGTGAAACTAGGTTGGCCTTGAATTACTCATGAATACCAGCTGCTATTAACAAAACCTTAAGGTTAAGGAAAATGATACTGTAAGTTTTGAGCAAGCCTGGTCCTGTTTAGAGAGTTTTATCAAAACCACATGAAACCATGTGACACTCAATGTCTTTCTCAGTGTTTTACTTGAATATTGAGTTCATTTAAACCCTGAGTTAAAAAGGGATCACAAGATTTGGAGTCTGCACAAAGTGACATTTACTGTAGTGGGCCTTGGAGTCAAAATGAGTCGCATGCTCATCCATGTTCAGTAATTATGCTGATTCAGCTTGCACGTGAACAATCAAAAGCCCCCATGCTATTTCACTGTCAGGAATTGAAGACGTATTCATGTGCATTTTACCAGGTACAACCTAGTAGACTTCAGGCACAAGAAACTAGAAAGAAACTAGAAAGACAGGGCATGAACCAGCCCAACCTAGCTGGAGACTGCCTGCATCAGCCTGGTGCCCCACCTAAGCCACCAAACCTTCACCAGATCCAGCTGGTTTGTACAAAATAAATGTGTCTACTAGCCTCAGGCATTTCTTTGTCTTTTCTTACCACACTTGCTCCTGGCAGAAGGAAATGAGCTTTTGTATTTTCCTAGACAAGTCACAAAGACTCTCTTGTCCTAAACTATCTCTGTGAAATGAAAATAATTGTATTTATCAAAGTGCTTTGAGATCTGTGAGTGAGCAGTGTTATATCACTGAAACACATCACAGATGATTAGATTATAAAATGAATCTGCAGTGCTGCTAATTGAAACACTGTGTATAATTAGAAGGGCTTTTAAAAGTCTGTTTACCCTTTAAATGAATATAGAACTTCTGTATGTTATGAATAGTTCATAGAAAATACAGTTTTTGCTATTTTATGTCTTGATGATGTTCTAAATTTGCATTTTGACAAAACCAATACTCTCACTAACTGTTCAGATTTTACCTTCTTTCCAGATTTTCATCAACCTTTGTATGTAAGGTTTGTTGCCTTTATTTTACAGTTTACAGAGACTTTAGAGTGATTGAAGAAGTTGCAGTTTTACTAAAACTCGAGCATCGCAGCCATTTCCAGTGTCAGAAACTGACTCTGTTGAAAGATTTTGGGCAAGGCTTTGGCCCAAGGGTGCCAGCCCAGGTACCAGGACACCACAAGGTCCCTTCACAAAGCAATGCCACCATCTCACCTGAGGACAGCCTGTGGCCAAGAAGGCTCCACATTCCAGAGAGCTGGCCAGGACACATCTAGGGAAGGGCCTGCTTCTTCCCTGTCCTGCCTGTGGCCATCCAGCTTGGCTGCCCAGGGGCCGGGAGTGAACACGGGGCCGGGCTGAGGAGGTGAGGAGAGAAGGAGAGGAGAGAAGGTGAGCAGGTGAGCAGGTGAGCAGGTGAGGAGGTGAGCAGGTGAGCAGGTGAGGAGATGAAATGAGGAGGTGAGAAGGTGAGGATATGAGGAGGTAGGGAGGTGAGGAGATAAGGAGGTGAGCAGGTGAGCAAATGAGGAGGTGAGGAGATGAGGATAGGAAAAGAATGAGATGAGATGAGATGAGATGAGATGAGATGAGATGAGATGAGATGAGATGAGATGAGATGAGATGAGATGAGATGAGATGAGATGAGATGAGATGAGATGAGATGAGATGAGATGAGATGAGATGAGATGAGATGAGATGAGATGAGATGAGATGAGATGAGATGAGATGAGATGAGATGAGATGAGGTGAGAAGGTGAGGAGATGAGGATGGGAGAAGGAGATGAGGAGGTGAGCAGGTGAGCAGGTGAGCAGGTGAGCAGGTGAGAAGGTGAGGAGGTGAGGAGGCCATCCCTGCCCCTCAGCCGTGCTGGGACAGGCCCTCTGCTCCGCTGGCACCTGCACATGAGCACACAGCAGATTGCAGTAAGTCCTTTGGCCTCATTCTGTTATTCTCAGCAGAAAAACACCCACAAACCAATGTTATTACTTTAGACTCCTGCTTGCCATTGGGCTAACACCAGAGGTCCCCTCGTAGCACCAGTGTGAGTCCACACCAGCATTGTGAGATGCCATTTCTGGCCCAGATCCGGGGAAACGCTCAGGGCACACGCCTTCCTTTGAGAATGGCTGCATGCAAGGCCTGCATTATACCACAGCAAGCAAAGCAGTAAAAGGAAAAATGGAGGTAAAAGTCAGGGCTCTGCAGTTCCCAGCACCGAGTTGTAGAGGCTGGGCCCTGTGGTTTCTTTTTTCAAAAGCTAAAGAGAATAAATCTTCCTGAACATAAAGGACTCAGCACAGTGTGAGCCCCTGGGGCTCTGAGGCAGCAGTGGGCCTTCAAGAGAGGAAATCCAGCTCAGTAAGGGGACTGGCATGGATATCAGTGTGGGTCTAGGAAGAATACATTGAAATTCAGCACATCCCTCTGCTGCCCGGCTGTGTGACGCACTGGGGATATTTGGCAGATCCTCCTGTGTTAGCCCCTTTCTCTTCCTGTTGTGGTCTGAATGAATAGCCATTCTGCTTAATTTAACCTATTTTTTTTAAAGTTCATACGCTGACTATTTACTCTAAAGCCAGATCTGAGTAGTATTTATATAACTACAATTTTTCAATATGTTTCAGCAATGTTGATTCATTTGTGAATTCTTGGCAAGAGTTTTAGTCAAGAAAAATTACCAGTGTAATAATAGTTGTACAACATTAATGTGTTTTTTGCCATCGTCATAACTTATTTTCTCTGCCTGACAATATGAATGTGAAAAGTGATGTTTTGTTGTTATAAATTATATCTGCACCAAGACAAATTATTGCAATAGCTTCACTCATATAGATACAGGCAAGTATTAAAGAGTAGACAAATTGCTAAAAGACTCCTAATATAATATAACCTCGTCTATATGCAAAATCAGTCTAGTAAACAGTTTAGGCTAGCATATCAGTAGAAATCTGTTGTTGAAACCTGTATTGCATATTTTTCCAGCATAGTAACAGATCAGTTCCCAATTACCCATGCTTTACATTGCAATCCTTAACACAGTGCATTCCATAATGAACAGCATAAGTATAGCCACTCAATGCCAGATTCCACTAGCAGGCACCAGCCCTAAATAGAATTAAAATACCACAAATTAAAAGGAACCTGGGAAGAACTCAACAGTAAATACTATTCCAGTAAGTGCTTCTCTTTTCTGTCATGTAAATATGTTACTTTTACAGTCTTTTCTTTAATTGAAACACAGGAATGTAACAACATTCAGTGTAAAAAATGGCTTCAAGGTACCACATACACATGAAGTTGTGTCAGCATTTCTTTTGAATTGCATGCTTTTGAAACATAGTTTAATATTGTTTTTCCCAATACAGGTGTGTCTCAAGCATCACATACCATTTATTTGTCATCTAGTAATTCTTGTCAGGACAGTCTGAATAAAACAAAATTAATGTCTTTCCCCATTAAATCTGAACCAGTCTTTCTGTGATAAGCCTTATTAACTTAAGTGTTTTCATTTACACTAGATTTTCTAATTGCGATCAAAACCAAAAGTGAAACTTCCAGAAGAAACAATATCTTTCAGAGAAATGTCAGTGTGTCAAGGCACTTTATGAATTAAATAATTCTTAATAATATTTTTTAGATATCAAAGTATTACTATTCTTATTATTGGACCTAAGATGACAAGATTCCAATAAAATTTTGCCTGCTTTTGAAGCCCGTGTATATTCAGATACTCAACAGTAGATAAAGATCAATATATTAGATGCTTATTAATCATATACTTGGGGATAAAATTATGTATTTTTTATTTTTTATAAAAATTAATTGATGAAACATTGGAGCATAGATATTCTAATATAGAAATAGAATATAGAAACATTTATAATTTTCAATGTAGTGTAGTATAATTTTTATTTTCTGATCATCCAGGCAACCTGGAATGCCATCCTCCATATATGAAGAATACACTTAAATACAGATTTCTTTTCTAAAGATAGAAGTAATTTCTCTGAAAAACGTGCTTACTCTACACAGTCTTATGTCCAATTGGTCAGTTCAAAAGCCTTCAAAATCTTATTTTCTTCGCTATGAGGGAAAATCATTATTTATATGTTTATAAGATAAAATTATTATAAATACAATAAGAATTTCACCAGATTTTTTGCTGAACAATATTGGACTTTTTGTTGTAGCTGGTGAACAAAATCTCACTGGCTATCCCACCAGGAATCTGATGATGTAAACTGCAAAATAATCTTGTTATAAATAAAAATATTAATACTAGAGTTCTGCCTCCTTCATTAATGAAAAAATCTCCTTCCTAGGGAGTGGAGCAATTTTATGAATTATTGTCACTATGGCCACAAAAATTGTTGTCCTACGTAGAGACATATTTTTCATCATGGAGTGGTGTGGTGTTACTTTTATTGAGCATTCTACTGCCAGTTAGTGTCTCTTGAGTTGTTTTTTCAAGCAATATTTATATTTTTTAAAAACTGAAACTACCGGCCAAACCCATAAACAAAAAAGCAAAAATCCCTGTGCTTCTTTTGGCTCTGATTGTCATTTCCTGCCAATACTACCCCAGAGTTTTAGAATTTTCATGGTACCCTTTGCTTTCTCTGGTGTTATCTATGAAGACTACCAACGATAAGGTTTGTCACTAGGTGGAGCTTGAAGCTTCAGTCCCCAAGTGCTCATCTGCCTCATTTCCTGCCTTCAGCAGGGAGTTCCTCAACCTTTCCAATCCCGTAGCTAGGCAACTTCAAAACCTTTGGAGGTAAATTTGGTTGTATAATCTGTTGTATGTTATAAGTATTGCTATTAGAAGCACTTTTTTTACATATTGAGTCACGTTTGCTGGGACTGAATTTGGTTAGTAATCAAAGGGAAAAGAATAAAGATTTTCCACATGTGGGCCTGCAGTATAACTTGTGCAGCAAATTGCTCCATGTTTGGCTCTTCTAATGCTCTAACAGAAAAAGCAGATTGATTGCAAAGTAAATATGACAGTGCTGCTAACAAAATGCTATTTTATGTTATTGTTGGGCTCTGGATGTTAATCACCAAAATCAGTGCTCTCATATGCTGGTAGACTGATAGATAAAATAGCTGTGCGTCAACACCCAGCAGCCCACAGCTGGGGATTCATCAAATCAACACCAACAATCCTTATGTCCTAATATATTTCATGTGCAGTAAAAAAATACTTCTCTCATGCTACAAGCTGTGCCAATTCAGAAAGCTCTTGGAAATATGCAGCCTTACATATGGTAGAGTGACATTTACTCTTCCTGTACCACATGGAGTGGAGGAGGAGCTGCCTCATGCAAGTGGAGTTCTCTGGTGTGGGAATAACTTGACCTCACTTGGGAATCAGGAAATCTCCTCTGATTAGACCCTGAGATTATCTCCATTAGTTAGAACATGGTGCTAGTAGTGCCAAGGTCACAGGTTTGATCCGGCTGTGGGCCATTCACTTAAGAGTTGGACTCAGTGATCCTCTGGGTCCCTTCCAACTCAAGATATTCTGTGATTACTGCTCTTAATTTGTGCCTCTCAGAGGTAGGCTGATTTTTCTGATATCTTAGTGTTACTGGGAAGATAACAAAAACTTTCAAAGAAAAAACCAAATTATATTTATGGCAGTAAATAATCTGCAGTGGTAAGATTAGGACTTTAACATAGAAAGTCCTGGCTGCACACTATTGCCAGAGAAGGCTTCTCCAGGCAGGCTCCAGAAGAAACACATTCAATGCAAAGGGCAGAAGGCTGGCAGAAAAGCATCCCATGAACAGGGAGATGGTCAGAAAACATTCTCAGATAAAAGTGTAAATGTTTAACTATTGTTAGGCTAAGGTATCAAAGTTGATACTTTAGCCTAACAAATAGATTAAACTATTCTGAAAATCTTGACAATAAGTAGGTGTAGCAATAGAAGTGGGAAAGCAGTGCCAGGAATCACACATGGTTTATGTAAGCATTTGGGGTCATATTTTTGTACAACAAAAATATTGCAGCAGTCAAGCTTGTAATTAAAAAGTTTTCATCTAATAAAAACTGACCTGAAAGAGAAGCAGCTCAAGTTACCAGGCAACAATTTGCAATGGATCAAGGCAAAACTAGATAGTGCCTATCTCTAGGGAGGAAGCTCTGCTGATCTGGCAACAGATAAATTATTCTCAGTGCTCTTTTGTAATCTTTGACCACTCCCTGTGTCCTGTCAACCATTATTTCAACTAAAGTAAGAAGTGCTTCTTGCAGTCAGAGTAAGGTGTATTATCTCCAGAACTTTTAGTCTGTTCTTGAAACATCAAGGTTCGCATGCTCTTTTCTGCACATGCATTTTTGAAACTTTAGAGAAATTAGTGTGATTGCAGAGCAAAATTTCACCAGGACTAATTTCTCTAATTTACTAGTTAAAATAATGTAAATTTTGTGTAACAAATG
Organism: Luscinia megarhynchos; assembly: GCA_034336665.1. Classification (NCBI taxonomy): domain Eukaryota; kingdom Metazoa; phylum Chordata; class Aves; order Passeriformes; family Muscicapidae; genus Luscinia; species Luscinia megarhynchos. The sequence goes on along the minus strand of CM067568.1, from coordinate 31,085,261 downwards.
AGGCCTGTACTGCAAGAATTTGTTCCTTTGGCATGTGGTGTACTTATATGCAGGTTTTCCTTTGACATCAAAGGCCCATGGATGACAGTGCTCTCAAGACTGTAATTATGACTTGGACTTTCATCTTTCTGTACTCTCTACTCTCAAATGATATCAATGACAGCCCTGACCATAACAGGGCTGCTATTAATTGTGACAAGGACAGTGCAAATAGAATCATTAACCAGTAGATGCTCTCACATTTTCAAGAATAAATATTCTGGTTTTAGGAAATATTTTGATTGTAAAAATCCAAAGGCATTGGTACATTTGAGTGCCTAAAACTCTTCCACTGTGAAAAAGAACAATTACTTTCTAAGTTAGTTTGAAGACTATTAATGTAGTTGGTCCCTTATAGAAGCCAAGAATAGTACACACAGCAAAAATCAGGCACATTAAATTATGTTTAGGGAGGGTAGATTTTCCTAAGGCTAGTTCTGACTTAAAAATAAAGTCAAAAGCTTTTTGAATATTTCTTTGTAACTCCATGGGTTTGTCCACTTCTGTTTTCGGCATTTTTCCCATCTCCCTGCAGAAAGATTAGATCGTCTTTGCATTTGACCATAGAAGGAGGTACGTATAGGTGCTTAACATAAACTTAATACCTTCTCTTCCTTTATCACTTGACACTTGGCAGCTGAGGTTCTGTCGATTCTTGAATCTGTTGAAAGAATCTTACTGCCATTTAGTAGTAAGTGTGTGCCTGAATTGCTTGAATATGTATTCACACTGATATATTCACACTACATATTTGAATCAGGTGTGAATATAGCTGTACAACAATGCTGGTCACTAAATTTGGGAATACAACTCTCAGCACGTCACAGTTGAGTATGAAAACATTTATTGTTCACAAAGTAAATGGAAGCTGATGCATTTTATTCATGCTGTTAATAAAGTCCCTTATTAAATATGTTAAGAGATGTCTTAGCAATGATATGAAAATATCTCTTTGAGAGAGACTGAATTTGATAACATAGCCTTGCATATGTTTCAGATCTTGCTGGGAGGCTGATGGAGGTATGTCTTCCCTCTAGTCTTCATCCTCAGATTTTGATTGTTTTTGTATAAACTTTGTACACTTCATGCAGAAACTAAGGTGAGACCTTCCTTTCTTTTGTCCTTTGTACTCATTTCCTGTCTGAGATTTACTGTAAACTAACAGTTTAGTAGGAGTGGGAAGTCTTTAAAGATTAGAAAATGAGTTTCAGTAGCTCCAGTCTGAAACCCTAAGATCTTAGCTTATTACGCTTCTTCTCATTTCACAATTATTTCATCTTTGCTAATTTTCCTTTGGAAAGACTGACTACTTTTTCCATTTAATTAATTGACAAATCTACAAGTTTAGCTCTAGTTCTTGCATTTCCACTTATTGTTTTAATTTTCTCCCTTTTGCCTTTACAACCCCACACATAAAAAATGAGGACAAGAACAAAATGCAAACTCACCTTTCTCTTTCTTTGGCCTAGCTTCTCACCATAGTCTTTGTACACTTTCATCTTTTTCTCTCTTGTGAAGAAATATAAGTCTGATACCTGATTGTCTTCCAGTTTCTCCATGCAGCCCACTGCATGCATCCTATCTCCTTCCCATTCTATTTTATTTCTCCATTTCTCAGTCTCATTCAGTTCCTCATATACAATATAATTATGTGTATGTTTTCCATCAAAAACATGCTTTGCTTCTAGTTGTTTGTACAACTGCTTGCTGTCTTTCATCCCCTATTGCTAAGATCAACAAATATTCATGTACTGTATCTAAACAATTGAGGCCTTGTACTTTTTCTTCCAGTTCTATGCTACATGTTCTCCAATTTCTTGCCATATTCTGGTATAAGTGCATGATTGCAAGGCATACTTCACTTGCTCCCACCAACAGCCTTTTAAGATTTCCATTTATTTTCTCACTTTGGACATTGACTAATGGCAACCTAATACATAAGCACAAATTCAGTTAATTTGTTTTAGTGATGCTTCGTACTGATTATCTGCATTTAGTTTACTGCAAATTTATTTCATACACAAACTAAAATTTCTGTATCTGTAGAGGGTCAGCTCAAGCTCAACATGATCAAACCAGTTTATTAGTCTTTCCCCAAAGCCTTCCTCACTGCATAATTCATCCTGAGCAATATCACATCCTGCCTGTTGAAGCTGTTAGCCTCAGAATTTTTTGCAATTCTGACCTCATGTAAGTTTTGATACTATTTCAATACTTAGGTCTTGTTCATTATTTCTGCATAATTAAAATAATTCTGTCCATTTACACAGCCAAGGCCCATATTCCCATCTTGTTGTATTCTTTTTTTGCTTTCAGTCAACTCTTTCCTATGCTGTTTTTTTCAGATGAGCATCTACACAGAATGTTTCTGCAAAGTCACTTCCCTAGTTCAGTACTTCGACATGTCTAAGCTTCTGTACTAACTTAAATAATTTGCATTCAATTTTCAAGCTCTTTATATGTTCTTCCTCGCTACCTGAGAATACAGAATCCTGCCCTTAACTGGTCCACAACATTAGCTTCCATTTGACTGAGAACCATTTATAACATTTCTACATCTTTTATCTCATGCTGTTTCTCATACTTGAGAGGAAGTCCCCATGACCATCCAAATATGGCCATATATGCTAATACATCATCCTCTTTCAAAATGAGAAAATGTGGGATGCGATTCAGTGGCTGAAACTACTATCTGTCTTGCTGAAGAATATTGTCTCCTTGCTTCACTTATGTTATCTCTTTTTCATCCTTTCATTCTAAGCTGGAGAAAGGTATTGTTTTGAGTTTGTCTTTGAACAGCATCAAGCACAACTGGGATATGATCTTGGACCAGGACTCTTACACACGGCACCAAGTATAAATAGTGGTGGTATTATATTTTTATGCCAGAAATTAGTCTCAAGCCTAGTTCCCTGTCCTTGTGGGGAGCTATGTGCCATAAATAGGCATGTGAAAACTGGAGAGTTTTAAAAAGAAATGGCTTAGAAAATAGATTTTGTCCTGGGAAATCAAAGGAAGAAGCATCGATTTTGTTTTGTTGTTATATCTGCATTCTGCATATTTGAAATTGCAAGGCTGCAGAGGAAGTCTAGCTTCCTTTATATTTCCTGTTATGCTGATATCTCAAAGTGTATAGAGTAGCAGACCTGACCAAGCAAAATACAGTGAGATGTGAGAACCCCTTTCTGGTGATAAACATTACAAGCTTTATCCTTTCCAGGAGAAAAACTAATATTTATATTGATTTATTGTCTTCTGAAGTATTTTTGTATATATCATGTTATTCATGTTACTATGAGTATTAAATCACACTGTTAAAAGTTAATTTCATACACCACATTTTGTATTTATATTGGTAAATGTTAGCTACACAGATCTGATTCTAAAATGAATGAATACTGACTAGCTCATATAATCGGTAGAATCAATAATTTTGAATAAATCACATACTCAATGAGCTACATACAAATTATAGATCACCAACTATTCATAAAAATCCACAGTAAAATCTCAAGTGATGAACATTGTCTAAAGTTGCAACTTATTTGCAAACTAAGAAAATCTGAGACTGAATGTGTGTGTGTATATATATATATATATATATATATATATATACATATATGAATGCATGCATATCTGCATATGCTTTTATGGTTTACATAAGTCCTTGCTCATGAGATTGTATTTAGGAATAATAAGACACTACCTCCCAGATGTATTTAAATACGTCATCTTATGTTTTAACATGTTAAAGACTTCTATTGTAATGGTTCTAAATATATAAAATTAATATTTGATTCCTTTGTATGTATATATTTATTTGTGATTTTGGGGAAGTCTGAATTAATTTACTTTTTTCCAGAAAGGGACAAAAATACAAGGTGGTCATATCATTCTCTTGACAAGTTTCTGTGTCAGAGCTGCCCAACATTTATACCACATTCACCATAATTTATGCAGTTGCCATATTTATTTTGGGAAAAATTTACACTTGTTAGTCACAGCTTGCACCAACAGAACAACCCTTGGCAAAGACATTTCTTACAGATACTGTGGAACTCTCAAGCCTCATGACAGAGAGGCATAGGTTATTATCAATTGCTTTTGAATTGCTCCTCCATCTTCTTTATTCACTGTTTTCCCTAGAACTGAGTGCAGGAGTGAATGGAAAAGAAGATTGTAGCTTCCTTTTGTTTGTGACTCAGAAGCGCAGCTAGTGTTTAGCTGTCGAATCTTCCTCATATTCCCTGCTTTCTTATAAAATATTTTCAAATGGTAGATTTTGAAAATATATAAACAAATGAAATCATGCCCAGAAATTACCAAGTTCCACAATTTTAGGCATAGCAACCTTTAATGATTCCTGGATAGACAGCTTGGCAGAAAATAAGCGCTGCTTTGGATGTTTCAGAAATAGAATGAGTTTGTAGGTCATTACTCAATCAGAAAAGCTGAAAGCAGGACAGATGCTGTATAAAGGACACATGCATGTATTTATTATTTATATGTTTTTATTATGGTGAAAGAAGTTGATGTCGTCATTTTTCCTGTATGAGAAGAGGGTTTAGTTAAAATTTTAGAGGAAGTTTTTAAATCCACAAAAATTAATGTAAAGATTATGTGGGATATTTCTAACAATATTTTCAGTAACTTAGGTGTGTTATAGCAAAAAAAATAATTGAACAATTGTGCATCTTCATCCATAAAGACATCTGGAAAAAAATGTTCACCTTCCTACAACTTGGCATTCAAGTTTATGAGATTCTTGAAAGTATGAATAAAAGTAAATTTTTATTTTCTGTCAATGAAAGACAAAATGCTAACTCATTAATCAGTATAAGAGAATCTTCCAAGATTATCTCAAGTGCTTATCAAAACATTAAGGTCTGACAATGTTAACTAATTCTCAAATGTTTTGTCTCAAGTCAGATAATTTCTAGAAACCAGAATATATTTATCAGAATTTTTTTTTAGTTCTCCCATTCAGCCAGTTTTCACTATCACTGGATAAAAGCACAAGAAGATCACATGTCCTAATGTACACATGAGTTATTAGCTTGGTTGGTGTTTCAACCAGAGAAGCTTCTGTCTGCTAGACCTTTGCTTGTACCAGGAGATCATATGGCATATGATGCATATACAGTCTATTTAACAAGGAGCTCTCACACTACAGGAATCTTCTCATCTGAGGAAAAATTTTTAAAAATAAACAGAGATTCCTTAGCCTAAATGCCATCAGAAAAACCTCCTACATTTTTGGTTATCCCAGCAAATTCATTCAAGTTTCTTGCATACATTACAGTGCCCTCACTATGATTTACAAATACCCTAAAGATATGAAAGATACTTAAAAGGGATAAAAGTGATAAATAATAACTATAAAAAAAATTAATCTTATGGTGAAATAATAAATATGTCTAAATTGTATTAGATTAACTGCATTTGTTTTTGCTATTATATGAATTTATTGTAGAAATACAGCGATGATGGGAGACGTGCCATACAGTGATATTAGACCAGCCTATGGATATGTGTTTTCCTACACTAGTCTTGAAATTCTTTTGTGTTATTTTCTGCAAAAGTAGCAGTGGACTAGCCTCTTTTTTTCAGTATTACAAGTACTCTAATCAAAGTTAGTCAGTTAATGAAGCAAACATCCTCCAGTTTCTTGGTTCTTAGTAATTTCTGAACAGCATGTCATAAATAAGTGTTCTGAATGCAAAAGTAGATCAGTTTAAAAACCTAACATAACAAGGCATACAGATTTCTTGGGATGATGAAATGTGAAGCAGTGCCTAATCAAAGTCACCAGATGAGCAACATGGGAGTATTAGAATACAAAAATATTCAATAGACATGGTGAGTTATCTGTAACAAAAATGCTGTCTTGAAGCACTCGAAGAGGCAATTAGGTAATGCTAATGTACTGGTTTATATAAAACTAAATTGTCCTTGATTAACTTCAAATTCAGGCCGTGGTATCTTCCTTTCATCAGAAGCTGGGGCCAGTACTTTATGCATGCAGGCATTCATAGTAATTCATTGTCAATGTATTCACAGAAGAAACCAATGACTTTGGCCTAAATCCCTGACAATGGAAAATTTTAGTATTTATTATTACTATTCCTCTTTAATTCATAGTAGGGGATATTTATAGAAGGATGCTAACCCAACTAACAGATGGTAAACTGTGTTCAAAAAAGATTCTTCTTTTGAACTGGGGAGAGGAAAAAATAAAAGATGTGATTTGTAAATTTAAAGGATGGGAGAGATTTTATTATTCTGAGTATCTGTCCCAGAGAATAAAAAAAATCTGATTTTAAATAAGCCTGTAAAGTTCAATGAAGCATGGAGTGTGATCACCTGAGAGGCTATTGAGAAAAGGTTTCTGGAGTCAGTAGCCAGGATTATTCATATCTGGTAGTTGTGCAGTATATTTCTATCTCCTTCAGACAGTTTAAAAATAATTTAGTACTGTGAGCTGCTCTTTGAAAGTATCAGACTACGGTTTCTTGAAACAATCAAACAATAAAACACCCAAATGGATAAAGTACATAAATTCAGATTCAGCCTGGACAGAAAATGGTATCTTGTTCACCATGGCTATGGACATATATAAAATGAAAAAAATCTAATGGTTTCTTGTGATGCCAAGGGCTGACCCTACAGGATGATGTGTTATGTGCATTGGCTAGATGCTGTAATTACAAATTACAGCAGCATCCCAAGAGGCAATGATAGGTTTCCACATAGCTGTTTCTTCAACATAACATGTTTTAAGATGTGTTCTTTTAAATAAAAAAAAGGAGATAGTGGAGGGGACAAGCTCATAATTGCTTAAGTAGGATTCTAAGTTGTCAGCCTCCAAATCAGGCTGCTATAGCTGTAAATCAGGACTTCATGCTGTTAAAATTAATGACTTCAACAACATCTTAAAAATTACTCTTGCATGTGTAGTGCCCTTAAGATATGTTCTGTGTTACAACCTTCTATGTTATTGTGGATTTGACTATTCATGATATTTCTCATGGAGAGGGAAGGGAGGGGCCACAAAAATTTACTGCAGCCACTTTATACCAGATTTGCCAAAACATTCCTTCTAAAATCTTTTCAAACATCTTACCTGTCTGCTAGGAAACAGGGCAGAAATTTCTTTTTTCCCATCACTACGAATAAGCATAATGAAAATTTAAGAAAAAATAATAATTATGCCATGATTTCTTCTTTAGATTCTGACTATTGAAAACAAATTTTCCTTTTTTCTTGTGTCATAATTCCTTTGGAATAGACCAGCTGTGCAACTAAACTATTTTAGCTGAAGGACATGAGACATTCAGAGCTGAAATAACTTACTTCCAAGACTCAGGCTTTATGATCATAACTAATACTTATGGTACTTCAAATTATTCATTATTCCTCAAAGTATTTGGAAATTCTTGTCATTGTAAACAATATGACAACTTTCCTTGGTTAAAGTTCACAGCAGCTAAACTCCTACTCAATCAAATTTTCCTTTAAGTTATTAAGCTGCAACTTTAAACATACATTGCAGCAAAAACTGCATTACATAATGTCTCTCTCAGTCTTACAAGTGTAATTATGAACAACACCTATTGAAAATATGAAAGAGGAAATTTTGGGGTTTTTTTCTCTGACAATGTAGCAGACTGGAGAGAGAAGTCTTAAAGTTTGTCTGTTTAAGGGTGTGATCTACATCCCTAGTTACTAATTTAGCATCAAGGAGGATGATGATTTATTTAGAAGCAGCACATTGCCTTTAATAAACAGATGTTCCCTTTATTTAACTGCTGATGGCAAAGTTAGCCGAAATAGATTTTTTTCTTTGTTACAGAATGTTAATTTCCGGCCCTTGGTCATTGTGTTACTATAATCAAAACATTCCCAATTAATATGTATTGCCATAAATACATGTATTAATTTATCCCTGCATGTCTCCATAATTTCCTTAAAGCACTACAGCTAAGAAGCTGAGCTTCTCTGTCAAAGCTGTATGAGTAACAGTCCAATAAAGCCACACCTAGTTGTCAGTGGACCAGGATTTGGGTAAACATGGGCCAACCCAGCACTCATGTGTCTGGTGACTTGGTAAACAATGAAGCATTCAGAATTTTAGGGTCCTACCTACTGAGTGAATATGACCCCACCTTGCCATTATTGCTGTAACAGCAAGGTAAACAAAAATTCAACAGGCAATTCAAAAGAGCTGCCATTGGACCTACTTGAAAATAATTCTGTGCAATTGCTTGATAGGTTGCTAAGCAAATAAAGGCTCGGCTTTGTTCTACTTTTCTAGCCTCTAGGTAAATAACAAGTGTAGAAAAGCACCCACAAGTTAATAAGCAAATAAAGCTTTTAACTTTTAAAAAATTATCTGTCTTAGATACTGTAGCAGATGTTATCTTGAATGTGTTACTGATTGCACCAGTTTATGAAGAATGCCTTGTTTTATTCTATCAGGTTATATTTTATCTTTTTGTATCTTCAAGAGCTACAAATGTTTAACTTTGAACTTAAGTTGAAAGAATGACTAGAGGTTCTCTTAAAAATGGATATTTATCATTTCTTTATTTTTTCATTTCAGTTCAAATGCTATCCACATATAGCCACAATATTTATGTAGCTCAGTATGTTAATACTTCCTAGGGATGGGTATGAACGAATGTCCTGAAACTGTAGTTGGTTGATCACTACCTCAGAGGATTTGGTTCCACATACTTTTGAGATTGCTATGTTCTACATTTTCAAGGCTCAGCATCTAGCACAACAGTTATGTTTGAATGAGCTCTCTTTTCAATTATAGCTTTAAGGCTTCACAAAACCTAATTGGAAATGCTGCCATCTCAGGCTGAAATTCTTCATTTGCATTCACTGACAATGCTGATATCTAGTGGGCAGAAAGATTTCCTCTCAAGCACTCCATCCACCCCTAACTAAGAGCATTCATTTTAAGAGTATTTCCTGAAGGTACATAATAGTATAGCTCTGCTTATTTTGGGCTCACAAACATTTAAATATTTATGACCTGATCTTTTCAGCAGCTGAGCACCTCCTTGAAGGTGATGAATGCCATTGCTTTGATCAACATGCTACTTAAAGGTTGCAAAGATGAACGGCTCCTGTAGTCATGCTTGCTCTCATGAAACTCTTAGGCCATGCCAGAGAATGTAAGAGGTTCTTACTTGGCCTTTATTTCCCTGAAAAACACACAGTGGAGCCTATGAGTGAGCTGTTACAAATGAAGAGTTCTATCTATCCTACGTCTTGTATTTATTTACACAAATTGGACTTCTTGTTTGAAAAAGGACTGGTAACAGAAGCATTTCCAAAATTAAATTGTAAGATTTCCCACATGACTGTAAGGGTTTTTCTTTCATGAGCTACCTTAACTAAAAGTATCAGAAAAGAAATCATACAGGCCGTAGGAACCACTGTGAGTCAAAAAAACTACTGATTAAGAAAATCACAACTATATGGTAAGCAAACCAATAATCACAATAGCATATAGCTCTGCTACTGCAAATAAACTGCCCTTTCGTTACATAAAATTGGATAGAAAAGCAAATTAAGCCACAAGTAGTAACATAGTTGAGTTGCAATATATGATACAGTTCCTGCTTTACATTTGCTATACAGCTCTAGTTTCTCTGAGAAGACTATCCCAAAGCCTCATTTTAAAGAAATGTTGATATTTAATATATATAGACAGATAGATATTTTTATACCTTTATATAAGCAAGGTCTGTATGGAAGTAGATAATTAAGGAAAAAAGCTCTCAGCATTGCTTTTCTAAAATTAATTATGAAAACAGAGTAGAGAGTTTTCTATTAATAGGCTGATTCCCACTAGACAGTAGTCAAAGAAGGAGACTCCCTTCCTCTAGTTAGAAAAAATAATATGATATCCCATAGCTTGCTGGCAGTTTATCCCCCACATGGAAGACTTCAATTTATGGTCGTTTTTAAATGGCCTTCTTTCTTTAGAGACAGGAATTTTGGCCCAGAAAAAGACTGAAAAAGGTGCGCAGGTCAAGGACTGAACTAACCACTTTTACAACCAGTAAAAGAAAACTAAATACTAAAGAAACTAATACTGAACTAATACTAAAGAAACAAACAGATCAGTCCTGGGTGCCTTGCAGTTCTACTGTTTTTAGGGCTTAGGTGAATGTACGGATTTACAGGTGGTTTGCAGCCACTGTATGATTTTTGTCTTTAATTTACCAGAAAACCTTGGCTCTGTTTTAGGAGGTAACCAACCTATAAAATGTTCAACCTATAATATGCCCATCTAGGCCATGTTTTAACTTCACTTTATGCTTTTGGCCTCTTTGGCTTTTAGAGGCAGGAAAATATTGCTCGATAGGAAGGGTTATTTTTCGGTTGCCAGAATTCCTTTGCAGTTTTAATGGAAAGAAGCAGAACTTTTTGGGGGGAGCCAACATCTCATTTCCATTCCGCTCTCATACAGCCACTGTTGTATCTGCAGGGCCTGCAGAATGTAACTGCTGCGGCAGGGCGAACAAAGGCGCCATTCAGCATGGAGAGCAGCTTCCCTTCCGCACCGCTCTCTGGCCGCGGCGAGCTTGGCTGGAGCACGCTATCTGACCGACACAGGATTCGCTGCCCGAACAAAACTCCCCAAGGACACCCCTTTGGCATCCTGAATTAGTCCAGTGGGATGGAGACTTCCTTTTTAGCACTGGCGTGAGCACTGAAAGACAGCCATGCCTCGCTTTTGTTTCCCCACTCTTTACGTACAGACGTATTCTTTGGGATTGTATTTGACAAAACTGTTGCTCGTTGGAGCTCAGGTGGCTGGCTCCCCTAGCTCAACTGTGTTCTGGGATGGTATTTTCCAAAGTCACACAAGCTGTGAGAGGACATTGTTTCTAATCTGCTGGCTCTCAAATCCTATCGCAGGGGTCATTTCCTGACTTTTATGTAATTTCAATCCAGTCCCTTGAAAGTTCCCACCCCCTGTAACTTTGAAAACTAAGTAAATAAGTGATGTATGTTCCCATATTACTAGGTTATGCACATAAAAGAAATCAGCTTACAATTTTTCTTAAGAAAATTAATATAGAGGCAGTTGCTGATTTAAATAATTAAACTAGGATTAAGTTATAAACAGTGTCGAAAGAGAAAGGAACACTTTGTTCATAGTGTTGGTTCATTTTCAGACATCAGGCTGATGAAAAGTACCAAAAAATTGTTAAAGCTTCATAAAAAGCTTAACACATTTTAGCAAGAGTGTATACCAATCTTCAGCACATCTGTTTTATAAAGAGAAAAACCAGGTCACAACTTTCCTTTTCAAGCCCTAAATTACATAGTAACCCATACTAGATTTGCAAGGCAGGCTTTTCTTCATAGATAAATAACAGATATGGTTGAGAGAGGCAATGCCACATTGACTATAAACACCATTTCAACAGAGAGTCACATTATGAACTCTCTTAGTACAACATCAAAAACCAGTGATTAAAGGGAAAGATAACCAAGCTAGAATTAGTTGATAACTTTATTAATGAAATATCATTGATGCAATAGAAGTTTATATCCTCGATGAATAAGGCCCTGCATGTCTGCAGTTTACTTCTGCATGTCAAGAAAACATATGGCAGAAATCTTCTCTCAGATAAACCAATTTATCTCCAGTGACTTCAGGGATGTACCCATTATTTAAATCACTATGACCAGTGCAATTGAACGTACAATACAGTTTGAGCAGACAAACCTCTAATTTGTGTAGTATGTTGTGTTTCCTCCTTTCTTTCTCAAAGTAAAACTATTTTATTTATAGTCATCTCCACAAAATGTGGACTTCAGTAACAGATGAGTCACAAAGGATTGGTGGCTCAGTTCAGATATACATAGAGAAGTTCAGCAGTTTCCAGAGTATACCTGATCTCATCCAAACTTCTCCAGTTGGGAAATGAGATGGCAATTTCCTGAAAGCAGTCTGTCTTGTGACTTTGTAGTGCTTCCTTGTTTCATTCAGGTCAGCTGCAGTTTAAGAACAGTATTTTGGCATTTCCGATTTCAGCTCTGGCTGAAACAGGAAAGAGCCAAGACATAACTTAGCAATAGCTTACAAAAAATTTTTAATATATTAGATATGCTCCCTGTCAGTTTGAATTTCATGTTAATTTTATTCTAGATAGGCTGATCAAGCCCTTTCCACACAATGATGTCCCTGTTACTGACCAAATCCCTTTTACTGACCAAATCTATTTTGTCCAGCAACATTTTTCAAAAACAAAGGAAGTTTGAATCGAGTGTGAAAACTAGGAGGTACATAATTGCACAGAAAGATTCCTGGACTGTTGGCAAATATTTTTCCCCCAGAACTTTTGAGCTCTGAGTGGCTGTATACTTATTCTTAGACTAAGTGGCATAGATAGATTTATTAAAAGTGTTGTTACTAAAAGAGTAATTTACACTGCAACAAATGAGGCAGAATGCTGTTACATCTCACCTGGCAATATTCTCTCGTATTAGGAAGACCATATAGATGTGTGAATAAGGATTTTTAGAATAATTGCATCAGGATTCCAGTCAAAAATTGGAGAATAATCTTGAGCAGTGTATTGCCTAAAACTTCTGTTTTGATTTATTTTTCAAAATAACAAAACACAATAAAAAATAACACAACACAATAAATAGGAATGTCAGCTCTTGTTTCAGTCTGAGATGAAAGGATATATAGTAATATTATTAGTCTCAAACATATGACAGTCTGATTTTCATTCAGATCAAGCATGAATAGAAAGAATTTCCCATCCTACTAGCACAAACTAAATTACTTCATTCTGTGTACTTTGGTCCCAAGTTTGCTCAAGAATCCCATAGGTTTCCATGAGGTTTCCAGAATAAGAAGACAGCATTTTATGTGTTTCTTGCATTGCCTGAGTCTGTTCCCACTGAATGGAGTACATGGTTTTTCGCCAACTTCAATGAGAGAGGATCATCTTAAATGAATATTTATGGGTATAAAAGCAAAGCCACTGGGCATGTGATTATCTCTCAGGAAGCCACATCCTGCTGTGATTTTTTGCTTATACAAATTATAAATGGCCACTTTTTAATAGAATTGAGTTATCCAGATCCATAACAAAAGAACATTTTTAAGTGGAAGTACTTTTACTCACTTGTGTTTGAAGTGGCTTGCTAACATGGCTTTGATAGGGAGAAGGGGTAGATCACGAAAAACCTGTCTTGTTATAAGCTCTAGGCCATCTTCTAATCAGGGAAACAGCATCCACAAGGCTATTCCTTAGTTGTCTTGGATGAGGTGTTTAAATGTAAAACAAAATATATGATGTCCATCGATCACAAGCAGTACCTACACCAACTGTTGTTGAGTTTCATTTTGCTTTTTTATTCAAAACAGTTTTTGTGTAGAAACCCGGTAACATCCCTAGCTTTAAATATATGGGATTTAGCACATCTCACATATAGCTTTTTCCTTTCCTTTTTATCTTTCCTTTTTCCTTTCCTTTTTCCTTTCCTTTTACCTTTCCTTTCCTTTCCTTTCCTTTCCTTTCCTTTCCTTTCCTTTCCTTTCCTTTCCTTTCCTTTCCTTTCCTTTCCTTTCCTTTCCTTTCCTTTCCTTTCCTTTCCTTTCCTTTCCTTTCCTTTCCTTTCCTTTCCTTTCCTTTCCTTTCCTTTCCTTTCCTTTCCTTTCCTTTCCTTTCCTTTCCTTTCCTTTCCTTTCCTTTCCTTTTCCTTTCCTTTCCTTTCCTTTCCTTTCCTTTCCTTTCCTTTCCTTTCCTTTCCCTTTCCCTTTCCCTTCCCTTTCCCTTTCCCTTTCCCTTTCCTTTCCCTTTCCCTTTCCCTTTCCCTTTCCCTTTCCCTTCCCTTTCCCTTTCCCTTCCCTTCCCTTCCCTTCCCTTCCCTTCCCTTCCCTTCCCTTCCCTTCCCTTCCCTTCCCTTCCCTTCCCTTCCCTTCCCTTCCCTTCCTTCCCTTCCCTTCCCTTCCCTTCCCTTCCCTTCCCTTCCCTTCCCTTCCCTTCCCTTCCCTTCCTTCCCTTCCCTTCCCTTCCCTTCCCTTCCCTTCCCTTCCCTTCCCTTCCCTTCCCTTCCCTTCCCTTCCCTTCCCTTCCCTTCCCTTCCCTTCCCTTCCCTTCCCTTCCCTTCCCTTCCCTTCCCTTCCCTTCCCTTCCCTTGGAAGTTCTGCAATGATTACCAGAAAAGCTGTCATGAATTTTGTGAAGACTACTACTTACCACATTAGTACTAGCACTACAGTACTAGTATTGAAAACTGCTCTGAGTGGACTTCTGCATATAGGATTGAAATTCTTTCACATGTGCCCCTACTTTCATTTTTCAAAAGAGATTTCTTTCAAAGCACTGCCAGCTTCACTGAAAAGCACTTCTTGTTTACCATTATTTGTTCTTGTCAGGTAATTTTCAAGTTCTCCTGAGGCAGAACTTACCCAAGAAGTGGGACATGAGATTCCATTATGCATATCATTGCCATTCCACAGCAACAAAATGCCATTTTTTCATTCTTCTTTAACACCTAAGAGCTGTATTTGTGACAAGCTAAATTCCCATGGCTAATGTTGTGATTGACTACACCAAGAAGAGCAGCCTAATTTTATTCATGTTTGGCAATATGTTTTTGGATAGTTTGCATGACTTAAAACAGACACTTCTGTTTTCTTCATGGAACAATTGAAGTAAAAATGGAAAACCATGAAGTTTTCTTTATCCATTCTGTGATAAAGTGGTAACCATATAAAAGAAGGATATTCACCCACATTAAAAACAAGATCAATGAAATAATATCCTATATTTATTTTCTTGTAGCATAGTGTTGTAATTATATCTCTTACTGAAGTCAACTTATAACCCCACACAGAGAGACACAAAATCCTTTGAATTTTCCTTTTAAAATAGTGAGATATTCAAAATTTTGAGCCCAGGTTGACTTTAGTGCTATGGGCATTCCCTAAAAAATTTGGATATTGGTAAAGAAATCTACCTATTCGTGACTGGTGGAGCTCTTTTGCAGTCCATTCTACACTATCCTATTGTTTTCTTTTCTACTCCGGCTTTTTTAAACTACATTACACTGCTTGATTTTATCACCATGGAGCATCAAATAAAACCTGGATTATATTTTAACCAGTTATTTTCTCTTTCTTTTATACTTGTTCTCTGTCTCTTTTCTCTGTAAGAAAAACAACGAAAACAACCACAACCAATAAGATAATTCCAAATCCATTGAGTTGCCGATTTCATGGTTTATGGGGTCTGCAGAGATTTCCACACACACTTATATGAGTATTTATAATGATGGGAGACACTTTTCTTGGTTTCAAAGGTACACATTTTAGTCTAAAACATCTTCTGCTAATTCATAAGAGAGAAGTCTGAGTTTAATGACATCTATTTTGTGTTACCTAAAGCTTCTCAGTACAAGCCTGCTGAATCCCCAGTTTCAGGGGACCTTGGTTCCACAGTCTGTTGGCTAAATCATTCCCACAGAACCTGTGGTTGTTTCCAGCAGAAGCCATTGCCTGAACTACTAAAATAAAGACTTGAGGAGACCAAAGAAAGAGTATCACAGATGGTCTTTGTGATTCCTGTCCCCATTTGATGAAGCAGAGCACAGCTGCACTCATCCAGTGACAATTTCAGCTCAGACAAGTCATGCTTTGCAGCTTCGATGGGAGTGCACCTTCCCTAATTGCATCTGTTGTTCGGTACTCAGCCAGTATGTGCTGATAGAAACCTTGGCTGGGAAGGCTCGTGTCAGACTGTGGCAAGCAAGGAGGCAACACAACAAGCTAGAACCACAAAAGGAGAACTCAACTGGAGCCCTGGTTTTCAGTTCTACATTTTAATACCACACGTATTTTGTCCTTAACTCTAAAGTTGCCGTGTCGATTGCTTTTGGCTTCTGGCCTTGCTGTCGGTAATTACTGGATTATACAGGATGAACTGTAGAAACATCTGAAATCTAGTTAAAGATACACTTACTGAAGGGAAAAATGCTTGTGTGATTGCAGATTCTGTATGTGCTGAAGAATATCATTAGAATTCATTTTGATAGCAACAAGGTCTGCTCTTGTCCAGTGCAAGTACCTGTATTTCTTCCTTTCTATGAAAATATCAGATCAGAATTACCTTTATCTTAGTGTTTGCCACAGTTTCCAAAATGGCTAAGACTGTGAAATCCAGACTTTACAAGGAATTTAAGGGCTTTATGGATTTCACTAGCTGGTTTTGGCAGCCATGTCTATGCAGTGTTCAGAATTTACCGTAATTAGCAGTTGCAGTGTCATGTAACATACTTCAAAACTAAAACACCTGTGACAGATACCCTAACACAGTCAGAATTATTAGTATCAACATTTAATTAAGGATCAAATTTATGAGGCTCTTTTAAGTGGACAATTAATTTAACAAGTTGCTGTTACAAGTTCAAGTAATTTACACTTCCTTAATTTGACAGAAATAGGCATATTTTTCAGAAAATACTTACTACCTGCTCAATTTCTTTTTTATTTTAAAGATTTCCAGCTGTTGTAATTTTAATTTGCATATCCATGGTATGCAAAGTTCACAATTATTTTTTATGCTGGTGCATCAGTGTAGCAGATGTTTTCTCATTTCATAAAGCTTACATGTGTGACTAGATTTAGTTCAGCAGTTCTATAAAGCCAATTCCATTGAGTTGATTACTTATATAAATGAAGCATGGCTTTAAAATAATCATAATCATGTGCTCCATGGTAACTTAGTGACAAAAAATGGGCAATATTTTTACCTAATGTGGTCCAGAGAGTTTCTGTTACTTTTCTGACTAGCTTTTGCTTTTATCTTTTATCCACGAAGGACAGCTTTGTAGAGTCTAATGACCAATCAAGGAAATAATGTCTGTTTAGGGGCAGTTTTAAAAGACACCTAGAAAAAGAAATGTAAATCCTCAGATAACTTAAAGCAATGCAATATGTTTACATGACTGTGGTATTGTAAAAGGTGAAACTACATGGGGAATGCTGTGTCTTCTGTCTAACAGCAATAAAACAAAACAAAACAAAGAGTATATTTTTCCTCTCCTTTGTCTTATTAAAATTAAAAGGCAGCAGCAAATGTTAGCCATGGACTTAGATTCACTTAAAAATTCCTTAAGCAGCTTTGAGATAGGTGAAACTTCATGGTTTTGCTAAGCAAAGATTTGTGAATATTTATTTCTTGCCACATGCAGGAGAGTTAAAATGAGCAGCAAATCTAAGTGTTCAGACTGCCATGTTCTCAATGTTCTCCCATGACATTGGCTCTGGTTCTCAACTTCCAGAAACCTTATCTCTCTTTAGAATATGCAGTAAGACTGTATGTTAAAATTCAGTCTCTGCCCATTAGCACTCCAGAAACATGAACCTTCTATAAAGAAATTATGCCATACTTGTTCTTACACAGAAAACAGAAGTTGACTTTCGGTTGGTTGTGTTTGGGATAATGGTTAGTGACATTATTTAGGACATGGGAGATGGAGATCTAATGTCATTCTAAGCCTGAGGGTTTTTTAATCTACCTCTCTCTCCTCTTTGTTGCAATTCTGTAATCATCCACTGACAAAGCAGGATGGGTGAGATGTGGTGATACTGAATTACCACAGAACCACCAGAGAGAAAAAAAGGTTACTCTACTCTCATTGTGTAAAACTCAACCAATTTATTTTACAGCACTGAATTGGCTGTAGAATAAGTAAATAGAGACATAAATAGGTCATTTTGTGACTATTGTGACAGTGTAATAAAACCAGTTTATAATAATTACCTGTTCCTGAAATTCCCAGAAAATATTGATATTATTTAGACGTCCAAAGCAGCTAGCACTTTCGTATATTGGGCCTTCATCAACATAACAAGACATGTTTAAACACAGCAATTGTTTAAGTATTTTGTTGCATGAAGAGCTATGTAGTATCTGTTTCCCATCAGACATGATAGTTAAATGAAGAAAGTATTTTATAAAAACTTAAAAATTTGTTGTCTCTTTATGTTTGTGGAATTAGAACAGAATCGTCACCCTCAGCTGTAAGTGGAAAAGCTTAACCAATTATTTTTTCAAGTAGTTTATGCAGCTACAACAGTGGTTTGAAATTAGACTCTTCTGACTTCAGAATCAGTGTGTCTTCCTTAGCAGCACAGAATGATCCTGCAGCTATTTTCATCTGTGGATAGTTCTTGTATTCAAAATCTGACCCATTAGTTTTTATTGTATTTAGCATTCTAGAATACACTTCTGCCTAAGCACCTTTTTCAGCAATAATCTCCAGTTCTGCCTGTGCCATATGTGCAGGAGCACGAAAGGATGGCAATACTCCAAACTTTAATATCTAAAGTGTATTACGATTCCTGCCATAAATTGGAGTATACATACTCAGTTAACTAAATTTTGTACTGTAGACACCTGTGAAATATAATGCAATGCTGCAAAGTTGTCTTAATTCTTCTTAATTCATGGAGTCCAGCAAATGGAGCACCCAAAGGAGTTTTTATATATTGAAGCAGTTTTACCATCCTTCATTTTAGGGGATTACCAGCATTCATCTGCTTTGGTCTGGGCAAGAAATTGATGTGACTGTCTATGGAGTACTCTGAATTTCATAATAAAGTGAAATTATGAGTGAAAAACTGTAACAAATACTTGCATGTAGAGAATACGAGCCCCTTTCAATTCAGGTTCACAAAAAAATCGGCTATCAGTCACAGCCATTATCATTTTATTGAGTCTTGGATAGCTTCTGTACACATAATCAGAAGAAATACCATCTTCATCTGGGCAAGATCCTGATGTTATTTGCTTCACATGTCTTCAAAACTTAAAACAGAGAAGTACAATAATAAAAAGGTCAAAATAAAAAGCCATCTAAAAAGTCATTGAGAGCTATTTTTTATCAATCTTATCTGAATCATTGCAACACCTTCATTGTAATCTTCAGTTACAGATCCATGCTCATTCTCCTCAGCATTGCATACACATTAACTTAAGACTGTTCAAAGTTTCTTCCTGTTTTTCCATCAGATATTAATAATTTGAAGAGGATTTTTTCTCTCTTTGTTATATTCAAGTAAACAGATCCCTACTTCCGTGAAGTGAGTGAATTTCTCTACAGTAAAAAGAAATAGATTAAAAGTTCAAGGCTTATAAGAGCATCACCACCAACCTGTGGCACAGAGCACTGCTGCTCTGTGCAAGGGGACACGGTAAAATTAGGCTGCTTGAGACAGAAAAATCCTGACAACTCTTTTCTTTCCCCTCTAGTTTTAGCTTCTCTTACCTGATCACAGGTAGGTCAGTTTAATTTGTGTTTGATTGCTTCTCTGTCGTTAAAAGGGTTCCTGATGGAAACTGGCATTTAAAATAAATCTAGTCTCTGTCGTAGGATAGATTCTGGTCAGGTCATTCTTGGGAAGGGGGAATAGAACAATATCTAAAATCTCCAGGGCATTCAAATGAGGAAAAACATGTAATGGGCTCTGTAAAAAGTTCAATCTTGCTATACACTTGTAAAAAGGCCTAAAATTGAGAGAATTTTCCTTAGTCTGAAAATTTAATTAAATAGGTTATAAGTTTGAATAAGAAGATATTTCTTGGCCTTTATTCTCCTATGGTGGGAGAAAGGAAGAGTAATATTGACTGATCTCACAGGTGAGCATTCAAGACGAATAAATACCTGTTTATATTAGGCTTTGATTATGTAAATTGATTTAGTAGAATGAAAATAAGCAAAAGTCCAGCACAATGTATAATTCTTGCAGCTTATGTGCATTTAAGTTACTATTTCTTAGATAAACTATCAGAGTTATTGAAATCTCAGATTCTTAAAAAGAAAATTAGGATATTTCAAGATGGAGTATAACTCAGAAGCCCATCCTTAAGATCCTTTGTGCTGCCTGTATGATCCACAAAGTGACAGGGAGGACAGACTTTATATGAGAGGCAGCAAAAATGCTGTCAAAAGCTAACATAAACAAATATAAAATATAGAGAAAAATAAATGTGTTTTGCCATTCTGTATGACTCAGTGATGCATTATGTTTAGTAGTGTCAACCATATGTGTTTAAGACAAAAATGGGATTGTATTTCAGCTGATGCTTTTTCTTTGATTTTATAATATACCTGAATCCTGCACAACTCTATATTGTTCACTGAGACAAAGGATGACAGCAAATTAATTCAATACATCAATAAATTTCAATTCAATAAAATTCTTTCAATATATTTACTGCTAAAGACAGTAAGAACAAGATAATCAAGATCCTTCTACTTTCCCTATTCATCTCTTTGCCATTTTAAACACTTTTTTTCTTTTTTTTTTTCCTGTTGGGTTAAAGGAGAGCTAGCAGGCAATGTAGTACCATTTTTACTCTATTCCTCTGGGTCACTAAGTATCCTGAGAGACAATGGTATCTGAATTTGTCAGCTTGGTCCCCTCCTTGCATCTGACATAATTTCAGTGTCAGAAACAGGAACAAAGACTTGTTTAAAACAAAAAGAAGAAAGCAGCAGGACCCAAAATTATATATGCATATTAAGAATGTGCACAGCTTGGGAAAATAGTCTCTTCCCCCCTACATTCCCCAGTTCATCCGTTTCTTAGAAAATCACAGCTATTCAAGTTTACAGTGATCTCTTTATAAGTTGGACATTCAGAGATTTATGGAAAGATGACAAATTTGACAAATAGCATTTATAGCAAGATAAGACCAGCTACTTTTGCAGATTTTGATTTACTAAAAAATAGTGCTGACAGATGTTTCTCAGTATGCAATCATCTAAATAACTAATATGTTATTAGGACAGAAGTATTAAAAGAGGGGTTATTATTTAATCCATTTGTTAATATTTTTGTTACTACAATGGTTTCCGTATTGCTCCTCAGAGATGGCTGTACTGAAGTGACAGATATGTGATAGACATGAAGTGTCTAAGCCCTTACAAAAGAAGATATAAGCATTACTGCAACAAATAAAGAAAATTCTCCAGAATGAATGCAATTCAGAAAAGTGACTTTCAAAAATATTTCTTCAGGAAACAGAACAAAAACAAACAAACAAACAAACAAAAGAAGACAATAAGTAAGAAAAAAATAGTCAATAGATTTATTTTTCTTCAAACAGAGAATACTGTGCCATGGAATGGTTCTTACAAAATTTTTTTTGTTTTTCTGGTAGTTGTAAAACTTTCTTTACTAATTGAAAAGTGAGTTCATATGCTATCACTTCCTAGTGCATACAAAGTATAAAAAATGTATTTTCTGAGACAAGGTCTTTACTGAAGGTTGCTTACAAGATAACTAATTTATTGATTTAAATTCTATAAAGAATGAGTTATTCCCAATAAGGCTTAGGGAGGTTTTGTAATAAAGCCTGATGACACAGTCAAAATCCTAAAATGAATATACAAACAAAAAGAGCAAGGGGATAAAAATTGACTATAAAGGCTTTAAATCTGAACTTTATGATTCTGCGTTTCTCATGCAGCAATTTACTATAACTGAAACGAGGACATTGTGTCCTTATATGACTGATGTCAATTTGGGTCTAAAACATAGGACATCCCTCATAATGAAGTATGGATTTGGGTGTGTCAGATACGTGTGTGGCTTCATTTGAAATCAGCTCCACAGCTGAACATTACAGGAAAAGTTTCTTCCCATACCGTAGCACAGAATGTCACAAATGAGTGACTCATTGCCTGAGCTATATTTTCAGTTTCTGTTGTGTTTGGTCATCTTTCTCCTGTGTGGGAAGATGGCATGTCTGGTCTCCTAAGCCCCACTTTATGTGCAGTAGCTGAGACACGGCCAGCTGCAAAGATGAAACAATTGTAAAATATATCTCTTCCCCTTATTTTCCCAGTGGAGCCATGTCAGACAGCTGGGAAACCTACAGTGAAATTGCATTGACTGTGTGCTCTTCTACACATGGTCTGTAACACACAGAGTGGGTTCAACTCCTCAACACACCATGCTGTGCTTCCTGTGTGGCTCTCAAAGCCCCTAATGTGGCACTTTGGGATATGGCTTAGTGGTGAACAAGGCAGTGCTGGGTTACCAGCTGGACTTGATGATCTTTGAGGTTCTTTTCATAACTTAATTTATGATTCTAGTGGTTGTACTGAGGCAGGGGTCAGTCTATTATCCCAGGTAACAAGCAACAGGACAAGAGGAAATGGAAGTTATGGAAGTTATACCAGAGAAGGCTTAGATCAGATACTAGGAAAAAATTCTGCACTGAAAGGGTGGTCATGCATTGGAGCAGTTTGCCCAGGGAAATGGTGGGATCCCATCCCTGGAGATGTTCAAAAGGCATGTAGATGTGGCACTTGGGGATATGGTTTTATGGTCAATACAACAGGGTCAGTTTAAGCTGGACTTGATGATCTTAGAGGTCTGGCCCAACTTTAACAATTCTATGATACTAATGAGAAGACCTCCATTATCCATGCATATCTGAGACAATTAGTATCTCATCTTTTCTTTTCTGTTTTTGAAGATGGCATATTTATGTAATTTCAAACAGAAGCACCCTTGATTTAATATAAATAACCATACTCTCACATCCAGTGAAGGACAGCTGATGTTGTTTCTAGGGGAAAAACAAGAAAAGAAGAATAATATTTAGGACCTTTTCAGGACCCTTCACAGTAAATGGAAAACATCAAAATTGACATGATTGCACTGTGGATTTTACAGGCTACATTCTCTCTAGTATCTACATTTTTCAGGGTACAAAAGTCACTGAATTGCATGGAATATAACCTGAGGCATAATTTTTGTCCAGACTTTTCAACAAATTTTATTTAGCCAGCTTCAGTTTCTAACCAGAGCCCTCACTGTATGGAAGCTACATATGGCTCTTGTGTATATTTGAGTCTTTCTTGCCTGATGCTTATGTTTTATTATTTCAATAGTAGCTCAACCAAGCCAGTTTCATGCAAGCCTGCCAAGCCAGAAGATGTAAAGGTCATTATGTCAAAGTTATACCATGGATTCTCATGTACTGTACTACCCACAGTGTAGTATGCCAGGGTGTGGCAGACAAGCTCATTTATGTAGATAGTACTTGTTGGTGAGGAAATTTTCCTCCTAAAATAATAAAAGAAACAAGTGAACACGCTGCAAAAATAGAAAGAAATCTGCAGATGATTTATATGCAAAACAAGAAAGAATACTTCCATTTGCTTGTCAGACTACTGTCTGCTTGTTCTGAACTAGCTCACTCCTTTTACTCCTCCCTTCTTTCTCTTCAAGTTGTTGTACAAGTTGGCTGAGTGTTTTACCATGCTAAATTCTGATATTTATGCAAGTGGACTGAGTACTGGTTATACATATTTGTGCACTAGAAACTGAACTTCAACAGTTCTTTTGACTGTTGAAAAGATGTATCGTGTATATATGGAGAAAGAATAATTATGGGACTTCCTTGCTGTTTATACTGGTTCTCTCTTCCTTTTTTAATTTTATGCATTCACTGATTGTTGTCACAATCATATTTCTTCTATGTGATAAAAATTACAAAGAAATGTATTTCATGTCTCCTTCAGCACCTCATCTTACAGCCTTACATATTTTATGTCTTTCAAATACTTAAAACAAAGTTCACAGTTCACATATCCTGTCCTCCCCACAGAGGTTTGGTTGATCTCATATATACACCCATTTCCACTGGACTTCACAAGCATCATGACAGATAGCAGGACAATTTGGAATGTGATGATCTTTCTGGTTTTTTCCATTACTTTCTTTTCCTTGATGATCATTTTAAGAGAGACACTTCTTTCTCTGTGCTCACAAATCTCATTATTTCTTTGTATGGAGAAGTTGCCTTGTGTGCTCAATCACTTCCTTTCTATGAGAAATTCATTAGACATAGATACAGTCACTCGTGGTATTTTTTAAATTCTGTTGAACATGTATTTCTGACAAATGCTACGTGTTCACTCCAAGGCATGATGCAGTGTTAGTCATCTTTATGTATTCATACTAAAAATAGTCAACCCCACAGCCAACTACCTCTGTGTTAGTGGAAGCCAGCTCTGTGACTGTGGAAGGGTGACTAACTCCTAGAGCAAACATTCTCCAGAAAGCCTCCGCTTACTCAGTTTAGCTAGGACATTTCCTCCACTCTCTACATGATTAATGTTCTAACCATTGTCTTCAACATTAGCTTTGTATTGACAATGGTAATGAGAAACATTTAGTGTGAAACTTTGCTCCAAATTTACAATATGCTCTTTAGCAAGTTAAAGGGGATATCTTTATTGTTTGTACTGCCTCATGTTCCATTTTTGCTAAAGCACATGAGACCAAAGAATGCCCTAAGGCATCTTACATCACTGCTACAGTTTATAAACTGTGTGTTGGCCATTAACTAACAACAATTGATTGCTGTCAGATTTCACTAGACATCACAGAAGGGGTCAAACTGATAAAATATTTTACAAGATTTTACTTTACAAGTATCTTACAAGAGAATGTGAGGATCTTCCTGGTAGCAGGGAAGGAAACTGTTACAGACTTTTCTGTTCTGGACTAGGCCAGATCTCTGCAATGCCAAATAATGATTACAGTTAGCAACAGAGTGTACATTGTCATGCCTCTTATATGTATATGCACGTTTGTATACAGACACAGATACATTTGTTTGTGTGTAAAATATTTCAATGTCAATACATACATATTGTTGATAATTAAAGGGATGTATGAACAAAAACTGACACACACCATTTCCAGCTCTTACTTTTGCAAACTACATTCCAAGTCCTAGTTCTGAACTTAGCACTATAGGTCACTCTTTAACCGAAACATATTTTCAGAAACCAGGCAAACATATGTCAAGACAAGGTATTAACACCAGTTAGAAAGAAAACACCAGTTTGAATTTTCATCTGGAACTTGAAGCATTGCTCTGTCCAAGTCTGGGCCTCTTGCTTCCAGTGTTCAAGAAACAACTGGATGTGGCACTAAGCACTGAGGTCTATTTGACAAGTTGGGGACTGGTCAAAGGTTGGACTCGATGATCTTGGTCTTTTCCAACCCAAATTATTCTGTGATTCTGTAATACGCAAAAATAGTAAGTTCAGAGGAAATATATCAGAAGCTATCCCACAAAGTTGTTTTGATGAAGTGTGGTTGAAAAGATGAAAGAATTGAGATTTCAATCCTTGTGTTTAAAGCTAAGTACTTGTTTTACAGTTATATTACTATTTGATGAAAAGTTGGACATGAGCCAACAGTGTGTGCTCACAGCCCAGAAGGCCAGCCACATCCCAGGCTGCCCCAAAAGCAGCATGGACAGCTGGCCAGGGTGAGGGAGGGAATTCTGCACCTCTACTCTGCCCTTGTAAGAGTGCAGAATGTCCTACCTGCAGTGCTGCATCCAGCTCTGGGGTCCTCAGCATAAGAATGATGTGGACCTGTTGGACAGATTCCTGACGAGGGCCACCAAGTTGGCCAAGGGTCTGGAGCACCTCTCCAGGCTGAGAGAGCTGGACTTGATTTCTCTTGGAGAAGCCTTCAAGGAGACTTTACAGCAACTTCCAGTACCTAAAGAGGGATTATAAAATCCCCCTTTAGAGATTAATGGAGAGAATTTTTATACAGGCAGATAACGACAGGACAGGGTTTTAAACTGAAAGAGGGCAAATTTAGAGAAGAGGTTAGGAAGAAATTCTTTACTCAGGGGAAGGTGAAGCACAGGAACAGGTTGCCTGAGAGACTGTGGGTGTCCCATCCCTGGAAATGTTTTGTAGCAGGTTAGATGGGGCTTTAAGCAACCTGATGTAGTGTATGGCATCCCTGCCAGTGGCAGGGGGCTTGGAATGAGATGATCTTTAAGGGTCTTTCCAACCCATTACCTTGTTCAATGATTCTATGATTCTGTTTGAAATGAAGTCTTGTCTGCTCCCTGAATCTTGGACATTTTCCTTTCAGAATTTAAACAGAGGTGACAAGAAACTGTGGTTAGTTTCATTTTATTTCAATGCTAGTCATTCTAAAAGCAGCTATCTCCACAAAGACCTCAGAAATTAACAATTAATGCTCTTACTGAATGTTCAAAATAATTATATTTTATTGTTTCTAAATGTACTTTTTGTCAAGGACACACCACTCTTAACTAGTTTCCTGTCTGCTCTAGACACAGCAGAGATGTAGAACAATATTAGCATGACAAACACAAATAACATCAAGGGGCATTATATACAAAACAAATTACTTGCTTTTTACCTCACTGACTTCCCAGACTGTCTTAATAAATAATACCCTGGCTCCCATTCAACTCCCTGCTTGCAGTACTAAAAATTATGGCAGAGACTCTGTTTCAATGTGTGTACTGAAAAAGAGAGATACATGCTCAAGCAGAAAAAAAAGGAGGGGGGTAGATCAGTCTTTAGCTATCTAAAAAGCAATAATTTCATTTTTAATCTGGCCTTGGAAAAGAGGTGCAAAAATATCCCTCATCTGGTGTGTGCAACAGTTTTAAAGTAGTATACTCTAGAGGATCAAATTATTCAGGCAGCTGAATGAGAGGCAAAACAAGAGCCAAGGATTTTGAATAAATACTACAGCTGTGGGAAATGAGTTGCAGAAATAAAAGGAGGAGGGACCAGCTAGTTTTGAGAGTAATAAGCATATGAAATCTAAAGGAAACAGAGCAAAACTGAGTCTGATTTAACCTTAAATAACTTCATTGAGTTCATTAGAGTTCCATAGGGTACTGAATACATCATCTCAGAAATTGATTGGTATATGATGGCTGTGAATAAGAGAGGGGATTCTGCAGAAATACCAGTCCTTTTGTCTTAAGGTTTTTATATTATGCTATTTCAGAAAACTTGGAAAGTGACAGGCTCAGAGTGGTAGCTAGGGCCAACAGTATTGCAAGCAGGTGTTACACAACTCCCCAGCTCCCCCAGCTCGAGTGCTCTGCCTTCATCCACAATTCCTTTGCTGCTCTCAGTTCGGATCATTCTATGCAGTTAATTTTGTGATGGGCTGGGTAGTGCTTTTGCTACGCATGCAGATGTGCAGCACTGACTAGAAACAGATCTCAAGATTGTTTCCACTCTAGGTATCTTGGCCTTTTGTCAGAGCTTTTCTGTTTTTCCATGCTTTTCAGTCCTCTGTGTTTGTAAGTTAAAAATAAAATGGGCTGAGCCACCCAAAAGTAATTCTCCACTAGGGACTGTTTCTGCTTCTGCAATTCTGTTCTCTGCACCCTTCCTTCCTGTTGACTTTCTTGCTTTGGGTCTCCCAAGCTAAGTCTCTTATTGCCAGGGAAAAGATTTTTTTGTTCTCCATCAGTTTTTCCTTCCCACCTTCCCCATGAATGTTTGGGCATGACCAGCAGATGAGTATTGCTTCATATGGAGTCTTGCCTCCTGTCTGTCGGAAAAAGAATGCATTTCTGTCTTCAGCCAAAAGGCAGACAAACCAACAATGAATCCTAATTCACAAGGAAACTGTGTTTTATTTAAGATGTATCTGAAAATATGCACACAGCAGCAACTGTGACTTCCTGTATCAGACCCTAAGTTTCTCTCGGCCTGGGCAATCCATTTGAAGTGGCTCTTCAAAGTTTCACCTGATTTAATTATTTCCTATGAGCTTTTACTCAGTTTTTCTTAGCTTTACTGGAGATGAAAGACAGAAATCTGAGATTAACCCAAAGAAGGAGGTCTACCACTCAGAAATATCAAGAACTACATAAGCCTATTTTCAGCATTCCTTTACCTAATGTTAAATCAAAAATATGGAAACTCTGCCAATCCCACCCTCCCTTTCTTGTTCAAAGGACTCCTTGGTCTTGAAGTTCTTAGATGCATTCTATTTGCTTTTTGCATACAGCTCAAACCAGGTCCACCTCGCCATCTAACTACTAATATCAGCCCTAAATACTGAGAGTTCAATACATTTGGCACTCAGGGGAGGGCTCAGCATTGTGGTGGGGTGCCCACCAAAGCCACTCTGTCATTCACCTCCTCAGCTGGATAGGGAACAGAAAATACAATGAAAGTCTCATGGGATGAGATAAGGACAAAGAGAGACCACTCACTAATTTCTGTCATAGGCAAAGCAGAGTTCAGCTGGGGGAAATTAGTTTGATTTATTAACAAGCAAATCAGAGTAGGGTAGCGAGATATAAAACCAAGCCTTAAACCATGTTCCCTCCACCCCTCCCTTCTTCCAGGACCTAACTTCCCATCCAAATTCTGTACCTCCTCCCCACAGCAGCAGTGGGGGTGGGAAATGGAGGCTGCAGTCAGTTCATCACACATTGCCTCTGCCACTTCTTTCTACACAGGGGGAACTCCTCATATGCTTCCCTTGCTTCACCATGGGTTCCTTCCTCCAGGAGACAGTTCTCCATAATCTTCTCCAATGTGAGTCCTTCCTCCAGGCTGCAGTTCTTCACAAACCATGCTGCAGAACTTCTCCAGTATGGAATTTCCACAGGATCACAGTCCCCTTCAGGCATCCACCTGCACCATTATGGTGTGCTCTGCACACTGCAGGTGGATATGTGCTCCACTGTGGCCTCCACGGGCTGCAGGGACAAAGCTGCCCCACCATGGTCTTCTCCATGGGCTGCAGGGACATCTCTGCTCTGGCACCTCCTTCCCTTCCTTCTTCACTGATCTGGGTGCCTGCAGAGTTGTTCCTCTCACATGTTCTCACTCCCCTCTCCTGGGTGCTGCTGGTGTTTTGCAGCAGAGTTCCTAACTCTGTAATGCCCAAGGTGCTGACACCATTGCTGATGGGCTCATCCTGCAGCTACCTGGCATTGGCTCTGTTGGACATCGGGGCAACTTCTGGCAGCTTCTCATAAAAACCATTCCAGTAGACCTCTGCTACCAAAATCTTACCACATAAAACAAAGAACAAAGAACAACAAACCATAAAGAACAAATTAAACTAGAGGAAAGGATAAAGTAAAAATGTTTTCTATTTATCACCCACATTTATAGAAGAAAAAAATTCTGGGGAAACATGATGTGGAAGGAACTTTTTCCTCACCTGACCTGTTTCTTTTCTGCAGTAAACTGCTGTATTTACTCACCTGAGCTGTATTTACTGTAATAACAGTAGTATTAGTACCTTAGGCAGTAGGCAAAAGAAGCAGTTGTAAAGTAAGCTATTTAGGTGGGAAGATCTTTTCAAGAAGAACTAGCAATCCAAAATGTTTGTCAGAAAGGGTGGGGGAAAAACATGACAGAAGCAAAGCAGTATTTGGTGCAGTACCCTTCCAATGCATATTATTGTAGTCACCTATTCTCATGAAATCAAGATTAAATCCATCAGTATAATGAGTAGGTTTTAGGTTCTTACATTCTTAAATGCAAAAATGCAGTTTTGAAAACTTCATCATTTTTTACTATGGTTAATTGAAAAAAGTTGTGGATATACTTGGAAAGCCAAGAGATGGATTCCAGCCACTGGATTCTTCCACACATCCTGTGACCCTGACCATCTTTAACTACAGGTGTCTTTATAAAGCTTTCTATCATGACTTTGGGAGAAGGCCAAATTATCAATTGTATCTTTTCTTCCTTCCAGGGGCTTCTGTCCCAAAGCTGCAGGTGGTCAGTATTTTGGTAGACATTATCAGTTTATGCCTGGCAGGAAGAAAGGAGAAGTTTGTATCACATGCATGAAAGATAATTACAAGAGCTTTATTTTTTTTTTTTTTAGAGCAATAAATGTAGGGTTTCTTTTGTTATTCTTTCTTATGCTGCCATTTCAAATATTTTTTATGGAATTATTCTTAGAGTACATACACATACATACACGTACATACACTGAGGAAGTTCACGGTCCACACATGAGAATTTGTTCATGGATCTCAAAAAAAAGAGGGAAAATACTACTCTCACATCTGGCAGTCATTTGTTCATCACAGAACTGTGTATGTGAAAGCATTGCATAATAGGTATGCAGGGCCAAAATCATCCTGGGTGTAACAGTACTGACGTCAATTCCCTTACACCACGAAAGAATTTTTTGTGTAGAATGCAAACTGTTTTCATGAAAGACAGAGAAACACTTCAGTATGGATGCTTCTTGACTTTATTTTCTTTAAACAGCTGTCAGCTGGTAGACATTGGCTTGCTGGCCAATTGCAATAAACGAGATGGACCATGAAAAGGCAAAAAAGGAGAATGGGTATGGAGACTAAAACAATTGGTATTGAGGATTTGAAATGCTATGTGCTGTATGTAAGGGATGCTATTTCAGACTGTATCTAGAATGGTCACTTGAATTGTGTACGTGCTATAAGCTAGAAAACACAGGGTATGCTCCTGAAATACCTAGGATTTTTCCATAACTAACATGCTTGGATCTCCTAGAAACATGAATCATTTCCTACTAACAAAGAATAAAATTTTTAGGCATACCTACGTGACTTAAAAAGCAGAAGAACTTTTTTTAAAAAATGTAGGAGCAATTTGCAATTTGCAATTCTTGTGTTGTCACTTGAATTTTAAATTTCCAAGTACATTTCCTCTCTTGTTTTCAAGGTGGCTGGTTCTTGGAGCACTCCCTAACTCACAGTGTTAAAAACAGGCAGACTCCTTTAGCTGACACTTGAATTTACCTCCTGCTTTCTTCTGTTGTGGCTTAGGAACCATTCTGCTAGCTGACTGATGGCTGTCAAATTAATATTTCTCTAAGTTTTGTGATGTTGAATTTTGGTTTTGAAATTCAGAGGATTTTTTTGGTGATTCTTTGTGTCCTAAGAAAGGCACATGTTGTACATCTTCCAAAAGCAACAATGCAGATTATCAAAAATATTACCATTGAACCATAAGACATTATAAAGGTCTTTACCCTTAGCCCAAAATCAATTAAAATTGCTTCACAGATCACCTATGCTTTTTCAAGTAAAGTCTGTAATTCACAAACTGTATCTGTCTGTAATTTTCTAACTGCATTGTCCTGCACAGAGGAAACAGCATGACACAGCTTCCTCCCTTATTCCTCTGTGTCTTTGGGCTCCTGACTCGGCTCAAAAGGAATTCCTGAACTTCCCTGAACAGTCTGCATTTGCTGCTACTTACAGTAGGCACAAAACTAAGCACAGGTTATGCCAGTCACAGCTTAACCTAAAACACTAAATCAGGCCCTTTCAGCTAGGAATACTGCCACTTCAAAAAAGTTTGTGCTGTTTTATTTTTAAAGTTGTACAGCTCTTTCTTAGGGAATTATAATATTTAATGTATCTGCTGAATAACTTCTGTGTGGTTTTCTTAAACTTACAGTGTTCTTTCTTTGATTCTATTTAGTGGGAACAGGATCATGATACAGGATCTAGAGGACACATACATTTTTAAACATACACATACAAATATTTTAAAAATATATTATGTATATAAACTATATATATATATCCCTTATAGATTTTACATTGGAGTTGGGTGTGAATTTCCATTTTTTATATTGTTCAGCTAGTTTGTTTCAAGAGAAACTTAACTGAACTAAATTGAACTACATCAATATAAACTAGCTGCTAGAAAACAAAAGGAAAAATCTGTGTGTGTGCATATTATTATTTCTTTATTTGAGCAATTTCAGGCTGAAAAAAATCAACGTTTGCAACTTCAAACACAAAACATCAAATAGCATCCTTAGTCCAGTCACAGTTAACCACATAGTGACTAAATATAGCATCAGCTAGACTTCAGGATGTCCACAATAACAGATTACTCAAAATGTTCTGCTGCTATTCCTTACCTAATATTATGTCTATAACAAAATGTGGAAGTTTAAAATATCTCTGTAATTATGGTAAACAGACAACAATCACTAAAATTGCAGAGTACTGTCCACTGTTCCTAACCTACAGGCTGAATATAGAAAACTAAATTAAACAATTCTGCCTACCACTAGTAGTCAAATGCATACTGAATTCCAGGTGTTGGTGAAGCACAGGGGAATCATATTTTGAGTGAGATATAAATTTCAATCCTGATTTTTGTTAAGATTTTTAGATTATTTCTAATTATGAACAATTAGTGCATGTTTCCTTACTAAGGAAATTCTAAGAATTCTCTGTGCTGAGAATTTTCACAGACGTTTTAAAATGTAGAAGTCATCAGAAAAATGACACTATTTCCTCTTGCTTCCTTACTTTGAAACGGGGAAATTACTCAATGTCCAAAAACCTGTATTCAGGTTAACCCAATAAGGCAAGCCAAATTCCTGTTGGAATTGGATGCAGAAAGCAGCAGGTATCTTTAAGTGTTCTGAGGAAAGCAGCTCTGATTTCCGGGCATGGCTTCCACCCCTCCCTGCCCGCGACCCCTCCGGTGCCCTTCTGCTTACGTACAGCAGCCTTTGAGGAGAGCAGGAAGAGCCGAATCAAAGAAGCAGCTGTTCTCTGAATCACAATCCTCTCTGGATTCCTCTATTAAAAAAAAAAAAAACAAACAACAAACTAATAGAAAGATAAGACTGAGAAGCACAGCATTCCTGGAAGCCACCTCTGCAGCTGCTACCGAGAAGTTCAGCAGCACGGTGATAAAGATGGATGCAAGTGCACACAAAGTCTTTTCTTTACAGACTGAGGGTCTCTTTCACTTTGGCTTGTACAGTCTGCTGGGCTGGGTAGCTACAAATTCAGACTCATCTGTACAAAGGGTCTGTTAGAAGCTGCCTTAGTTTGGCTCCAGAAGCTTCCCTTCTATCACACCCTGAGTAAAGACTTCCCAAACCTGCTTTCAATATTTTCAAAGTTTGTATTCAAGAATCAGCTCTTTGCTATTCATATATATACCTATTTTTAGTCTATTTGTTTCCTGGCCTAAATGAACATGTAGAGGCCGAAATCTAATATCAGCACCCTGTAAGCAGATTTCTATCAAGACACCTATGAAAATTTTGTAGATTTGAATAATGGTTCAAATTCAAGAAAATATTTCTTTGTTTCATTTTAGAAAGATCAACTTGAACTGTATTTTTCTGAATGCAGATTATCTGTTTCTTTATTACTTCAGACGCTTTTTCAATTAATAGAGCTGTAAGATGTCCTGAATTTCAAAATAAAATTTATTTCATCTAAAGATACTCTCAAGATAATTGTAAAATAGCCAAAAATCAGAGCCATTTGTGGCACCTGAAATGATTAGAAACATGACTGAACCTATAATCTATAAGAATGGTTCAAGTTTTCTGGCCAGAGACGTGACTTTCTGTTCAGGCTGTGCTTGGAATTTTCTCAGTAATTAGAGGTCTTAGCAACAGCTAAGATCATAAAATCATAGAATATCCACACAAGGGTCATTTAGTCCAACTCCTGGCCCTGCACTGGACACCCCAAGAGTCACACCCTGTGTCTGAGAGCAGTGTACAGACATTTCTTGAGCTCTGCCAGGCTGGTGCTGTGACCACTGCCCTGGGGAGCCTTTTCCAGTGCCCAACCATGCTTGGGTGAAGAACCTTTTCCTGATATCCAACCTAAATCTCTCCTGCCACAGCTTCAGGTCATCCCTTGTGTCCTGTCACTGGTCACCAGTGAGAAGAAATCAGTGTCAGCCCCTCCACTTTTCCTCATGAGGAAGTTGCAGACAGCCATGAAGTCTCCCCAGAGCCTCTTTTGCTCCAGGCTGAATGAGCCAAGTTGTACAGATGCTCCACATGTGTCTTCCTCTCTAGACCCTTCAGTAGCTTCACAGGCCTCCTTTGGACCCTCTTTAACTGCTCTATATCCTTCTTATATTGTAGTGCCCAAAGATGCACACAGCAAAATGAATGTAAGCATTCCTATATTATTAGAATCATAAATGTGCTCTTCAGCCATTAAATTGTACCCAAATTGAGAAATACATTTCATTCACAACTGATCAATTTCTGGGCCAATTCCTGAAAGCTTCTTATATTTAATTCCTTCTCTCAGCTGCTATTTCCCTTGTGCTATTTAGAGAAACAAAAAACAGACAACAAAACAAACAAACAAAAATGAAAAAGAAAAAAACATTAATGACTCTCCTTCCTGGCTCATAGTTCCTTCCTTTCTTTCTGCCTTTACTGAAAAATCGTATTCTGTGCAATCCTCTTGAAAACTAGACACTCAGACATTCCATAATTTATGTATCAGGTGCAGATTTACTCAGATTAATGGATATTAATATTCCCTATACTGCCACAGTACAACCACATGGTTCTGAAGTTTTACCTATACTTTTCCATTTTCCCATTCAAATCTAGATTTTTTTCCATAGTCTAATACCTTTTTGTTAAAGGAATCCAGGAACTCCTTTCAGTAGGTCATTATGAAAAGAATTTCTAGAAAGTATATATATATTCAAACTACAGGAGCAAGCTAATGAGTATTATACATTTAGCATAATAAATCCCTGTCACTTAATTTAGCAGTCTCTTTGGTCAAATTACATGATCCACCC
Source organism: Luscinia megarhynchos (assembly GCA_034336665.1). Classification (NCBI taxonomy): domain Eukaryota; kingdom Metazoa; phylum Chordata; class Aves; order Passeriformes; family Muscicapidae; genus Luscinia; species Luscinia megarhynchos. The sequence goes on along the minus strand of CM067568.1, from coordinate 31,050,770 downwards.
CTGGAAGTGTTCAAGGCCAGTTTGAATGGGGCTTTGAGCAACCTGGTCTAGTGAAAGGTGTGCCTGGTCATGGCAGAGAGGTTGGAACTGGATGCTCTTTAAGGTCCTTTCCAACCCAAACCATTGTACTGTGTGATTGTGCCTCCTTGGAAAGCATTTACATTCCTTCAATGAAATAATACATGCATATGACTAATGGAAGCATCTACACTGCAGAATAGTCACAGTTTTGAGGATATAGAACAGGTTTTTATGTGTTGAGGACAAAGTCTGTCACTCACATTTCAGATTTCCAGTGTCTGACATGAAATCAAAAAAGTGTGACCATGTTTGTGAACAACATGAAAAATGCATAGACCTCATTGGATAAGGGAACTGCCACATCCCACCATGACTCAGGTAAAAATGAAAGCATGATATGCAGAGAGTGATGAGGTTGGACATTTGGTACACCTTGTTGCTTTGTGGATATTAAAAGTCACTGTGGACCTTCTGAAACCTTTTCTCCCGTTTACTGTGCTTTTAAGCACAGATGTTAATAAATTTCATAATGTAGAAGACAGTGAAAAAATGTCTCTCTGTTCCGACATGATTAAAATTATGTTTTAATTTCCCATTCTGGTAATTTCTTTAGCCTTTTCACATATATTTTGCATCTGGTACTAATACGGGCAGAAAAAAGGACTTTCCAACAAGTTTAGTTGGTGACCTTGGATGACACTTTACATTACATAAAGTGTGAAAACAGACCTAGTTAATTACTTAAAACATTTGTTCTCTTGATTAAACATTTCATGAATACATGACTTTAATTTTCATTGTAACTTGGGCTTCTGAATGGAAAAGTCACTATTGAAAAAGAGCTTAGATGTCTGACTTGGAGATTTTTTGATCATCCTTTGTTAGCTTTAGCATAAAAAAAAAAATGAAGCACACATTCCTGTAATATTTCATCAAGTTCTGACTAACAGAGAATCAGAAATGTTCTGAAATGTGCAATTACAAACAGGCATAAACTCTGAGACATTTTTGTGGTTTCAGAGAAAACTGACTTAAGTACATACGTCTGGAAAGTCCCACCAAGAAGCCACTTCTGTATTTTCAGGAAATTAAACAAAAAGGCCTACTGCAATTTTTTTATTGTCATTCGTTTATTTATTTTAAGCCACATAATAAGAAATTTGTAATCATAGGTGCAGTATTTAGACCACAAATAAATTTTTTAAGATGAAAGAATTGTTTATATAAACAACTGTTCTCAAAAATTTTGAGACCAATGCTCTAATGGTCTTATATTCTGTGAGACTGTGAATAGTGGGAGGGCTCAAAGCTTTTTTGTAGCCATGGAACCAAGTCATAATTACAGTCATTCTCTTAAATACTTTGTTTTTACTTCCTTTTTCTGGAATGACCCAAAGAGACTACTGGACAGATGAAATGTAATAGCATATGCCAGAAGATGCCTCTGAAAAGTCTTGATTAAAAGGATGACTGGAAGAGTAGTATCCTGAATTATACTCTGAATTGTTATGTTGAGCATAAGAACAGCTGTACTAGATCTAAAGGACCCTGTAGCCCCACATTCTGTCCCCACCACTGGACAAGAGCAGGGACCTGCAGAAAATATGAGAAGAGGAAGATTATTATTGTCAAGATCCTAGCGACCAGCAGTTTGGAATTCAGAAATTTCTTTATATAAGAGCCTTGGGTTTGTCTAACCACTTATTCTATCACCAAAAATATCCACAAGTGGATACAGAAAATCCAGTAAAAGGGGATTGAGCATACACTTTCCCAGTCTATTGATTCTTTCAGATCTGCAGACTTCCTAATCCTGATACCCTTTGTGCAGTAATCCACCAACAGGTCTCCCTCCCAGTTAGACAACCTTTCCCTGAAATGCTTTAAATTGCCAAAACCCACAATGTCTTTTGGTAACAAGTTTCACAACTCTCCTACCTCTTCTCCTTTGAATTTTACTGCCACAGATAATTTGATGGTCACTACTTGGAGCTGATAGAGACTGAAAAAGTAGGTCCATGTTAATGAATGTTAGAAGAATTAAAATTACAGTCAGGGGAATTCTGATGTAACTCAGAACCACATTTCCCTTTTTCTAAAAGCAAATGTCTTCATCATGCTTACTCTCTGCATTGACACAAAGGAAAGCATTTTTCCCTTTTTCAGGAAAGTTACCAGATCAAAGGCTTCACCAATTCTCTCAGAGTTTCTGGATTTCAGCGGCACTTTCTGTCTAAAGCCCCTGGCAATCCAGAATCCAGGCAGAAGGCACTTGAAGGATTTCAAGCATGAATAAAGGATCCTCTTCCAATCCTGAGAAAACAGATAAGGAAACCTGGAAGCCAGACTTTTTGTAATAATATAGATATCAGACAAATAGAGACTCTCAGCTGCCAAACTGAAGGCTGATCATTCAGGATACTTCAACTCTGTCCCAGATGGCCTCTGAGCAATATTGCAAAGCTGTGAGATTCAGAGTGAACCCTAAGCTGCACAATTAGTGATCACAAAGGAGGGATCACAAGTTGAAGCTTAAATAGAAAATATCACTGCCGTGCAATCTTTGCATCTTTGTGCTGAGAAAAAAGATAAATTCTACAGGACTAACAGAGAATGGGAAGGAAACAGGAATATTTTTCATACTGGCATAGTAAGTACTGTAGTTCTGTCATATTTGTGCCACTGAAAGAGTGATGAGTTCACATAGTTTGTACAATCACAGCACAGGAATTGTACAATTCCACAGCACATTGTGGAATGTCCAGCAGTTAAAGACACTGTTCCTTTGTTCAGCAGCCTCTTTGGTGTTGTGAAAGCATCTGTCTTCTGACAATGCAGAGTGCCTTTTCTTATCACTACCTTACACTTTGTTTTTGTTTTCTATTTTTAGTCCCCAGATGCCTTACCCTACTAAAGGTAGAATGTGCTATAGAGTAGGCATTTTTGTGAGGGTTTAATTCTGAAAAATGTATGCAGTGTTGTGAATTTACAGGAGAGCCATCCTGTCATGCTGCATCCTGCTGCTCCCACACTCAGCACAGTGCTGTGTGCAGTGTCATGGCCTTACCTGGCACGAGCCTCCAACGTGACAAGGCATGACAGCTGGGCTTGCACACACCACCATGCTCTAGTGAGATACTAGGGCTTCTCATGCACAGTGACATGCTGATAAACTCTTAATTAGCTGCTGTTTATGAGTGTCTGCTTCTACTGCAGATCCTAATTCACTTGCCTCTGCCTATACTACGCCTCTATGTGCCAAATATGGATTATATTGCAACTGGTATCCTCTTGTGTGTGCCTATACAAAGGATGATTAGCTGTAAAGCCTTCTGTGAGACATTTTATATGGAAAACTACTTACAAAATATATTGGGTTGCACCAGACAGCTGCCTAAATCCTGGAATGAATATATGCTAACCACTTATATGCCATTCAAAGTTACTTGTAACTGTATCCACTAAAGCAAAAAAAAAATTATTTGGCAAGTAACATTTTTCTGACTCCCCGTTGCCCTGGTACTCAACATTATACCAGCCCAGCACAAGGGTGTCATTATGCTTTTTCTCATGTTACCACTCTCTGTGGTCTACTGTGTTGTCACTCAAAATTTCAGATGTCTGTTTCTAATTGAATACTTCCTTCTGTGATAATAAAGGTGATTCATATAGTGATATAATGTCCTAAATATTATAGGGTGTTTTTCAGAACACACTAGACATTTTTGATTTAGTGCTGCTTAATGCTGTTCTTTAATTACACATGCTTTTCTCAAAAGGGGGTTAAAAAAGACAGTGAGGACTGCAAATAATATGATCTATAAAGAAATCTATGTGAAAAAAATAAAAATATATAAATACAAACTTTTTCTTTGCTCTGGAATCAGTGAAGACATTCCTGACACAACTCCTTTTGTGACAGTATGTATATTCTATAGTGTCTTCCCTCTTTCAAAGACACAAGATATTCTTTTAGAACATGTTCTTCAGTAAAGATGCTGAATAAAATCAGGCTGTACTTAGAAGCAGATACCTGCTATATGCTGTCTTTGGGCAGCAATGAGCACAGTTGAACTCTGTGCTTCTGTTGGAGTCCTTTGTCACTCCCACAGTAAAAACAGCATGACTGTGATGAGTAGATGTGACCTCAACTTTTACTTATATTGGGGGTTTTTTCATTATTTACACCTGTATTTAGATTTCACTCTATTTCAAACTGCTCTGTCATAGGTCATAATTTATGTTTCCCCACCCTGTCTTTTAATTGCATCCAAATCATAGTAAAGCTGGTAAAAAACAGAACCTTGTAGAGCAAAACAGGGAGAAACAGCCCAGGCTATTTCACTAGAACAAAATTTTTTTTTACTCTTCAGATATCAAGAGGCTTTATATGTGAAGTTAGCATGTGACCTTATTTCTAAAAATTCACAAACATTATGAAGTCCTGATTCCCTGTCACTTTAGGTTTAACAAAGTAAAATGAATTACAAAATGATCCTTGTGGCTTACTACTTAATTTATCTATCCAGTTATTCCTCTCAGAACTCGCAAGGATGGGTAAAAATAATAGTCACCCCACTTTGCCACCTACCAACATTGCCCTTTTTTACCTCCCTGAGCTTTTCCTTGTCTGATGGACATGGGAGTGACAGCAGCACTTCCTTAGTTTGGCTGCCAAATCCTCTTTCCTTGTGGGAGTTGGGAAATCTGCTAGTAAAGGTACCTTCTGCATATTCAAATTTGAAGGTCATTGTCTGGCTTGTGCTACCACTTATGTAGTGCTGATAATACAGGATCCCTTTTTGAAGTTTTAACCCTAAAAGACACCATTTCCATTTGGCAGTAGTTTCTGATTCACATGTTCACTGAAGTCAGGCTTCCTCTTTTGAGAACTGGAGGAAACTAGATTTGTCATTTGAAATGTCAGCAGCTTTTACATAGAGAAAAAAAAAAGATGGGAAGTAAAGCCAATGAATGATTTGTACTTCTATCATACCACTGGTAAGATCTCTGAAAACAGGAACAAGAACAGGTCTTGGAATATTTTAAGCATGGTGTCAAATTAGTTCCAACCTGTATCTATTAAAAAGTAGAAGTCAGCAGGAACATAAAACACTGTTGATTTATGTTCCTTAATCTCCTCCCAATGTCATATTACTCTCATTGTACGGTTGGCTTTACAAGATCCAGCAAAGGACTGGCAACACCAAAGGCTAAGGAAAGCCCTGTGTACACATGTAGAGAAAAGGAATGTTGTCTCCTTAAATAGCAATCTTATTTCTCTCAGTGTGAGATTGGAAATGGTAACATACTCACCACTGTCAAAATACACTTTAAAAAAAAAAAAAAATTCAATGCAGAACTGTCTTTTATAAATTATTTTACAAACAACCTAATAACATTCTAATCACATGGACAGAAAATCAGCTTTTGCCAGAATAAAATTAATTGCAAAATCTAAAATAGTATTTACATATTCAAAAGCACAACCACATAATGACAGTTCAAAGAGCCTCTGTGCAGGACAGTTTCTGATCTGCTGTCCATTAAAATGGGATCATTTGGCCTATATTCAGAAAATCTACCTTGAATCAGGTCAGCAGTCTGATGACTTCACCCATTACAATAACATTTCAGTGCATTCACCACAGGAGACTGAACATAAGACAGACAGACATGAAACTGAAGAATCAATAAAAATAAAATCTGTGGAAAATGTAGTCTGAGAGCATCACTAAAAACCGAAGGTGAATGAAATGTTTGTAGATGCAGGAGTGGCACGTGTTTGACACAGGATGACAGATGGGTAAAGGTGTGATTCACAAGCATTTACTGAACAGAGAATTAATCTCGATATTACAAGCAAATTTGTACTGCAGAGGAAAATCTGAGAGAGACCATATGGCTTTAAGTCAGGAAAATAACAGGTTTGCTGCCTGCAAAAAAAACCTCTCTTACTGAGGTATGTGGTTTTGATGGCAGATTTAGCAAATGATTGGCACAATATAATAGAGTGTAATCTTAAGAACCACAGAATTATCCTACATTAGTGCTACATGCTTTTATTGTATGGGCTGAAGTTTCAGCCTAACTCTAAATGTTTGTGTCTATCTCTTTTTTAATATTCATTATTCATTTTTTTCACAAAAGATATTTTGCTTGAAGCAATGTTTAATATATCATTCAATCTATCCACTGAATTTAGCTTTACTTATTTGGAGGAGAGACTCTAAAAGCAATTTATTTCCATTTGGAAATGTGAATAGTCAACAGGAAAATTCTGTTAGTTTTACAATTAATTTTTTTATGGATGCAAAGATCAAAATTGAGAAAAAGAATGTTTGACAAATTTGTACCATTTTGCAGATGAGATTACATTGCTCCACAACACTTAAAAAAAAAAAAAAAGAAAAGGCTTAAGGAAATAATTTATGTCTTTATTCTAAATATATTCGATGTATACAGAGGAAAAAATATCTAACTGTATCCTGTTAAGTATTCCTGGAAACTGTGGTGACCTCTTACACAGAGGAAACGCGCGGTAGGGGACAGAAGATGATGCAGCGGCTCCCAGAAGTCACACCTCAGCTGCACAGAGGAATTTATGCTGTGTGCTGACTGCAGAGCTAGCAGACAACAAGTGCACTTAGTCCTTTCCACGGAGAACATGCACACTGCTCCCTTCTGCAGAAACAGCACCCATGGGTGCAGTGGCAAAGGGGTCCTGTGTCAGCTGGCTGAGAGCAGTGTGGGGCACAGGGGGGGAAGGAGCCAGCGTGCAGAGCTCCCCTCCAGCAGCACTGCTGTCCCCTGCCAGCCAGGAGCCCCTCCCTCCCAACCAGCCCTCTCTGGCCACAGACCTGAGCAAATTACGTGTGTGAAGTCCGCTTTAATCACAGCCCTGCAGCCACAGAGACACAGCTTGTGATGCAGCTTCTCGGTAATTCACCCCTAGGCAGACCAACCAGCTGAGGAAGTGAACAACAGCAATTCCCCTCACAACATTTGCATCCTCCTCCCAGTGCTTCCTCATGTTCCTCATTGCATCTCTTTTTTCTCAATATAGAACTTCAAATATACGCATGCATAATTCAATTCTGTATTACACAGCTGCTTCTGTGATTTTTCCCATCCTTTTTCAGTTTTAGAATGATTCTTTCCATATTTCTCAAATGTGGGACTAGAAAACAATAACAACAAAAACAAATCTGAAGTGCTGCCTAGCAATTCTTGCATTTCCATGATGACCTTCAGTCTTCTGTGTAGCTGTGGAGAGCCTTTATCTAGTTTCTCAAAATCTCTTTTGACCACTTCTATAAATCCAGTCATGGTACCAACTCAAGCGCATAACAGCAGTCCTAAGTGCCCCTAAATTACCTCCAGAAAATACCTGAGATGCCTCTCTTCCATTTACATGCCTGATTAAGTGCTTATTTGCTATGCTTTGAAAGTTCTGTTTACTTTGAAAGTTCTGTTTACTTTACAATTATCTTTTTGAACTAGAGCAATGCTAGAGGTTTCTACTCTGGTATTTCCAAATCCCTCCTCGGCATAGTTAATCAATCTAAAAGCCTTTTTCTTGTTTAAACAGAAGACTGGATTTATGAAGGCCACTAATCAAGTTTCTTTACTTGATGTTATAGTTTGAGCAGTCTCTGAATTTCTCATCTGTAATATGAAGACACTGATCTACAGGCCAGTTTAGCAGCTTTGCTCTACCCCAGTGAGAGAAAACAGTTTTAACCGCTGATAGGCTTTATAGAAAAAAATAATTCTTTTTGCTTTCCTTCTGTAGCTTCAGCAGCTACAGAATGTTTGGCTTTCCCTTTTCCAAAGACTTGGCATGAACAGCTCTCTGGGAGAAAGAGGGTGTGCTCCTGTCAGATTCATCTCTGCCTGAAATGTGGAGTTTAAGCAGTGGTCCTTTAACTTCTCCGAATGAAGTTTTTTTTCTTTGTTCACTCTTTGTTCTTTTTCAGAATCAGTTCACTTATAGGAGAACATGATCTGTCTCCTTCTGGTGGGACTGGATGTTATTTTAGCCCCCAAATTCAGTAAACACAAAGAATTTTTTTAGCTATGTTCACATCCCTCTTAAGATAGGCTCTCTTCTTAGTGATTTAAAGCATGCTTCAGTATTAGCCAATATAAGGCAATATTATATATATATTTTCATTCTTCCAAGAATAGCCCACTAAATAACCATAAATCAGTTGGAGACTGATCCCAGCTGAGATCATAACTCAAAATTCCAAAACTCAGAGCAGACCCCAATGTTTGAATCGCTTCTATCTAAAATGATATAAAACCTCCATGAATGTTGCTTAAGTACTTCAACATAGACAGCTTCAATTGTTTTCTGTCTCTGCTTAGCTGTTTTCATGGCCTCAATCTTGTCACTTTATCTTTCTCACACTCAATTTTTTCCAGTTATAAAATGGTGTTAAACTGTACTTCATTGTAAAGTATTATAAGATATACTAGGGAAATTTTTCTGTAGTCCTGGAGTTCTATTATAGTAAAGATAGTACTGAATATAAGCAACAGATTTCTGTGCCATTCATCACAGGTACAAAACCAAAACATTTTTCTGGATATCAAAAGTGACTGGACTGCAGTTGTTGCCCTCCAAGTAATAATCCATTTATGAGTGACAGACATAGTTACTAGGTGATGTACAGCACGGAGTATCTACCTGAGGACTTCCAGTAAAATGGATACTCTTGCTCACCTTTAGTCTGTGATCTGGAATAAAAATGGACAGTCTGAGGATTTAAAAGGTTTCCACATTTGCTATGCATGTTGGTAATATTAAGACTGGAATTTGTTAAGGAAAGCATTATTTAACCAGAAAGTACCTCCACTTTTAAAAGACAACATGCATTTCTGGCAGATGCTTCTCAATACAGGACAGCAATGAATCTTTTAGTGCTTTGCACATGCAGGTTGTTGCCAATTATGTAAATAGGGTAGATAAAAAACTAGGGAATCTTAGACTGGGCAGTGCTCTTAACTAGGATAAATAATTCAACAAATATAGAAGTAATCAACCTTGGAAAGTTAGGTTTACTTAAAAAAAAATACCACTTATGCAGTAAAGTCAGTTACCCAGTCCTTGCATCATCTTGCCTTACAAATTGTCCACATACCCATGCTGACCTAAATTACTGGTTTGTAATTGGACACAATCTTTGAAAAGTTTCTCATTTGGGACTGAACTTTTTATGACCTGTGTAGAAAACTGCTATTTGAGGAGGAAAAAAAAAGAAAACCATAATTTGAGCTGATGAGTTCCGTTCATAGAGAGACAACAACTGATTTGGGAACTTAATTTATATAGAGATCATTCTAAAACACATTTTACAAATACAACAACCATAGAATGCTTATCTGCAGCTAAAGAGTTAAATCTGGCCCTTAAAAGCATTTAAAGCAATTTCTGAATGTTTTCTTTTGGCTTTCCTGTCCTTTCACACTTTCATGCACGAGATGCAAAACAAGTCCTCCACCAGGGATTTCTATGCAAAAGTGAGTTCACCAGCCTTACTGCTGAAATCAGTTGGTTGTCCCAATGATAAATTAGTGATTTGCTAAATAAAATCATTCTATGCAGATTTATTTGCCAGTGCTGGGCTTATGTATGTGGACAAAAATCTGAAATAATGCTTTTTGTTGTAGCCAAACAAATCTGAATTTGAACATGTCCAGTTTATAAACTGCCAGCTAGATCCAGACAAGCTGACTATAGATAATATGTAGTTTTTGCCTACAAAGCAGGGGTGTAATGGGTCAGAGTTACTTCACTTACAACTTTTTCTTCAGAATATTTTCTCAGGATGGTGTAGACAGTTGTTAAGATCAAAAATCTGCTCAGGAAAGTGTGACTCATATAAGCAATAGTTTGCTGAATCATCCATTTTTACAGTTGAAGGGCTTCACTCATTTTTCTTGCATAGCAATTGCACAAATGCAGCCTAAACTGGGTAAAAAATGCTCCCAAATGTGGAGATGTTACTTTATACTCTTTGCACCCAGTTAGTTCCAGTACAAATATTGCTCACCATAAAGAGCAATGGCAAACAGAACTTGGAGAAGAAAATCCAGGGCACTGGATTCTGGTTAGATGACATGCTCCATGGAATAAAACACACAAATTCACACACACAAAAAAAAAAGGTTATGTTGTTATTTATTTTTCAGCTTAGTTTTTTTATCATGTTGCTTTGGGCCAAAGATTCTACTATTAGGGTTTAGAAATAATCTTATGTGTATAAAGAAAAAGAAAAGGAACTTATTTCAAACCAGTTACTAGTGTTAACTTTGCTTTAGAAAGAGCTTGTTTTGAAAAACTTTGAACATGTTCACTCCATTAATTTTGTGTCACTAGCATAATATCTGAGTTACAAGTGCTTCTGGTAGTCATTACATAAGTCAGAACTTAGTTCCTTGTTTTTAATTGACTTATAAAATAGGAAGAATTAAATCATGTTTTGCAGTATCAAAGGATCTTCATAAAAGTTTCATTACTGAAAGTAACTTCTATCTCTACTATGCCTTTTGCATAAAACCCCCAAGGAATGTACAACTATTCTAAGCTAAATCTTACAAGCCTAGCATAAAATACTGATAATAATGTGGGCTCAGGGGTACAGAAAGAGCAGTATAAGGTATTAGATTCTCTGCTCATCATTATTATCATCATCACAACAGCCAACACTGAGAAGAAAAAAATTTGAAAAGTACCTTGCCTCTGCAAGTCAGCAAGAAAAACATCAAGGAAGGTGCTGAGACCAGATTGGCTGGATTCAAACTTCCAGGTTTTTCAGACTTGTAAATCCATTCATCTCTGGAACAATTTTCAGTGCTGTAAATCTTTTGTCATAAATGTGTTTTATATTTGTCTATGTCAGTAGCAGTGATAGCAATAGTGGTGTGTATTATTATTTCCTTCATGCACAAAACACCAATTTCTGAACACCAAGGATACTCAAATGTCCATGATCTCAGACCTGACAGAAGTTGGGTTACTGGACAAAAACTAACCTGTACTGAGTTACACCAGCATGGATGTCCAAAAGTTACTGTGATTAAAGAACTACCAAAACTTAGCTTGGTTCTCTGATTTTTGTTGGAGAAAATTACTGTTTCAACTTCATTTAGAACTAAGCCTGTTACCAGCAGCAGCTTTGGTAGGATTTATTTCTTGAATGCTTCAAAATAATGTTAAGAGAAGTGCTAACACATAAGCAACTCAATGCTGCTCTTTAGGAAGGAGGAGTGACTAAGGTGGAGACTGACACATCAGAGTAAGAAAAACTATTCTCTCTTTTCTTGAGGTGCAATGAGATTGTAAAGCTCCACTTTAGAAATACAGAACTGGTCAGGCTTTAGTTCATAATACATTTCTGTTAAGTTATAGAATATGACTGTTTGTACTATGAAACTCCGAAAAGGATTTTGGAGTTTTTTGGATGTATTACCAACCCAAAGTGGTTTTCATTCATTAATAAAACTAGTTTATCTATTTTCCATTCTTTAACCAAAACTAAGCACTTCCTGAAACCTTTACTAACTGTGTTACAGCACACAAACTCCTCTAATGAGCTTGCCCAAATCCACCTTAAGGGGGCTTATTTGAACATTGCTATCCTCACTGTAAAAACCACAGCCACCAAGCCTGCTCCATTATGGCAAAGCCACAGATACATACAGGGACAGCTTTTGGCTTGCACTTAGGGTAGGCAACATTCTCTTTGCATGCAGGTGTCCTATCAGGTTACTCATTTACAAGTTACTTTACACATTTCTTCTCCATCTTCTATTCTGTATGTGCATATGTGTTTACAGAAAGACATACATTAAGATGAAAACTGGAAAGTACACACAAATATCCAATGCACAAAAGGCTTTCTAAATTCATAACACTTCCATTTTATCAGTACAACCAATTTTACTGACCTTTGTGAGGAAGCAGAAGTTCCAGGACAATAATATGACACACAGGGTTATTCCCTGCCTGCTGAATGAAATGTGGATTTAAAATTTAGGAAATATTTACTGTATATTTTAATATACTCAAATATATTTAGTCTTCTGTACAGCAAGATAATTGTTAACTAAATGATCATGTTTCAGTTGATTTACATGTGCAATATTTGCATGATAAGGTGTTGTTATATGCTTTGTTGGCCTTCTTATACTCTGCTAGAGAATATGCCATGTAGAGTTAGTGAAAGAAATGATATGATTTTGCTTGTAATGTTTATTTTCTGTATTATCATCATACAATTTAGTTACTCTGATCAGTTGAGACCTGGCTGTCATTACACTCACACAGAGATAGGGCAAACATTTGGAACTGTAATTGATAATACTTTAACCACTTTGAATGAAATTATAGGTAATACTTAAATTTCTCTCCAAACTTAGAATAATTTCAGCCTGGGGACATACTTTTTACTTCAAGTTTGGGGGGCTTGTTTATTTTCCTCCCTAATAACCAAGGTTATTTCTAAGTCATTTGAGTTCCTTTAAAAATCAGGCTTTTGTGTGCATATAGATTTGCTCTTGAATGTCTAATAAACAGTTTTGATTTGGAAATTAAAATTGGCAATTGATTAGACAGCTCTAGAGCACAGCATAGCTCCATGCAGATGAGAGCTATTCATATAGATTTTACTGAATAAGGCAGTGCAGATTGCAGCTTATATACAAGCACCTTTCTTAGAGAGCTAAATGACAGACACTTGCTCTTTCATTGACTTGAACTTATTTGCAACCAATAACACAGATGTGATAAAAAAATCTGAGCAGTAAAAATGCATTTGCTTAGATTTTAAATGGTTTGTTTGAGACCTAATCTTGATCTTGTTAAATTTGCCTGTAAAATTCATGTAAACATCAATTGGAGGTTTAATCCTTTTGCAGATTAAAATGTTCTTGCCCATATATGAGTGGAGATGTTAGCTATTTGTCTACCTGTAAAAAACTGTACAACAATCATATCTGCCTGGCTCCTTCAATATTCATACTTGTGGTTCAGCAAAAGGGGAGGCTATCTTTCACAAGACACAGCAGCCAATTTCTGCTTTAGACTTACTGAATAATTCACTAAAAAATGAATACTGGAAGAAGTGTACTTAATGCTTTACTCAATTCTGAAAGTTTGATAAAAATGTGTTACTGGATCAAGCAGAAGCTTGGCACTAAATCTGATACACCGTTTCTAAGAGGAAAATGCTCAAAAGGTCTCGAGTATTTTGATTAGTAAATTGGCAATTGTGATTGCCTGGGGGAGTGGACAGGGATAGAAACTGTTTTATTGAACGGGTGAGAATTCTGAACACAGCAGGAAACACAATCTGCAATGCTTTCCAAAAATGCTGGTACTGATATTAAACATGTATGCCTCATCCCACTTGAGTAATAAGAGTCCTGTGACTTAAATTTATTTCTCATAGTGGGGAAAAACACATCCCACTGTGATAAAGCACTAGAATAACAATGAGACAACCTGGAGGATGAGCTCTGTGCTGTTCACTGTACACCTGTGCTGTAGTACCTGCCAGCCAGGTCCCATGGCCCCTCCATCCTATCCCTCTGCAATCCTGTGCCAAATTGAATCCCAACAAAAAGACTGCTGGTAATGTAGCTGTACTGCCTGACTCCCAAAGCTGAAGTTCTAGTTCATGAGAACTAATGGCAATGGCATTAACTATTTGAAAGACAAAACAGGAATTCTAGCTTGTTTTGTACTTTGTGCTCATTTTTCCTTCCTGATCCCAGAGGAACTGCAACAAAGGGTCTGTCTCTGTCTTCCAATATCCTTATTTTATAATTCAAGAGAATCTGGGATATAGAAAACACTTCTGGTCAGGGGGAAAATATCTCATCTGCATAACTGCAAGGTCCATTTCCTGGAACTTGCCTGGCCCAGTTCCCTGAATATGGGAATTCCTACTACTTCTCCAGGACAAAGCTCAGCACAGTCTCGTGCACGTGTCCCATGAGCAGGAAGCTTACCCTGATACAAGGATACTTGCACCAAAAATGTGGTTTTACTACTGAATCTTTTTCAGGATCAAAAGAAAAATTTTATTGCTCAGAGCCTTCCCCTGGGTGCCAGAGGCCACCAGCCAGTCTTACTGCACGGTAAGAAACACCCCACACTTTCTTGTCCTTCTCTCCATGGATTCTGTACCAAGCTACATTAGGAGGTGATGGGAAGTACAGCCTCTACTTGAATAATAAGGAAATGTTATGCAGTAGCCCTTGGTGGTTTATTGTTCTTTAAAGAAAAATATGGGTAAAGAAGCCATCAAACAGTTCAACCAGGACAACATACTTCAAGTTGCATCTCCCTGTGTTTAGCAGATGACAAAGACATTGAACATCAAAAATGAAACCATATGGACTAAATTTTTCACCCACTCCATTCCCAGTTCCACTTTTTCTTGTGGCAAAGTCTGGTTTTGGCATTTGATCTGTTCTAGTCACCCATCCCATCCCTTTGATTAAATTAGTTGCATATGTAGATTTGCATTTGTGTATTTTCTAATGTCAGATAGCATCTAATACTGCATCTCTTTCAAATGAGAGCAAGAAGAATGGGCACAAGTTACATTTTATCAGTGGGTTTCCCTACTGTCTTCTCAAATAATCTGACACTTTTCTCCTCAGACTTCTCTCTTTTTTGCTTTATCTTCATGTATCTTGAAGAGTTCTTTGTGTGTTAGTTTCTGGTAGCTCACTCTCCTCTATTGAAAATACAAGGATTGTAAATAAAAAAACAAAATAGAGATTAAAAAACAAAATAAAGATTTTAAAAATGCCGAAAAAAATCAAACTACATTTAGAAAATAGCAACAGGCAAATGTGATCCCACACCATTTCCTAACTTGTGGTGTATGAGGAGGCAGTGATGGATTTCATGCTGTGAGTGTTTTATAACTATACTGAAAAAATAGCATTTTATTATAGGTTTGTTTCAGACCTCAAAAGCCTAATGATGGCCATGCCAAAATAGCACAACATGGAAGTCATAAAATAAACCCCAAGCAGATGTCTCATAGGAATATTCTGTGCTGTATGATTGCAGGGTTTTATAGGGAAGGCTTTCTCATGCAGATAGTTAAATGGATCATTAGTGAACCTGCCAGTCTTAGTGGACATTTCTCCTCTCTGAGAAGATATAATTCTGCTTCCTGATCCTGAAGACTTGTTTACTCATTTATTTTTGCATTATAAAATCTGAGAGATTCATATATCATGCTAAATATACTAGACCACCAATACATTGCAGAGGAAATCTATTGAAAGTAGAAAATAAAATTTTCAGTTATACCATTACAAAAATCTTAATACTTTGTCACTTTTTCAGGTGCATTACTGCAATTTTCACCAATTCTAGTTTCCATGTAAGAGTTACCAGACACATGCATTTGGGAAAAAGGATGTGTAGTATACATAGAAGAATGACTCACAGAAGAAAAGGGCAGAAAAAGAAGGGAGAGAAATATCTAAAGCTGGGAAATGGATGGCAAAAGAGAACACAAAATCAGAAAAGTGTGAAGCCAAATCGGGGACAGTTTTAAAATCTAAAAATAAAGCTTTCAAATAGATACAAATAGTCTGATCCTCTATAAGAGATCTCTCCTTAAAATATTATTTGCAGTCAGACTGAAAGGGATTTTATTTTAAATGCTGATCACATTTTGTGAGATGCAGCCTGAGAACCATGATTTATGTAAAGAGACTCCTATGTAATATTAAAGATAAAGAGAATTATTTGAATCTAGAGAAAAATACTCCAGCTCAGTTCTTCATCACATTGGCTGATTAATATTGACTTTCTAGCCTTTCATGTATTGCCTGATACCTGCTACTGCTGTTTCCAGCTGGTTATTACTCGCTCAGCAGTGAGAGGAGAGAGCACCACTTCTTTTACCTGGATGGTAGCTATGTGTTAGTAACAATCTTGCTTGGAAAGATCCAGTGATTCATCCAAAATGAAGGAATGGGGTATCCTGATCATCTGAAGGTGGCACAGAAAGGGCTTCTGAATCTCTGTGGGTTTTGAGATGAAGTAGGATTTATTCGTGATGGTACAGCAAAAGAAATGTTCTCAGAACTGTTTCTAAGAATAGCAGGATGACTTCTATAGCAATCCTGTGAGTAATTTGAGAGCAGCATCTATTCTGTGTTTCTGAATCCCATGAGAACATTTGAAACATAAATATATATAATTGTACAACAGCTTTTTTTTTTTTTTGTATCTGAATTTTTTTTCACTTAAAATAGCTTGACTTGCATAATAAATTTCCTGTGGTCTACAGCATTTGAAGAATATTTGTGCTATTTGGAAAGCAAGAACATGTGCCAAATCTTGGGCTTCATCTCTCTGTACCTTAACTGCGAGCTAATAATGAAAGTCTATGGAAATGTAATTGGTAGATTTGAAAATGAAAGATCTGGGGGTTTCGGCAAGGCAGCTGAACCACAAGAGAATCATTCTCAGAAGATTCATTCAGATGCTGGCAAAGTTTCTTCCATGTGTTTCATTTAACAGAAGCAATCACTGCACAGGAGCTAGCATTTATGATCAGTGAAACACACTCACGGCCAACACAGGAGACAGCAATGGTCTCACAGTCTGAGGTAATCCCAAAGCAAATGTCAGCCACTCACCAATCTCGAAAGCCATTGATTACAACTCTACTTCTAATGGAAAATCAAATAAAAGCACTGACACTGTTGAAGAGAGGAAAATGTGATGTGGAAAGATTAAAGGACGGACACCCTGATCTAGATGAAACCCAGCTGAATGTGGCTGAAATGTTCAGATTAGTAGTGGCAAGAGGCAGTTCCCTTCACATCCTCAAAGTCTTAAAGCTGTTGGTCCCATGGTCAGACTGCTTCAGGGCTGCCTTGCACCTAGATCATGAGATCTAGAAAGTGTTTATTTGCAAATTATTGCAAAACTATATATTCCCAGTAACAGTGTCTTTCCTTTGGAGACATGTCTTGCACTGCTGAGATGGTAGATATCAAAGAGACTGTTTCCTGTAATCTAGAAGAATATTATTTCTTTACATTTCATTTACATTTCAAGCTTATGTTTCTTGATAATAAAATTTTACATTCTCACACCAGGCAGAAATTTGATCCCAAACCTATAGGCCATAAAAAGCACAGCAGCATTCCTAAAAGCAAAACTGAAAATGTATATGTAAAGATATGCATATTTGGAAGTTTGTAATATTTGTTAGATCAGTAATACAGTGAAGAACAGAAAATTCCTAACAGTAAGAATCATATGGCATAGAACTTGAAAATATATGCAGGAACAATAGGCCATAAACAAAGATTGCTTGAAAGTCCAAGTTAACTGCTACAGTCAATGTCATCTACATAAATGCTAAAGTAATAAAAGCCAGCAAAAACTTATTGCTAGATACTGTAATCAAGTTCTCCACCTCAAAATTCAGCAGGCAATTTTGAAAGTTTTTAAGTACTAAGAAATTTAGCACCAGATCAAGAAAAATGGCCTCCTTGATTCTTCCAATTATGTCTGTCTCATTTTGCCTATTCCTGCACTTTTAAAAACTTTGACAAAAATCATTTATCCTATCAGATCATTAATACTGTGAAGCAAATTTTTTCTGATGGTTTCAGGAGATCAGGGACAAAAATAGACAAATGTGCTGAATGATTGTTTTGTTTGACTCCTTCTCATGCCTGCAGATAAACTTACTTTCTTTATCTGTTTTGAACAGTGGTTATAGGAGTGCTTCTCAGATGGTATTTTTATTTAAAAAGAGGTAATTGCTATGTTGATTTAGGAGTGCATATCAGCAAAGAGATGGCATCTCAAGACTTCATTGATGATAATCTAAAAGGCAAAAGTCCAAAGAACATGCTCAAAGTGTATTTTTCACTGGATGGCCTTTTGCAGTTCACCAGGAGTCTGTGTCCTGAGCACAGCATGTTTCTAGTCAAATGACTGAAAAAAAGTAATTTGCTTTTACATTAACATTTGCTTTTGCACACTAGGTGGACTTTTGTATAAAATATAAGTCAGTCAGCTGTACAACCTTGGGCTAATCATAGCAGAAAAAAAATACAACACATAAACTTGGGCCTCTGATGATCTAGGTCACTCACAATCTAGTGTCCCTAGCCAATTCCAGGCAAAGGACAGATAATAGTTGTAGATGCCTCCCATTTCTGTCTGCAAAGAGGATTGGACTTCCACTCCTGATTGGGTTATTCTCTACATGCCCATTCAGTGGCCAGTGCAATGAAGCCCAGATTTTGAGAATCGTAGACACTCTGACACCAGCAGCATCAGAGCCTACCAAGCAGGTATGGAAAGAAAATAGTTAAAAATGTTGGTTAATTTTGAAGTGCTGAATTTTTCAAGAACAACTGAGATATAAATTTTCAGAAACAGCTGGAGCATCCTCTTCTGAGGATAAGCTGAGGGAGCTGGGTCTGTTCAGCCTCAAGAACAGACAACTGAGAAGGGACCATGTCTGAAGGGAGGCCATCAAGGGATGGAACCAGACTCTTGTCAGTGGTGCCAAGCAATAAGAAAAGAGGCAATGGACAAAACTGATGCACAGGAAGTTCCATTTGAATATGAGGAAGAATTTTATTGTGTGAGTGACCGAGCCCTGGAACAGCAGTCTCACTGGAGGCAGTCAGTTACTGTCTGCACACAATCCTGTGCCATTTGCTCTAGGATGGTGTGGAGGTTGGACCAGAGGACACTCTGTGGTCCCTTCCAACCTGACCCACTGTGATTCATGCACGAGATATGTGTTCATACACATATATCTGTGTATGTATATCTGTGCACATGCTTGTGTATGTGTGCAGGCTATACATGCACATGTGTCCGTGGATGAGTGTGTGTGTGTGTGTGTGTTTGTGTGTGTGTGTGTGTGTGTGTGAAAGACATTTTAGAAATGAGGGTACTTCACAAGCATTTAGGAGATTGATTTAGCAATGGAAGAATTAAACCAAAAACCCAGAGCACATTTCCAGCCATGTGTTCTTCATTGTACTTGTCTGCATTTCCATCTAGAATGAATAACTGGAAACACTCTGTCAGTACACCAGATCACAAGAGAAGCAGGATGCTTCTTAACTACCACACATTTTGTAAAAGGAGAAAAGGCTGCTTGCTGTAGTGTAAGTCAGATCAGGCTGAAGAGAAGCAATTCTGTCTCTTCCTCCCACACACAGACAATTTACACCTGCACAATTCAGCTGTGCTGAAGCATTTTAATAAATCTCAGAAAATCAAGAATAGGTTTTAAAATTCCCTTCTCAGGAAAGATCAGAGATGTAGGAATGTCATATCATATATGTTGCAGCTGGTGTGTACAATGGAAAGAATTAAAAATAGTTTCTAAAACCTTACTATTTTTTTCACATATTTGTGAATTGGATTTAGTCATTAAATTAACTGAACACTGCTCTTTGTACAGAAAATACATGTACTTTGTTATTTACAGTGGGAGATTTTTTTTTTATCCTTACAGAATGTGGAGGCTAAGAGGAAATATGTAAAGCATTACTATTATCCATGATTCATTGACAACAGGGCAGTTTTTGTCCATACTTCTTCAGAAATGGTGTTTCTTACAATAGTGCCAACTAAGAAAAAGAGCCCATTTTTCTAAGCACTATGGAAACAGAATAATCTTAAAACAAGCCCTACCTCAAACAGTTTACAACCTAAGGAATGAGAGAAAGCAGATAGCGGTTGTTACTCTTTATGTCTTGCCTTGTATAATGAAACTGTAAAGAATTACATAAATTGTTGCTAGTTCTGATGTAGCTTTGTGATTTGCAGATTAAACTGAAACTAAGTATGGTTTCTGCCTTACTGTTCCAACATATTTGAATTTCTGGATCTGAATGAACCTGACAACCTTTTTTCTCACAAAGGCTTTTAGTTTTACTTCCACGGTTTTTTAATCAAACTTGGATGAAAGGGGAGTCATGCTGAAGGTTTTCTAGTGCCTTCTAATCAGAATTCTAAATCAAATGAGGTATCAAAATCAGATCACACTTCTTTACACTTACTCTGAATATTAATACTGTTTATTTGCCCTTAATTGTTCTGAAGTTGTTAACATGCTCTCACACAAACTAGTAAACTGCCTGCAAATGTTAGCAGACTGAGGTAGCAGGGGGAAATTTGATGGACAAAAATAGCTTTAAGGCCTTGAATGATTATTCTACTGTCTTTGGGGAAGAAACAGCTACCCTGTATTTACTACTTCTGTTTACAAAATGCCTCTTCAAATCTCATTTAAAAATATATGCAGGAGCAGTGGTCTCCATGTCACCTTACAAAGTGCAAATGTGTCTCATCAGTTGTTCAAAGGAAATCATCAAGCTGCAAAAATACAGCAAGTGGAGCTCCTAAAGAACTGCTCTTGGATTAGTCCTATTTGCATCTGGATGGATGTAGATGTCACTGAAAACAGCTGTGGTTATGAGATGGACTGACAAAGCAAAAAACTGGCAGCGAAGGGACATATCACACTAGAAAAACTGGGTAACTTTGAGGACTGGAGAAGCAGAAACTAAATTCAAATGCTAAAATCAAGCATTTTGAAACTAAGAACAAAATCCAAGATTTTCAGCTAGAGGAGACCCAGGAGGAGAAGGACATGTAAACATCAACTGAATACAAAACTATTTGAGCTACCAATCTACTGTAACCAAAGAAAAAGTGAAATACATTGATAGGCTGTATCAGGGATAAGGAAGAATTCATACCATTAGTGCAGAACCCTGGCAATAACTCTCATGAATTGTTCTGCACTATTCATGTTCAAGAAGAATGAATTCAAGCTAAAGTTGTTGCAGAGAGGGGTTATTCAGCTGCTCTTGGAAATGGAGAGCCAGGCACATGAGAAGAAAATGGAAGACTGTGGTCTGGTGGATCTAGAGTATGGGGACTGGTGTCATGATGGACTAAATGCATCAGGTGGGGAAATAACTACTAAAGGTAGCAGACAGTGTCTTCATAAGAACACATGGGAATAATCTGAATAAATTGAACTAACAGATTTAGGCTGGATATTAAGATGTTTTCTCTCAATTAGGGAATAAAGAGAGAGACCAGCTTCCCAATAAGTATGGAGGAGAAACACATTAGGTTGTTCTAACACAGCAGTTTGTTCTAATACTAACTGGTCAGTACAGCAGAGAAATTATCTAACATAGGTGCCCATGTGAGCAGAGTCACGTGAGTTAACTTTATTTTTTTTTTGTCCTTATTACCTTATAGAATTCTTTTAGCTATCTATGCAAAACCTCATTTTTGTATTGATGTTTCAGTAACGTAACTGAACCCTTTAATCCTTTATTTATATACCCAACCCCACTGAACTAATCAAATAAAATATATGGGTTAAAATACTGGAAGCCAACTATTTTTGCCCAAATGATTTATGTGTGCCATGCTGACCTGTGTAAGATGGGGACTCAGCCATGCAAAAAGGTTATGATATTATTTTAAATACAGTGCTTTCCAGGCTTCCCAAAAGCCAACAATTTAATTCCTTCCTACTTGGTATGTTTACCATCCATTGTATAAAATGTTACTATAAAAAGAAATTTGTTAGTTTTATTGTTTAAATCCTGGAAATATAAAATATTCCTAGAGAGTTGGTGAGCAAACATACCCACATAACATTGAAATACACTGAAAAGAGCTAATAAATTTTTTGCCCCTAAAGTTGTGTGTCTGTGATCTGTCCACTAACAGGTACTGTCTTAACATCCGAGAGATTACCAACGGCTTCAACATCTTTACCATTTGTAGCTGACTGCAATGTCCCAAAAGAATTAATTTCACCATTGATAACTAAATTATTCTTGAGAAAGTAGAAAGAACAATGCAAAAGTATTTGAGTCCAGTCTTTTCTCAGAAGGATTGTGTCCTTTTCCTTTATAACTCAGCTCTCTCTGAGATCCAAGACTACCTTTTTATGGTTCACAAGTTGTTGCTGTAATCAGCTTGGCTGCAGGCCCAAAGCAAGCTGTGTGACTCAGTGACAGTTGCAATCAGTGCAACCAGGAGAAAGACAAAGAGCCAATACATTTGGAATCCACAGCAATGGATGAAAATGTTTGGAGAGCTTTTCAAGAAGTCTATTGGTTGAAGAGTTTCAGATTAAACTGATGTTTAAAATATTAAATATCATTACCAAGGAACAACATCTAATGGTGCCATTTATTTTTTTTATTTAAAGAGTATTATGTTTCAATTAGATACTACATTAGTTTGCTAATGTCCCACAATAAAATGTGCCACTGTTGCTGTGCACTACAAGACTATTGTTTAGGAAATGCTTAGACATGTTTTAATACAGGCAGCAAGTTCCAGTATCCTAAAGCCACAAAGAGGTCAAGAATGTCATCAGCTGTATGCATGAGCTTAACTCTTAGAAATACCAGTGAGATTTAAATATGGCCTAGACAGAAAATTAGTTGATTATGACCATGCACTCTCCCAGAGCCCAATACACCTTCTTGAAAAAGAGCACATTTCCTATTTGCAATTTGCAGATTGCTTTGAAATAAAAAATGTTATTTCAGTAGAAGGTATCTAAAATTTTTCTTCTTATAAATAATAAAGTCCCTTTGTACAAATTTATTGTGTAAATTCTTTCACAAGCATTTTGGTAGCATTTGTGTCATTTGTGTTTGTAAGAGCAATCAGGAATCCACACTAACACTGCAGGGAGGAGTTGAATCTAGGGTGAGATACAGACGATGTTAAATAGTTACACCTGTTCTGCACTTTCTGCAAGGAGAGGAAAAATGCACAAGCATATGAGAACGAGTTAAAGATATCCTGAATAGCTCCAACTTATGTAATAGTACTCCCACTTTCTCTGCTAGCAATTCATTGCTTCTGCATGAACAGAAATGTACTTAAAAGTCACCCACAATCACACATATGAATACAGTCCCACTCGCACATTTGTACAGCGATTCCTATAATCTCACCTTGCATCAAGCAGCCTAAAAATGAACTTTTAAGGAAGATCATACAATACACATTTTAAATAGCCCTGGGAACTCAGCAGATACATCAGTGAGGACTATGACATGTCCCCTTGTCACAAAGAGCCTTTGGTTACATAAAAATTGCCAGATTGGCTCAGATTAGTTGTCCATCGAGTCTTGAATCCCTGTTTTTGAAGGTGACAAGTACCAGATGCTTCAGAGGCAGGTGCAAGAAACCCCCATACCGAACACTTATGTAATAGGGAGGGCTCTTCCTAAAATCAGGCAGTTGGTGGGTGGCTTGTGCTTCACAGCAGGAGAGTTTATAATGCCGTGAAATGTTTATCTTCGTTATGTAACCGTCGATGTGATTACCCATCTATAGTCAGCTTGAGCAAAAAGTGCCACAGGGCTTTTAATAAACACTGCTAATCAAGACCTTGTTTTATTTCTCAGCTGAGAGACATCAGAGCAATTGAGGATCCCAGAGACCCTAGAGTATTATACTAATTTGCCAGACTAATCACCTTTTACAATATAGAAAGTACTCTTAAGTAGGGTTTGTTTGGCCATCTAAAAGGCGACTGTATGGTCTAAGATAGTCACTAAACCAGAAATATTTAAACCAGTGTTGATAACTAGAAGCAGTAATTTTTAGGGTTACACATGATGAATTTGAATTGGGGAAGTAAGCAACAGGACTTTTTCCTTCAAGTCCTTCTTAGGGAAAAAAAATAAAAATCTCTTAGGCAAATTGAATTAAAAATACCCCAGATCTGAAGCAGACTACAACTCTAAAATAATATTCATAATCTCCTCTATTCTAGATGAAATACACAGTTTTTAACTAAAATAAAAGGGTGAATTTGTTCCATAGTAAAGAAGTAAGAATGGAAACTTGCAGTCATAAAGTAGGAATGGAAACATGCAGTATAAATACCAAAAAACTCATCTATACTGGATGCTTGATTTTTAAATAAGTTGATATTGGTGTTTTAGATTTTTGTTATGCTTCTTCAAGTAAAGCTTTTCTCCAAGAGGCAGAATGCATGTATAATGATTAAATTGAATTTGTTTGATGGTACAATCATGTCATTAGTTAATTTAGCACAACTCTGTATGGCTTCTAGAAATAATGGCACATACAGAGTAGACATCACATTGGTTTGCAGCACAAGACCATTTGCAGGAAAATAAACAACTACAGTGCAGAAAGTCTCTGGGTTTAACATTCTTTTAAACTAAATTATTTTGATGAAAGGGCAAAAATAAGCATGGTGGCACAAGATATTGGAACAACTGGGAACCTCAAGTGATACAAGCCAAGTTCCCTCTTTGCTATCCTGTTACTGTGCAGTCTATTTTCTAAAGCAAAGACTGTGTGCAACATTCACTTGCACTTGAGTTAACACTCCATTCAGAACTTGCTTATCCATTCCTGATTTCTTTCTGCTTCTATCAGACCAGAAAAGCTTGAGAGAATCATGTATCCTTTTGCATATCTGAGGGACCCTTAAAAATAGAGTGGATATTTCCATTCTCATTTCTAGAAGTGAGAGAAATCAGGGTGGAATAAGAATTATCCTCCCATGGAAGTCAAGTGATGTAGGAACTTCCTCATGACTGAACATATTAAACGCTTCTGTAAATGCTCCTTGTTCATTTTACTGAAAAAGGAACAGGTCTGCTTGATCTCCCTGCACTGATAAGCTGAAACTTACCCATCTGTGCCCTGAAATGAATTTAAAATCTGCATAAAACTGACCACAGCATCTCAGCTGAAATCTCTTCAACTACACTGCAAGCTCTTGTTCCATCACACCATACCCTGGAAATATTTTAAATGAATTACCAGAGATTGCACAAAACAGGGTTGCAGGGCTGGGAGGAGAACCAGGACTGCTGATGGGTCATTGTGTTCAGTGCATTAGGCCACATTTTCCCTGTACAGCACATTTCTGCATATGGTACAGAAATGTGTCTCCTGTTCCTATTTCATATGGGCTGAAATGACTGCAATGAATCTGCCCCCAGTTGCTGGCCAGCAGGTTCCACTATAATTTCTGAATATATTTGGGGTTTTCCCTTTGGAAGATCCTGAGAACTGATTTTCTAGGTGACTATTGGCCACAAGTCAAAAAGTAAAAGAAAAGAAAAGAAATATATGAAAGCTTATATTACATTAAGAACAGTATTCTAAATAACATTTTTGCATATTCTTCACAGAATAATTACTTCTTAGTACAACCATTTGTGAATGAATGAGATTGCAGCCTTTTTCACTGTACTTAAATAGTCGGTTTTCTTCCTTGGATTTACCCAAATTTGGTACCAAGCCACACTTTAGGTTGGCACAACTCACCACTGCCTCCATAAAAAGCAGTTTTGCACTGTCACTATCTTCTTGCTCCCCACTCCATGTTATCCATTCTTGGGTGAGTGTGTGTGTTTATCTAGTGACATGGTTAGCTGGAAATACTGAAAGACTCATCAGGATATTTTTCCCACGCTAGTTTTAATCTAAGTGAACATCCCAATGAAGTACATTGCCCAACACACAAATATTTGGGCCACCTAAGGTGCCAGATAGGGAAGGGAACAGAGTAGGAGGAAGGTGAGGTTGATTGTTCCAGTAGCAATGCTGTTCTAACTGGCCTTACTTTAAAGCATTTAAAATATCACCAAAATCCAACATATATTAATCCCAAAACACATTATCAGCATGCTCAAAAAGGACAGGATAAACTTCCTGAACAACTGATACCACAGATCACCACTGCAACTGCTCTGCACATCAGCCACATCTGCCACATCAACATCACAAGGTGTGTTCCTCATCTTCCCACCTGGGTCTCCATCTTCCCAACACGTAGCAGTAATTTCTATCCAGATAGTTCTAGGTTATGGCAAATCATTAACTGGAATAATTTATGAAACTTTGATATTCTGATGAGTTAGATCCATCTCAAAAACATTAGAATTGATAAGGATTTGACTCTAACATTATTTTGTATTTGTGCAAGATTTCTGCATAGAACATAACAGGATTCCTGCTTAGAACTTAACAAAATCTGACTTTGCTGACATACTAATATAGATTTAATCAGCTCAGTTTAGCTAAATCCTTACTAAGATGTGTGTAATGACCACCCAGTGTTTTAACTCACACTACAATTGCAAATGAAAGCTACTGCAGAAGAAATTCCCAAATGACCTCTAATAAATTTTCCTCAAAATGGATGAACATCCACCTGACCTTCATTTTTTGTAAATGCATCATTAGCACCTGGATACAAACATAAGCATCACAGTGTAGAGGCATAGTTCAAAACTTTCATATTTAGGACTTAGAGCTAAGAATTGGTCACTTAAGTTCTGCAATGACTGACTAAGCTGGATTGCATTACTTAACTTCCACTGATCCTATTATGGATTTTAAGATGTGAATGCCATGCAGATCAGAATTATGCAACCTAACCCCCATAATACATCTATATATAATTCTTCTGCCACAGACTCAGAGTCCTGCTACACTCCATGGCCACTCCTGACCATCTCATTCATCAGAGGTGTCACAGACACATGTGGAAATGGTTCAAGGAATGGTGAATAAGACTGGGCCAAATGTATATGTTTTGTAAATGTCTGCATGTGTTTTGCCCATGATGGTATTTGGTGAGTGATGTCTCTGCTGGACCTCATCTCAATCCACAAACCTGTCATTATGTTTTCTCTCCCCAGTCCAGTTGCAGAGGAGAGCGAGGGATGCTCTGGCAGGTGCCTGACCCAGCCAGGGTCAGCCCACTACACTTACACAGATTTCTTCTTGCATGTTATACAGGCTTCCTAACAACATACATTATCTTCATTTTGCCTTAGCAGTATATGGTGCCTCCCCAGTTCTCATTTCAAAAGTCCCATAACTATCAAAATGTTACAGCAGAGCAACAGCATTGGCATATAAATTAGTTTTCATAAAGTGCAACTTAGGAGGCATTTGATACAGCAAAACATCAAATGTAATGTAAAAAATAATGATTTTTAGCTTCACTTGCCCTATTGTATACTGAGTATATCTTGTCTCTAGATAAGGTGTCACATCTGTACCCACACCAAAAAGTGAGAACATTTCAGCAGCTCTAGTGAATAGAGTAACAGAAGGTTTCCTTTTTAGAGGTAACTTTTCCAAGCCATAGAGAAGGTGGCCAGATTTCAACTCAGAACACTTAAATTGTCCAGATTCTAACAACAGAAAGCAAAGAGGCACAGAATTTACAAAGACAAGGCCCCAAAACGTGGTGGTTGGGATACAAAGCAGTGAGTTGTCTGAGGTGTCTGAATGGTGACACACGTGTCCAATTTGCTTCTGCCTTGTTAGCACAGGCAAGACTCACAAATGGTTTATTTTACCAAAATAAACCGTTTGCATTGAAAATATCTGTTGACTTAATTCTGCTCAAAAGAATCAAACCTGGAAAGCCCTGAAACCAACTGCTGCTCAGCAATATAATACTCCAGGACTGTGCTCTTCAACCTTTCTAATGTGGACAGAGGAACACAAACAAACAGGAATTCGGAATCGAGACACAAATCAGAGCAGATTTTCTGTCCTCTTTAGGATATTCAGGTAAAGGGAGAGAAACTGCTTGCAAGACCTCTGCTGCACGAGCCTGCTTGCAGAAGTCAAAGGGCATACCACAAGTCAAGAAGCAGTGGGTCCTTCTCCCCTTACTACCTCCACACAGAAAATCAGAAGCCCAGGATGTCTCTCACATTTTTCAATTGACAACTGAATACACATTTTATTCTTAATAAAGATGTTCATAAAAACCTTAAGGAGACTGAAATTATGTGAAATTGTTTGTATTCATTTTATTGAATTGCCACTATGAAAATAATTTTTACACTAAATATATATAAAGAATTAGAATAAAAACCACACACCGAGATTAATGATCTTGTCAGCATTGTGTCTCATTCTTCAGATGCAGTGACTACAGCTATACCACTATCCGACAAACTGAACTATTCCTGGGCATTCTTGTACAGAATCGTGTCAATTGACTTATCTTAGTCAAAGCAACAACTTACAGAATGTTAAATATTTCAACTCTAAAGCCAAAAGAAAATGGGAAATAAATTAGCAGGAAGTCACATTATCTTGCCAGTCACAAGACAGGAAGTTCTCTGAAAGGATTCTTACTGCTAAGTAGAATATAATATTGTGCCCACAGCTGAGTTTTAAACACTTTTCATGTGAATTGTAAAATTATATAAAATTGGGTTCGTAATGTATATTTTAATGTCTGGATGAGGTTGTGCCATGAATAACTGTTCCATTTTTGAATGTATTCTTCTGAAAAAAGAAAAAAACAAAAAAAACCAAAACAGTTGGAAATTTTCCCCCAAAGCCTCCTAGATAAAGAGCAAACTTTAATACTGCATGGTTGAGATGTGTGCTGCTTGAAACATGTTAGTGTCTTTATCAGAGAAAGAATGATAGCAGTTTACTGTAATTGTACCATTAAGTTTATGGTAGAACCCTTTTATAGAAACATGGAATTTTGATCCATAGGAATATTGCAACATAAATGATCTAGAAAAGCCTTTCCTTGCCTTCGAGGTAAGATAAAAATATATTTAGTTTAAAATGCTCTAAGTAAGCACTCCACAAAATAAAAATCTGACTAAAACTGCATGTGGTTAGTGAAATGGAACGACTTCCTTAACAAATATGCTTCACAAATGCAATAGTGCCCTGCTTCTGGGCATTCAAACAAACTATGCGAGTTTATAGTCTGGCCTTCAGTGATGTGAGACACTCCAGATTCCCTTGAAATGGTGAAAACTCCTCCTGATTTCCTCCTGATGTTTCTGTCTCTCCCTTCCTTGGGAAAAAGTCAATCAACAGTAGGGTAGGAATCAGACACATTATTACTGCCAGGGGAGCTTGCCCCATTTTTTCCAACAGAAAGAGAGAACAGGTCATTGCCACTCCTGTAGTACCACCAGAGCTGGCAAGAAAATCTCAAAGTTACAGGAAAAAACGGAATGGGATTACAGTTGACAGAAAAGGTTGTGAAAAAGTGAGGAAGAACACAGGAGGCCTGGGATAATGGAATGTGCATTGGGAAAGTGATGTCTTACAGCATCAGCAACACTATGTTTTGGGCTCTCCATGAAGTTTGGACAATGAAATATATCAGTTGGCAAGCATGCTTACAAAGACTAAGAAGGAAGAAATAAAAATCCAACCGACAGACAAAACCACAGTATAATCTTTTATTATAACATAATTTACTTGATGGTCTGACTCATGATTTTTGAGTCCTCCGGGTTCGCAGCTCTGCTCCACTTTTTCATCAGATCAAGCAGCACATTTACCATGCAAGTTCCTGAAAAGGGATTTGGTGGCGGCTGCTTCTTGATTTCGCTGCTTTACCTAAATCAACTACAAAAGCTTCCACTTGAGCGTGCATGTAGAACACGGGAGAACTCGAGCTCACACAACCCTGCCGCGCCGTCGCTCCGTTAGAGCCGCAGTCAGGGAGTTACGGACGCACTCACAGAACGGCCCCGCTGTTCCAGCCGCGGAGAGCCGAGCGGGGCTCCAGGGCACCCGGCAGCGCTCGGAGCGCGCAGCGCGGCCCCCGGAGCTCTCCCCGGCGGGACCCGGGGCTGAGGCGCTCCGGGAGGAGCCGTCGGAGCAGGCAGCGGCTCCCGCCTCACAGCCCCCCGCGCTCCCCACACACCGCCGCACTCTCGCGGCTACCTTCACTCCGGCTTAAAAAAGTACCGAAAGAGGGGGAGCCCGGCCCGCAGGAGGAGACTCCGGCGCTCAGCCGCGCCTGCCCCGAGCCCCAGCCGCTGCAGGCGCCCGAGCCGGCCCCTCGCCGCCCCGGCGGCCCGCTTGCTCCCAGCGCTCCCGGGACGCGCTGCCCGCACGGCGGCGGCCCCGGGGGCTGCGCGGCCCCGCTCGGAGCAGGAAGGAGCGCGGGCAGCGGCACCGCGTATCCCTCCGCGGCGCCGTGCGTGCGTCTGCTCCCCGGGAAGCGCGTGCGGCAGCGCCAGGGGGAGGGAACTACTTTCAGGAAACTCGAGCGCCGGGCAGCGCCGGGCGCCGCGGGCAGGGCGGCGGCGCGAGCCCGTCCGGCGGCGGGCGCGGGTCAAGGGGATTACTTTCCTCCCCGCGCTCTCCCCTCCTCTCCCGCCCCCCTTTCCCCCGTGGTTATTTTGGATCAAGCTGTGGCGGCGGAAGGAGCCTGAAGTCAACGCTTCCGCCCAGTTTTCCTGTGAGGAGGAGGCGGGGGCGGCCGCGAGGAGCCGAGGCGGCGGCAGTGGCCGCTAATGGAGTTGTTGCCGGGGAGGAAGCGCTGCCGCTGAACTTCCCCGCGGGCTTTCTCCCTCCTCTCCCCCTCACCCTGCAGCCGAGGGCTTCTCTCTGGCCCTGGCAGCTCCGCTCCCCCTCCCTCCCCGCGCCTCTCCTCACACAAACAGCCGTGACGCATCCTCGCTCTCCGCCGTCCCCCCCCTTCCCACCCCCAGGCTGGTTTAAAACGCCTCCCTCCCCCCGTCGCCAGCCTTCTCCTTCGGGCCGGCGCGTCCTCCCTCCGCAGTGCTCGGCGTCGCTTTGGAGGGGGTGGGAGATCCTCGCCGAGCCTCTCTGCTCCCCCTTTCCCCTTCCCTCCCCGCCTGCCCCGGCCTGTGGCGGCCCCGGTGTCTGGAGGAATTTCTGCCGCCGCCTGCCCCGGCTGTGCGCGGGAGGCGGGCGGGCAGGGAGGGAGGCGGCCGAGCAGCAGCGGCAGGAGGAGGAGAAGAAGGAGGAGGAGGAGGAGGAGGGCAGCAGCGAAGGCGGCTGCAGCGGGAGATGAGCTGCAGCGGGAGGACGGTGCGGTGCAGCTTTTGCGGCGGGGAGCCCTCCCTTGTCTCCGCAACTCTGTCCCCCTCTGACTGGGAGCAGTTCAACAGCAGAAGATCCGTGGTTTTTGCTTCTGTTTGCCACCACTATCTTCACCATCACCACCATCATCATCGTCTCCAAAGACAGGGGAAATACCCTGCACCGCCGGACAACAGGATTTCGGGTTTCCAGGATCAAGACTGCTCTTCTGCTCCTTTCCCCCCCCTCCCTTACTCACCGCACGGCCCGTGCCCTGGCCGGGGGCGGCAGACCGGGGGGGGTAACAATGGTGAAGTTTCTGGTGAGTTCTGGCTGCGCCCTGGCTGCGTCGGTGCTGCTCCGTGTGCCTGTCGGATCGTGGTGAGGAGAAAATGAGCGAAGAGACGGCGACTTCTAACGAGTAAGTGGCGGTGCTGCCTCTCCCCGGGATCGGAATGGGGATGGGGCTCGGCGCGTCCCTTCGGCTCCGCGCCCCGCGGGGCCTTTGCCCGCGCACGTACGTGTGCTGTCCTCGGACTGCGCATTTCTGCTCGCGTACATGGAAGCCCAGAAGCTCCCTCTTTGTGGAGGAGCTTGGGTTGGAAGGACTGCGAGCCGCCGGCCAGGAAAGCTTGGTTTAGTTAAAGCCCGGTAGAAAACGGTGCAGGTAACGATGGTGTCTTGGAGGGGGAGGATGGGTCTGAAATGGCCAGAGAGGTGTCGGCACGTACTACCTCTGATAATATCCTATTACTTGTAGATATTTCACATGGAAACTAGTGTGTGGGAGCTTCATCCTGCAGGAAACTGCTCCTGAATTTTAATTGGATGAGTCAGTCAGTGTAAATACAGCTTAAACCTACCCTAAAGCCCTTTTTTTTCCCTTTTTTTTTTTTTTTTTCTTTTAATAAGCACTTGGGACTCTTTTCCCCTTCCCTTCCCCCTCCCCACTCTCCAGAGAGGAAAGGGATAGTTCAAGGATCTGTTAATATTTTTACTTTGACTGGTTTGGAGGAAATCCAGAGGAGACTGTGTGTGTATGCGGCTGTATTCCCCTGCATGTAATCAGTCTTTGAAATACATTGAGTCGGAGGCGATAAATGTTTGTCAGAAAACATCCGAGTTCTTTATGGCGTTGAAACAGGAATATAAAGTATTTTGAAACTTTTCTTGTGATCGGGAAGTTTAAAGTTGATTGCTGCGGTCTCCGAGCCGTAGCGTTACGGTTTGCGATGTCGGTGTTCGCTCGGGCTGATTTTATGAATGATGCGGTGACGGCCGCGGCCATGGCGGTGGGGAGGGAGCGCTGCGCCCATTGTATCTGTAGGTAGCGGTGAGCGGCCGGGGAGCAGCCGAGCTGACAGGCGGGGTGCGGACGGGGCTGCTCCGGCCGGAAAGATGGATTTCCCATTTCACCGCCTTCCTCCGAGCAAACTGCGCGCCTTGGCGGGCGCTCCCCGGGGAGCGGCGGGGCCGGGCCCGCGGGAGCGGGGCCCGCGGGGCGCGGGGCGCGGGCGCTGCCGCCGCGGCGCTGAGCGGGCCGGGGAGCCGGCCCGGGAGCCGCGCTGGGGCCGGGAGCCGGGCCGCCGCCGCCGCCATGTTTCCTTTTTTTGTGAATCGCTCTCATTTGCATACCACAATCTCCATTCATAAAAAAAAAAAAATTACGAAAAAGAATTGCTGTCGCCACCGCTGACCTGCGGCGGAACCTGCCCTGCGGAGCGCCCGAGGCGGCTGCTCCCGGGCCCAGGGCCGGCCTGCGGCCCGCGGCCGGCGGCGGAAGGTCTCCAGGACCTGCTGTATTAATATGTGCTGTTCGCTGCTTGTTGACACAGTTATGTGGGAAATATCAGCTCGGGGAGGTGCTGGGAGCACGTGATCCGCTCCATTCATAAA
This sequence comes from Luscinia megarhynchos, assembly GCA_034336665.1. Classification (NCBI taxonomy): domain Eukaryota; kingdom Metazoa; phylum Chordata; class Aves; order Passeriformes; family Muscicapidae; genus Luscinia; species Luscinia megarhynchos. The sequence goes on along the minus strand of CM067568.1, from coordinate 31,017,937 downwards.
ATACCTGGCTGTCCATTCACAGTGCAGTACAGTGTCTGCATTCAGCAGCCTCGCAGAGCAGACCTGCATGGGAAGGGAGGAGAGGCGGCCAGGCCGGCAGCTTTATCCGAGAGGGCAGCAGGAAGAGGGCTTATGGCTGCGACCATGGGAACTTACTGTCCAGGGAGATGTGGAGGGATGAGAAAGCCTCATTTTTATGATTTATGTTTATCCTTTACCTATAAAGGAGCATTAATTCAGAAGTATCTTCTCACTGTACCGTTTTATATTTAAGCCAGGAAGAGTTTTATTCAGAAAATATTATAATATTTTCTCCTGCAGGAATACTGAGTCAAAAATAGAATACTGAAAATAAAATTCATTATTACCAACATATTTTCAAGACAGTGTATCAGTCTATTCGGAGTAATTTAGATTTTATTGAACAATACAGCCTTAACATCTGCAAGAGATCAACATGGTGCAGAAGGAAGTCAGTCATACCTAATGAGGCATCTGAAAATGTTGCCTGTTATAAAATGCGGGTGACAGTGAAGACAACTGAATTGATAGAAATCAACATTGCGATTAATTTCTTTGTCTGTTTGCTTTGAGAATTTTACAGCAGATTAGCAATTGTAGTTTTTCCGTAACCTATGCCATGGCTAAAGAGACCTCTGAAATATCAGAATATCAGAAATGTGTTTAATACGGCATAAATTGTTTGGAGGAAAATGTGTTATCTTTGATTTTAAATTTATTGAAAATTTAAAAACTCCACGGTGAAATTTACTGATGAAGGAACCCCAGAGCAGACAATGTATTTGTTTGATGTAACAGTTTTGTGGTTGCCAGTGTTAAAATGGTGATGTTCATTGCTCATGAGTACCCTTTTTCATTATCTTAACAAATTACACTGAGGTGATCCTTAATTATACATTCATGGAGTGGAGGAGGCTTGTTGTTAGTACAGCCTAAGAGAATATCAGAAATATTACTGATCTTTACTTAATACAAGAAAGAAAAGCTCGTATACAGTATTTGCTTTGAGTTTATTCAGTGGTGCTATAGAACTAAATATGTTCTTATATAAATACCCTTACAAAGCACTATAAATGATGCTTTTTCTTAAAGAATAGATTGGATTTTGTTTCTTGGTTTTTCTTTTTTTTACTTATTAAAATATCAGAAGAAAAATAAAAATGTTCCTCTGTTGCTTTGCTTTTTTTTGATAGCATTTTTGGTGTGGCAAGAGTCATCATTTCTCTGGTTGCTTTTCCACATAGCACAAGCGTCACTTTAAATGGCTGGGAAATATGATTGAAATGCCAGATAAACCATTTCTGAAAATAGGACAGATCTACAAATTGAAATTCATCATATATTAAAAGTTCTCTGTGTTTAATTTTATCAGAAGAATTGATGGCATCAATGGCCTTGAGTTCATTTACAGACCTTTCGGCATCTAAGCGTAAATACGGGTACTTTGCAATGCATTTTGTGTCATTTAGCTACCAGGAATATTCTGGTAATAATTGAGCATTATTCTTTGTTTATAAAACTTTATTTTACAGGGTCAGATATAAATATTTGTGGTGTCTAGAGTTTGACCTGAGTTAATAATAAATTCTCAGTCGTCGTGGGAAAGATTAATTTAGAAGCTACGTTAAGGACTACTAGGTTTCTTCTTGATCATGAACATATGGAAGGCAGCCTTGTAGAATTCTGATTACTACAGATGAGTCTTCATTGGTGATTTTTACATTGTTCTTGTAATGATGTTATTGTATTTGCCAGTTAAGTATTACTTAAATGAAAGAATTTCTATACCTCCAGATGATTTTATTCTTTTTTCCCCCGATGATGTTTTGCAGTGAGGGTGGTCAGCATCAACACGATATATTCCCAAAAAGAGCCAGTTTTTAAATGAAGGAATTAGTAGAATTTTTGAACTTATGGGTCAATTTGCTACTCATGCAACTTAGCATAATAATGTTAAGGAGGCATGTTAGTGAGCACTGTACCAAATTCCTGGTTTTGTGGCAGGTATTAATTGCTATCTAGAAATGTGACTGAATTTCAGTGTTAGGGAAAACAGAATGGTTGTTGTGCTGGGTAGTCCTCATTCAGTAGGGATGAATGATGACAGGCTTAAGATGGAGTCGTAGTTGCTGCAATTGAAAAGTAGGAGCGCTGCTTTACTGGCTTGTTTACTTTCCTCTGTATTGCAGGTGGCTGCTTTTTATTTCAGGGAATGCTGCTGCTCTCGAATTGTAATCAGAGTTACTTTTACATATTGTATTTTTACAGATTCAGACTGTCACATGCTGATTGTTTTACCACATAAATATATTCATTTTCCTAGATAATTTAATTAAAGAGATCGTAAATTAAACATGGTATATTCTAATGCTGTGTGCTTAACAGCCTCAGGTTATGGTGCTATAAACATCCTCAAGTGTTGATTTGAAAAAGTAAAGGTGAACTAAATTTTGAAATAAGGTATTTATTCATGTCTTCCTTCAATATATATGAAAATACTATTTGTGCTTCAGAATTGTATTGAATTTGTTTTACAAGCCCAGATACTGAAAGATGAATGTGAAATTGTATCACAAATGTAATGCTTATTAGTTCTGGGAGGATTTTAGCACTTTTTTTCTTTCTGATGTTTAGGGCATATATAGACACTGAAATTCCTCATCCCTTAATGAAAGGAATTTGTAAGTAGAACTAATTTTTTTTTTTTTCAGGACAGGATCTTCTTACCCAATTGATTATGTTAAATCATTGCAATTCTGATATACTTTCATTTGAGGGAAGGTTGCTTTATAGAGTCCTTGGGAGGCATTTTGAGTCTTATGAACTGATTCTTGCTGTCTGTTTGGCTTTATGTTGTATGACACTATTTTGAAGGTGAAACTGAATTTGCATGTTACATAATCCGAGAGTCATTTGGGAGGGAGGGTGGTTATTTTTACTTTTTTCTTTTAGAAAAAGGTTCACCCGTAGCAACAGTCCCTGACTATTGTGATATTGCAGAAAAATGCTTTTGGATGTTTCAGCATAACTGGAGTCATCAATACTGTTTGAATTCATGAATGCCGAGTATTTCCCTTGTTTGTTCATTTAAAATGTAATGCTCTTGATGTGTTAGTGACTGTGAGTACATCAGCATGACTTTTAAAAGTAAAGATGTTTCTTGAAAGAATATATCCTGATAACATCAGAAGTCACAGGATTAAAGCTGAGGGCAATCCTGGTGCATTTGGGAGTAAATGCTGGCAGCTTTGTTTGTTATTTACCCATTCTTGTGTATATCTGGAGAATTTGTGAGTATAGGTGATGGCTTAATGGGATTATGACAAACACCAGAAATAAAAAATACTTTTCAGAGTACTAACACAAGTTTAAAAATGAGACAAAGGAAATTATTTTGTCTTTTTTGGTTTTTACTCTGCTGATTCAAAATAAGTGGCTATGATATGACATAGGGTGTATGTTTTCTTCAATGTCGTTGTTCAAATGTTTAAATGTTTGTTTTCTCATTTCTATTCTTCTTCAGTTAGAACATGTCACAGGTTACCTAATGGAATTTGAAAGATGTCTGGAAGTTGCCATATTGTTCAGGATCCTAGTTTCTTTATGGCTGCTTTAAGAAGGAAATCTCTGTTTTTCCTTTCTGTTCTAGTGTGCAGCAACACTTCAGCAAGTAAATTTTAACTAGCAGAGTTTTCACAGTTATTGAATGGCTGGAATTGATTGCAAACAAAAATTTAATGTTCCCTAAAAATATAAAATTTCTTCTTCTCTTCTCCCTCGAGAATGTTCATACCTCTTTCTGAAAGGCACTTTCTGTTGTTACATATCAATTTAATTATGGCCAACTAATGTGCTATTAAGTTTTTAAATTAAAATTCAATGTGATGCAAAAACATTTGTAACATTTTTTATACTTTCTAATACTTGGTTAGGTGTGTCTCCTATCTTCAGCAATGCTTTTCCTGTTGGAAGGAAGAGGACTGAATGCTGTTGTGTATTGCTATATATTTCTAGACTTAAGACAATAGCAATACATATTTCTTTGTGCTTGGAGTTTTGTACTCTTTAAGTGAAGATTGGGGTTTTTTTTGTTAATACTTAGACTATGCTCTAGTAAAATCTGTTGACTGTCACTATTCCCTATTGTTTTTCTCTCAAAATGATAACATTTTGTATGTGGTAAAATATTTTATGATATGTCATACTGGCATAAGCTCTCCCTGTAAGTTGCAATAGGAATCAATCTATAAGACTGCAGTGCTATTGAACATCACTTACACTTGTATAAAGCAAGCAGGCATTTTAAGTGCATGTGTTTTCTAACCTTTTCAAATTTATCTTTTTGGTAGTGTTCATGCTGGTATCTGTGATATCAATTTGTTTAAAAGTAGATATTAATTTGTCTTCATTCATTGCTTTATTTTAATTTTCTCCTACATATGAACAAGAAAAATAAGAAAACCCAAGCAACCTACAAGTCTTTAGATATGCAGAGGGACAAAAAATTTGCATTTAAGTGCTCTGAGTGCTAGAATTTGTTTATACGTGTGGCTCTTATTAAATAACAATTCACTTGCTACACACCGGCCCTAACTCCCAGTGCTCCAATTAAGGTGGGGAAAGCAGATGATGAGGATGATACTATTATCGTTATTACTATTGTTACTATTATTATTAATTTTGTCCCAATATAATGACGGTAAATTAATCTATCTGTGAAAGGAAATCACTCACAAGCATTTTTCTCTGTAAGAACTAGCTGTCATGTGACAGTAAATAATTCAAACAGGGACAACAGGCCATAGAAACTTCATCAGTTACTGTATTCCATTCTGTACTGCTGTCTGATACCAAGCTTCCATTATACTTTTCATGTATGCACTATGCAAGAATTCACCAAATGTGTATCATTGAAACATCTAAACCATCTTAAGAATTAGTAGGTATAGCATCTGTTTCTTCTTTTCCCTCTCATATATATTCATTCCTGTGTCTTAACTACTGCTGTGCATGATGTTTTAATTAGGTAAGGAAGTCTAATTCTGTTATAGCAAGTTTAATGCTCAGCTATTCAGAATGCCAGAAGGAATTCTGTGGCCCAAATGCTTGGCTTGGATGGTTTAGTGAGCGAGTTTTTGACTGGAATAGTTTGCTACATGTGACAGCAGGTGTCATTAAAGTCTGTGGAAGAATTGGGGGGTTTTTGAGGTTTTTTTTAAAAAATTCCAGGAAAACAGTAATAAATGAACAGGCCTTTCCCAAGATGATCTGACAATTGTTGACAATCAACCTTTTTCTTTGACTCCTGCTGGTTAGTTGAAACACTAAACTGAAGTTTGTCAAAGCAAAAATGAAACTGATTTATTTCAGTTTTAAGGAAATCAAATGCTGTCAACAAACAAACCTACCAACAAGAAGCATCAAGAATTTCATTAATGAAACAAGTAATTACTGTAATCTAGTGCCAAGTTTATTAAAAATTGTTACTGAGACTGACTGTCTTCTCTAAATAACCCCAGAACTGGTAAGATGTAGCTGTCAGTGAGGATTCTTGCCAGGCGTTTTTATTACTTCAGGAATTATGCAGAATTGTTTTGGTAAAGTGGAATAAACCTTGAGGGCAGAAGCGATTTCTCTCTCCTTAGCCTTTTTGAAAGGATTAAGTAAGGGTAGTGAAAGGTGGGAGTACAGTGCCTGCTCTGATTTAGGAATTTTTATGTAGCTTCTTAGAAACTTTTTAGCCTCTCAGATGTGATAAAGTATTCTGAGTCTTGGCTATTCCTTTTTGTGCATGGTGTGCTTATTCTTTATCCCAGTACAGCATGTCTTAATATGAGGCTTCTGAATGGGGCTGATAAATGTTGGACCTTGAACAGGAATACATTTTTTAAAGGTGTAAAGAAGTTGATTCAGGATTTAGAGCTGAGATTTTTACATTTAAAATGGGAAATCCTGAGGGGTTTTTTTTAATCTCTGTGTGGAGCTGACCTTATGTAACAAAGCTATATGTTTGTAAACAGCAGTTATTGTTGATAGTCACTGATCTTTGCTTGCTTTAGAACCAACAGTAATTTGGAGGTTTCATAGTAGGATAGATTTTGGATAGGTATGTTTGTGCTCTCTTCAGGGGGTACTTAACTATCTCATTACAAGATCCACTTGTGATTCAAATGATACTGATCTGTGTTACTGATGATGCAAAAAACTTTTGGCATTGCTATCTCTAATTTTGGAAGATTTTTAAGAAGAAATTGATTGCTGGTGCCAATTGTACATAATGAGCATGCCAAGGGAATGCAAAGTTGTAAAACTAAATGCTTAAGAATTTTTGGGTTTGAGAACTGAGATTTTTTGTGCAAATAAAATCCGTGTGGCCAGGGTGTATGAATTTTGATGATTCTGGTAATAAGACAGATACAGGGTTGTAATCAGATTGCCTGGGTTCTGCTCTTAAACTTTCAGTATTAGGAAATGGCCAATTTTATTTTTTTTTAAACCCCATGCCTCATTTACTTCTCTTCCTGTGCCAGAGAAGAAGATTGCATCTTCTGGTCATGAACAGGTAGTACTGTATAATTGAAGACTGCATCTTAGTAACTGTTAAAATTCTATAAATACTAATATTGAAAAGTAAAGCAATATTCTGACAGATTTGTTAGGGGATTTTTGTTTGATTTGTTTCTTCACTTTATTCTGATTTTAGTCTTTTATCTTCAGATTTCAACTGTGGGAATATTTCAAATGTTGGTAATATTGCTGTAATTGCATCCAGACTTGTAGCATGCTGTTTCTTATATTCTGTCTGCTAATAAGATTTTCTTAATTGTTATCTGAAAGTTGGGGTTTTGGTGTTGGGGTTTTTTCCCCCACCAGTTTGGAACCTCTCTCTAGCTTTTTTGAGCAGTTTGAGGGAATAATACGTTTGCTATATTGAACTTTATTTATGTTAGGTTCTTTTAAGGCAGTAATGGCATCTGTTATGAGAAGTCAGGCATGCTAGACACATGCATCACAATGTGGCAAGTCACAGAGTGCCACTGAGACTGTTAACAATGTATGGGCTTATTTGCTGTGGAGACACCTAATGTAAGGGTTGCCATTAGGACTGGGTTTTCTGTGGTGTCCCTCATATATCCCATAGGATATATGCTTCTAAGTGCAGGGTACTTGCTGCTCTCATCAATATGAAAATGTCAGTTGCTTCCCATTTCTTAATGAGTAAATAGGTTTGCTATCTAGATCTTTTTTTCCTTTTTCTGGGGGAGTGGGATGAGTGAGGAAACTTGTAAGTAAACTGTGTTCATAAAAATCTTTTACTGTGTTGTGCTCTGTGGCTTCCAAAGTAGTTAGTGTGTGTAAATCAGGCCATTATTATTTACACAGTTGTTTTAATGCATTAAGACCCATAAGTGTCTTGACAGAATCTTGCTTCACCTTCTACTTCTTCCAGCCTCCAGAAAACTTTTTAATGTATGTGTAACCATTGCTTGGGGAGTCTTGTGATGATCTCTAGCACAGTACTTTCATGCTTTCTGTATTTGTACTGAACGGGGCTAGCTTAAAATATCTTATATTGTCTAAGGTGTATTCAGCTTGACACATCCTCTAGAAGAGCCCCCATATGCACCTTAAAATGTACTGCTTTGTTACTATGGTGATGCAGAAGAATCGTGCATGTTAACAACCCGTGTTAGGTAATGGAGGATTTGCAGAAATCAGTTAAGCATCTGCTTGGGGCAAGAAAACTGAGTCTGTGTCCATACCTGCACCCCGGCCTCTTGGCTGCAGGCAGGCTGGGGGAATCTTCTTATGGGATTGCATGCTTCCCTGTTTTCAGGTCGTCTGAGGGGAGATGACTTTTTGGTAATGATTTCAGAAGGTGAAGTAGTCTTGCCTTCTATACTTTTAAGTTTCTTCCATCATGTGCTTAGGATGTTCTGCGTGGTGTAAAGGAGATGCTTGGGCAAGCGTGTGTTTGTCACTGACACAAATGTCATTTTGCTTTTCTTCAAACTACCTGGGCTGATGATGCATGCATTCAGGAGCTTTCATTTCTCAGTTATGGCTGCCTGCAAATCCTGCACAAGGAGAACATGTCCACATTCATTCCCCTGAAGCAAGGTAGAAAACATGAGCTCTTTTCATGTATTAGTTGAATTCTGGGTGAAGAACAGGTTTATTCAAGGAAGCTATTTCAGAACAACACATGAATTTAGAGTGCTGTACTTTAGTATAGTGTAATTTCCTGTGAAGGCCTTTTACTTCCCTGTTCTGGAGTAAGTTGTGGTTGACTAGGGGAAAACTGATAAGCTTGGTTGGCTAATTAGAGGAGCTTTTTCAGGTTCTCCCTTCTTTCCTTCTCTGCTTTACATTTTAAAAACTGTAGGGTTTTGCATTAATTATTTTGGTTTTTCTTTGTGGTTTTTTTTTGTTTGTTTTTCATTTGATTGTTTTGTTACTGAAAGTGGCATGTCTTTTCCATGGTTTGTATGTCTTGGTTTTTGAAGTGCATAGGTTTCCAGCCATTCTCATAGGTTTTGGTTTGTTTTTAGTATTTTTAGGAAGCACTTTTTCCCGAGTATTTCTCTATTAGTGCTCTTGTACAGATTATACTGAAAAGCTTCTCTGGAAAGTAAGCCACTGGTTAGTGTCTATTGGAGATGTTTCACTTGCCCATTGAGCATCCTTACAGGTCTTAATACCAGGGTTTTACCCTTGAGCAATGCTAGCAGGAAACTTGTCTTTTACCACTTTGGAACAATAAGAACATAACCCAAATAAAAACATGTGTTTCCTTTGCTGTAGAAGGAGAGAATGCTTCCCACAGGCTATAATTCATCCTCTTTTCATCAGTGAAAGAAGACATTACAGAAATGTTGAAAATCAGTGCTGAGTCACTTCTCTGCTACAGAAAATTCAACTTTTTTGATATTTGCAAATAAATCTTTCTGAATTAGAAGTACAGTTAGATGTATAGCTCCTTTTCAGAACAAAACTGAAGATCAGACTTGAGGAATAGCTGGAAATAAGTTTACCAAGTCTGTTATTTCAGCTGGTTTTTTAGGCCTGAGTGGCTTTTGGCAGATACAGGATTGGCTGTTCTACCATTTGGCAAATCTGTGCTGCTTGAGCTTTAGCCCCACAAGTGAAACTCAATGGATGAGGTATGAGCTTTTAGTTAGTTTTAAGATCCTCATGCTCCTTTCAGTATGAGCTTGGATCAACTTAGCATCCCAGATAAGACATGATGATCCAAATCTCTGCTATGTACTTCAGTAAAAGATCATTTCAGTAGACAAGTTGCAAGAGAGATCCTAATTGTATTTCGCATGGCAAAGGAGGAAAGATCAAGTGACACTTCTCAAGGGCAAGAGTGATTTTTGGTCAGCTTTTCTGAGATTGCTTCACAGTTTGTTTAAAGGCAGTTACAATCAGGTGCTGCAGAAATTGTAGTATACTACAGTAGTAATTATTTGCTTTCTGCATTTTTTTTCTTCACTTATACCTATGTATTTTACAGTGGAGAAAACATAGCTGTCATTTCTCAGTAACAGCATTAATGTCCATGATCTAGGGTGTATTTGGTGAGATTTTTCCAGTGTTGTTACTACTTGGCTTCCCTTATTTTGTCTAAAGAATAAAGCAGTATATTTGATTCCTGTGGAATTCAGTTTTAACAGCTGAAATGAAAGATGCTGTTCAATTTTTTATCATTAACCAAAAAAAAGTTCGTATCATGTTTTCAGTAGGATATAACTTTGGTTAGCTTTATTTACACTGGGAAATGGTGTTCTCCAAAGGGGCGATCTTGCTTTCCTCTGCAATGAGTTCTTACTGTAACTCAGCAAATAATTTTGTCAGGATGTATTCCTGTTTGTCTTTGGGATTTGCCCATTGTCAATAACAATGCTGGACAAAAAATAGGAAAAACTTTTGATCTAACCCTTTCTTCATTCAATATTTCAGTAGATCACAAGAAGCTCAGATCAATAGTTCTCACAGTTTAAATAGCCAGCTACTATTTGTATGCCTTTAACTTCCATGACAGAATGATCAGAAATTTGCTCTAGCATCTGGCAGTGCAAGTAGGGAGGTTTATGTATTCCTTCTATCCATTTTTTAAGGTTTGATTTTTCCTAATGATAAACTTCAGTTCATTAATTTTCAGTCTCTCAGCTCCATTATGTGCCGTTTTCTTCACAAAGGAAAATGTTGTGTGTGTGCTTTATTCATTCCAATACTAGCCTTGCACTGCAGTTGCTCGGTCTTGGTTGCTACTGAGGTTCCAAGATCCACAGGAGTCAGGTTGAATTCAGTATTAATCATATTCCTTGAGATTGCACAAAATTATTTATCTGTGGCTTTGAAGAGTTGTTGCTTCTTTGTAAAAGTACACAGAAAAGGGTACTAACAAGCAGATCTTCATAAATCTATGAGTGTTTTTAAGAGATGTAAGTTAATGCCCCCTCCCCCAAACAGCATGAAGATTTGTAATGACATACCTGATATGTGCTATCAATGGGTTTGTTGTAAAGGTTGCTGATAGCTTACATAATTTGAAGTACTTAACTCTTCAGGATAGGTTTGAGGGTTTAGTTTGGGGTTTTTTTCCAGACCCGTTCTGTTAACCTGTGAAGTATTTCAGAATAAACTGCAGTTGTATAAGTACACAAGCCATTTAAAATAGAAATAAAAGAGAAATCTGTTAATGCACTGTGTTTAATCAACACTGACAAATCCAGTTTCACTAAATATAAGAGTACTGGTGCTGTCATTTTGACACAAAATAACTTTGTCTCTATGTAGTTAATAGTTCCCTCTTAAAGCAACTAAAGCAAATTTACAGTTGAAATCAGTTAATGAGAGAGAGTGGGAGTAGATTTATTTAAAATGTACTGAACTGAAATGCTCAGTTGTTTGCTTTTTAATGGTAAAACAGATCTGTGGTTTGAAATGGTTTGGGGAAGTTGTGACAAGGCAGATGGTGATTCAAGACTGTTAAAAGACTACAGAGGGGTCAGCTACAGTTTCTCCTTTCTGAGAGATTGGGAATGTCCCTTTGAAAATGTCTGAGAAACTCAATAGACATTGAAGATCTTCAGAGATGCCATTAATACCTGGACAGTGTTCCAAGAGCATCACAAATGAAAATTATTTGGTACTGTATTTTATTTTGGCTTCCTAATGCTGCTGTTACCTGAAGATTTTCATTATTTACATAAAAAGGTTCTGGCGAAAAATTTTGTTGACATCCTTTCTCTGACTTTTCTATTTTACCATGTTGTTGTTTGGTAGGGTTTCATTTGATTTCAGCAGAAAGTTAGGTTTGGGTGGTTTATCTGTTCTTAATTGAAGTGTTGTGTTTTCAGGCATTTAGAAGTTTGAGTGAACTGAAATCGCTGTGCAAACTTAGGAAGTTTTAATCATTTGATGTAACTTGTTCATGCTTGATGGTAGAACTTGAAATGAGTCTTATCTAAATGAAGTATTTCAGTATCTGTGAACTGCATGGGTATTTCTTTTCTTGAAGCCATTTGTCTCACAACTATATGAATAAGGTGAGGGAAAATGGTAAGCATGATGTTCTAGAGAAGAGCGCAGTAATTCGGTTTTGTTAGGAAATGCATTGAATTTATGGTCATGTCGGTGTCAGCTGATGTTAAGATGGTGTTTTAGCAGATAGAGAAAGGGACTGGGAGGTGCTGGCACTCTTGGGTTTTGGCCTTGAAGAAGGATCTCGTGAAGTAGAGGGGAGATTGCCTGTCACTTTCCTTCAGTCTCCATTCATTCAAGGCTCATTCATTAATACTTGGAAACTGGTGGCTTTCTTGTTTGTTTTGTTGTGTTTTTGTTGTTTGGTATTTTGTGTGTGGGTTTTTTTTGGTTTTTTTTTTTAAGATGTTGCTTTACACTAGATAAAATTGAGGCACAAACTGATGATTTATTGAGAAAAGTTAGGTACTTCAAAATTTACCTATGTGTTCCATAGTTATTTGGGCCAAGGCAATACTGACTGCAAATGTAAATTCATATGGGTTTGAGAGAACCAATGAGTATTTGTTTTAAACTACGTTTTTTGTGTTACTGGCTGAATTATACCAGGACTCTTTTTTTTCTTTTTTTTTATGCAGCACTTCTTCAGCTGCAAATATCTTTTTTCAAGGTGGTGGTATTAGAGAGATGAAGGTATCAAATGAAAATAAGGGCAGGAGCGGGAAGGGAAAAAGTAAAGCTGCTGTAAGGGCTACCTGTGTCTACAAAATATAGTTATTCCTTTCCCCTAATTAGAGCTGGACCTTCTGCCAAGACAGGTCTGCTGTTCCAGCTGGGGCTGATATATAGGTGATATATACCATTCTTTTAATTCTCAATGGCATTGATGGAACCTGAAGCTACTTTTCTTTGCTCCTGTCTATCCTTGTTAGAAGTTGAAATGAAAGGCAATAGAGACAGTAAGACAATGCTGAAAGGAAAAAAAAAAAGGGGGACTGACAAGGAGAGAAATATGGGGCCTAGTTTGTAGGTATGCATTTAAAAATCAATTAGGAAAACTGCTGGCATTAAATTTCTAAAATTATTTCAGATGCCTGTCTTGCATTTTGAAAGCTCTTCTTCTGGCAGTTTTTTAAGGTTTTTCATTGAAGTATATAGTACAGTGAACATTAAAGTCCTTTATTAAGATTGCTTCTCATATTGAATTATTGCCCTGTTGCCCAGTGCATTGAGTTCTGGAAAAATACCTAGTAAACTCCACAGCCTAATTGATGTTCTGTTTGGCAGTGTTAGAAGCTATACATAGTTTATCTAAGAATTGCTTCCAGTCCTACCAGTGGTATCCATGGCACTAGTAAGAAAGCATTTTAGGCAATTTTTATCAGCTTCACTTGTTAGCTTTCCTGGTACTTTAAAAGAATGCCCAAACACTATTATGAAACTTTAAAGAAAATGCAAAGAGAAGTTTTAATGTCTCTGTGGGCTATACAGCTGCCACTCTTTATATGAAGAATGACAGGCTTCACCAGAATGTCTGGCTCTTAAAGCAGGAGACCATGATGCTGAAACACATTAGAGCAATGTTATTTATATTCTGCCAAAAGCAATTATCCTGCAAGACTTACAAATATGTGTTAGCTTTTATGTGTGTGATAAACTCTACAGACTTCTACAGAGATCTGTAGGTCTACTCAGAGTGATATATTTAAATTTTTGCAGGACTGAAGCCCAAGTGTTTGCATAAAAAGATGTTTCTAGTTGCAGGCATATGCTGATTATTCAGTAGCATGGCAGGAGTGTTTCTTTGGGATTGGTCTGTTACGATTAGGATTGTTAGTATGCTGCACTAAAGAGCTTCATATTTAATAGCATTTGATAAGAGTTGTTTAAAGAAACCTGTCTGAATCTGCCAGTATTTCTTTTCAGCAGCAGCTTCTAAGCTCCCAAGGGCTCTTACCTATCCAAGTACCCTATTTTTAATTTCTGTGAATCCTTTACTTTTTATTCCCATGAAGATGTATTAGTCCTTAAAATTGCCTTCAGTTAGCTACTTCAGGCCCTAAAAGTGGCTTTGTTCTATGCTGTGTCTTTTCATCACCCTGTGACAGAAAATGAGCTCCACTGTTTGAGAGGAAAGGCCTGTACTTTGGATCTTGGCTACCAAATAGAGCAGCTTTTCTGTTCACCCCACAGCTGTTGTTAATGTTTCGTTCTGCAACTGCTAAAGGATGGGCAAGAACCATCCTCATATGAGACAAAAATATAACTCCATTAGTCAGCTGGCGTGGGTTGTTGAAGCAAAAATGCAGGCAGTATTTTCTCCTGGTGGAGAAAAATCCATCACATCCTATTAAAGTTGCCATTAGCTGACTATGGGGCAATGTACATTTCCTGAATTCATGATTGCCTGTTCTCCTTACTTTGATGGCTGTCTACTCTAAAACTTGTAATTTAGTCAAATTATTATAAGATCATGTTACATCTCTGGGGTTAATTTTATTTGACATGTAATCTGTCTGGAAAAAACCTTTAAGAAATAATGATGTTTGATGCTAACTGAACCTCAAATTTCTCAAATTATTGTTGTGTGAATTAGAGATCCTCATTCCTAAAGAGGTTCCATGAGATTTCTCAAATCTATATTGCCCTATAGGACTTTCAATATTTAGTATTTAAACTCATTAAACACAGATTTTTAAGTTTCTATCAAAGATGGCATTGGGGGGAGGAAGGGGTTGCGATTTTTTTGTTTGGGTTATTTGGGTTTTTATTTTTTACAGCTGTCTTCTGAAGGTTGAAAATGTGATAGGCTAGTGGCATCTTTGACATTCTCTTCTTGCCAGTCAGTATTCATCATAAAGTTTAAGTGAGGGAAAGTTATAACCCTTCAACTTTCTTGCACTAAGATTTGAACCCTTAAGGTTTTTGGACGTTTAATCTTCATAACGTGAAGTTGCGACCTAAAGCAGAACCAAGAAGATAAAAAGCTGTCCTCTTTTCCTAGCTGCTTATCAATGAAAAGAAAATTATTTTTCTTTGTTGTTTGGGAAGTGTGGCTCTCCCATCATATCTAGAGCAGTGTTTCAGTAGAGGATGACTTCTTCTCTCTAAGGGAATTACGTATGTGGTCAGGCTTCTTCTTAGTTTAGGGCTTAGGGATTTTGTTAAAATCTGTTATTTCTTTAATTATTTATGAACTTTTTTTAGTGTAATATGGACACAGGGAAATGTACAATCTCTTAAATTGAGAGAGATAGTTTAACCTTGACATGAAGATTGAATGGTTCTTTACAATAACACTTCTGGTATGGGTGTATCAAACATCATAGATCGTTGGGTGCAGGTTACAGGTACATTAACACCTATAAATTAAAGGCAGACTATTATGCAATTCTTATGCTGAGTGACCCATGTCTATCTCCATGTTGTATAGGATATTGATGAAGAAATGATGCAGTGGGAAACTGTGGTTTAGTTTTGGTCCTTATTGCAATAATGTTTCACTATAGGCGGATCCTGGAATTTATCTCCAGCTACTTGACAGTTCTTTGTCTCTGGTGATTTTCATGTTTCTTTAGGGCAGGTAATAGGCAATGCCTTCTGCCACTTCAGTTTTGCTCCCTAGTCCCTCTAGCAAAGCTGCTTGTTGTTCTCAGTAAGTTGTCTATGGTAGTAAAGAATCTAGCATAGCAGTGAGCAGAAAAGTTAAATAGGAAAATTAGATGACTGTGTTTTTATACAGATATAATGACTCTACTAGGTGACTTAAACTAAAAAATAAAAATTACATAGCTGAGGGAACTATTTTCTGTCAAATCACTTCTTGCATGCTCATGTATGTTTTATACCCTAAAACCTAGTTTAAGAATGCTGACAAAATTTTGTACTATTTTACACAAGAACTTGGTTGCTGAGCTAAAAGCTGTTGTAAAATGCAATTATTAATTTATTAGATTGAAAATAAAATCTCTGTAAAAATTCCCAGAAAAGAACATGAGCAAGATCCTATTTCAGTGTATTTGCTGAGACAATTCTGGTTTTATCAGAGTTAAACGCAGGTTTCATGGTTCTAAAGGCTGTGCCTTTTTGGGAATCCTATCAGCTCTCACTGAGACTGAGTAGTGGAATATCTCCTCAGGTGCTGTCTTGGAGTGGTTTTCCTACTGGATTTTTGCGATTTGGTGTTCAATAAAACGTTAATGCTTTCCCTTCATGGAAGGAAAATCCATCCTCACTATGTTTCTGATTGGCCTGGTTTTGTCTGGCAGCTTCCAGGCAGTTGTGGAGGTTTCTTTTCAAATTCTAACCTTTCTCTTTAATCTCACTCTCCAGCAGTGGGTTTATCCTCTTCATGCATTGCTCATCAAACAGGCACTGTTTTTTCTTCAATACAGGGATTTTCTTTATGTCAAAGCTTTCCTGCATGCTAAACAATGCATCTGAATCTTTGGTTTTCCTCTGGACCTCTTGAATTAGCACGTAGGCAGCTAGATAGAAGCTGGAGCATGTTTCTGTGAGTATGGACAGGGCTGCTCTTATCCTTGAAGTAATATTTTCTATACTTCCTACTTGTTCTGTTAGGCATAGATGCAGTAACTGGTCTCACATGTAGGCATGTGGACACTGGTGTCTGTAGGCTCTTGCTCTTACCTGCTTCTCTTCAGATTAGCTTGGTAGGAAGCTTGTTTTGCCTCTTACGGATTGAGAGAGATTGCCATATGGTCTGGTATAGTTCATGTACACAACTGTGATCCAGTAGAGGAAAGGCAAACTCCCAACCCCCCTACTGCTGTTTCAGAAAGGAACAGACAGGAGGAAGTAGGAGTGAGAACAGATTTCTGGATAGATTGGTAGGCAGTGGGGTGAATTCTTAGCACTTCCCACCAGAAGTCTATTCTAATAAGTGTCGGGTTTTAACTGTGTGTATGCTGCTGAGGAAGCTGGAATATGAGTATGAAGAGTAAATGCATAAATAGACTAAAGGGATAATTTCAATTTAAAATTATAAAACTGTTTATTTCATATCTGAAACAAGGCTGTGGTGCTCTCAGCATCTAGCTTTGTGTAGTTAATCATGGCTTGATTTTTTTAAAATTTTTTTTTTATTTTTTTTAACTTCTACTTTTTTCAAGCTCTACGTTTGGCTGAATGTATGCACTACTGGCTTTATCTGGAAAATACTGCTGTAGCAGTATCCTGACTGAATGAGACTTTCTTAGGGTTCACACCTAGGAAGTACGTGTATAAATAGATCTACAGGGATTGAAATATACCAAATGCAACAGAAATTTTTTTCTTGGTTTCTGGATCCCTTAAAGCAAAGGGGTAATGTTATTGTTCCCAGTGTACAAGAGGAACAAATGGATTTTTCTGTTAGAAAAATGGCTAGGATATTAGTTATCAGTTTCAGTCTGATTTAAATCTTTACTGCTTTACTGAGTTAAAGAAGTAAACAATGAAAGGGCAGTCTATTTAGAATTAAAAAAGTTGTGTAGACTATAGAGCAAATTCTATGGCTTTCCTGTGGACAAAAAAATTCTCTTGCATACATGTGTCCCCCAAAATGAATATTTTTAGGTAAGTCTTTAAAAACCTATGCAAATCTGGATTTCCAATGATGAAATATGTTTTGAGCTGCCAATGAAAGGCATAGTTTGCATTAACCTACACAGCCTTGACATAAGTGGCACATGACTGAAGGTAAGTTGGGGCACTGAACTATCAGAACAATCTTTTTGGGAGAATGGGTTTTCTGTTTTGGTTGCACAACTACTTCTCTTTACAGTTGTATACCAATTTCAGTTAACATAAAGGAGGTAGGAGAATTGTATTCCAAGACTGGAGAAGAAAGGGGGATGAGTTCAGGCCGGATTTAGGTGCAGAGTTTTAGCTGCTTTCCCATTATCCCATAAAAGCAAATCATTTTTGCTGCAGACCTACAGATGCTGAATCACTGATAGAGCTCTACATTTATGGCTGCTCAGACATTTCCTATGAATTACATCTTGCAATTAATAAGTAATTCAAAAAATGAGAGATCTACGTAGCATTTATGTGCTATGCATAGTACAGTGTACTCCTATCATGTAACTGTTCAATGGAGCATCACCCTTTAATTTGTCTTCTAGAGATGCATTGTCTGTCTGTGTCAAAATGCTTACATGAGTGCAAGCTTTTTTCATTTGAGTGCCAGTTTACTGGAAACCAGTGTTTAAAGCTGGAATCCATGGATTTTATATTTGTATTATTTCCTTGCATTCTCAACAAATGCTGAATAGCTTTTTGTAAATAATGATCCTTATTAGAGGATGAAGGGTTGCAAAACTTGTAGGGTTTTCATGTTTGAGGCTTTTTTTTTCTTCTTCCTCTTTTGTAGAGAGGAGATTTGTATTTCCTCTCCCTTATGTGCTTGGCATAATAATGCAGGAACATGAACGGGGTGGGGGGAAGTGGTTACAAGCAACCGTGGTTCATGATGCCAGTAGTACTGGAGCTTGGACAATGTATTTTACCAATAAATTGATAATCTCAATTTAAAGCATCTCCTTTATAAGTACTTAGTTAAAAGTACAGTCGCTTCATCAGTTTCTGTTTTTTCTTTGATTGTGAATAAATGTTTTGCAGCAGAAAACGTTCAGTTGCCAAGTGAGTTTTTCTAGATGGTATTGAAGGCTAATTTTCTATTTTTGAACCTTTTTTGGATGATATTTCCTTGAGTACTGGTGACTATGCATCAATGAAGACGAGGAGATGAATCACTTCAGGCAAATCACGTTTGTTTGGTATTTACTAAACTTCTTCCAAAGAGAGGCTGCTATAATTCCTTTCCAGTGAAAAGATCCAGATGGAATACTCCAAACGCTTCCTGAGACCTATGGTAGTTTGCATTCAGACTTCTAAATTTATACAGTAGGACTGCTATCTTCAGTGCTATTTTACTGTAAAATTATTGGTTTGTTAGTATAAAAGTTGGACCAGGTATGCTGTACCAATGTTTTAATGTGCAGAACAATAGTACTCATTTCTTTTATATCTGCACTGAAAATATTAGGTTTTGCATGGATTAATGATACACAGATTTAAAGCCACATGCAGGTTATATGTGTTTGAAATTGATTCTCTTCTTGTGATGTCTTTTCAATTGTATTTCTTGAAAATTGTGGTTTCTCTCACTACATTAAGGGATGAACTTTTAAGTGTTCAGAATACCTGTTTTCTGTGCTACCAGAGTTAATCCCTTTGCAACTTCTGGAATCAAGAGTGCTTTCTTTTCATGTATTCAGTTGTTTCATAAAGGAAATTGTTCCCTTAGCATGTAAACTGGGCATAACTAATATAAGGAAGGCCAAAGCCTCTCACAGTAAGAATTCAGAGAAAGAAAATATATGTTTCTTGGGAGGAAGAACATTTTTTTCCATTAATTTTACATGTTTGGTCCTCAAAATTCCTCACATATGAAGCCAACAAAACTTGATCATTAGATTTTTCTCTTCGTGTTTATATTGCAGAAAAAGGTCAACTGTGCCAAACTTTGTGACTTAAATCCTAGGTGTTCATATTGTCAGTTGTGTCCTAATCTCAAAATACATATGTAATGTAGATAAGCAGGCAAACTCCAACTGAGCTGTAATTTACTGATCAGGGTTGGATAATTGTACTGGATTGTACTGAAAGTTCTCTTTATTCTGGATTAGTCTTGATTCACATCAGCTTTCCCAATGCTGATAACTGCAAAGCTGCAGAAGCAGTGGAGACAGTGCATGGTAGAAGTAAATGATCATGGCAAGAGAAGGATGGAGACTGCTTCTGGCAACAGTGCCAGATCATATTACTTTAAAGTGCTTATAACAATAGCTGTAGTGTAGGTTTGCAAGTTGCCTTGGATTTATTAGCAGGAGATAGTGTAGAGCTGTCAGTAGTTTTGTGTTCTCTCACAAGTCTCTGTTTAAGGATCTCCTGAGATCATGCTGCAGAGAGGAGTTTCAGGGAAGATTAAAAGAAATCTGATTGCTCTGCATTTTCAGCGGTCTCTGCTTACTCATTGGAAATGCTTCATAAAACCATTCTTTCCACTTCTTCATGATGCATACCGGTTTTCCACCTGTTAAAACTGTTAATATGGTATAGGTTTAGTTACATTAACTTGTATTTGCTGGAAATTACTTAATTAATATACAGTTAAAAATTAAAAATTTCTATCTTACTCTGGGTTTTTTTAATTGGAACCAATCTAACCCATTTTTTCCTAACTTAAATTTGGCTACTGCCCTTTTAAATCCAGAAAAAAAAATCAGTGTTATGGAAAGCCATAGCATAACAATTGCATGTCATACAGTGATGTGCATTGTGATTATGCTTGTCATTGATGAAGGGCACCTAGTTTTTCCTCATGTGTCTGCTTCTTGTTTGGGAAAAGGAGATACTATTTCCTTTCTCTTTCCTACTTCTTCTGCATCCCTTATTTTATTTTTTCTCCTCTCTGTTTTCTCCACTACTGTTATTTATTTGGCAGGAGACAATTTATACAAACTTTTTTTCCCCCCTCAATCTTTTCATGTCATGACTTTTGAAAAGTCTATTACCTTACTTTAGTTGCTTGAGTTCTGGCATTTTTAGCTTCCTCTTCTTCCCGCTTAAATAATACATGGACAATTTTTTTTTGTGCTTCCTAAAGAAACAACTGTGTCAACTGTTTTTTGTTTGGTATTCTTTATCATCTTTTTATGTAGAATAGGCAATATTAGGTTTTTAATCAATCTTCTGTGAAAATACCTCATACAGATGGTTGTATTGAGTACTGGACACACAAACACTTCCCAGTCAACACAGAGGTGAAGAAAACAAGGATGAGCTACAAGGATTTAGCTACCTAATGATATCTAAAATTGCAGTGGCAGTTCAAAAATTCTTTTACTCAAATAATTGCTTCTCTCTATCATTATTATAATTTTTAAGAACTTACTGACTTAAAAATTTTTTTATCCATTCTTCCAGTGTTATTGAACTTACAGGAAAGTGCATCTGTCTAGGAATTGCTGCATGACTAGAGACGATTCTTTCCTCTCTTTCAACTCAGTTTAACTTCCTGATATTTGAGCAACCAAATTTAAGAAGCAGAGCCCTCAAAAACACTATTTTACATCCTGTATGTAAAGCTCATATGTGATAAATGCATTCCAAATGCTGGGTTTTGAGTAAAATGTACAGAACTCTGTCAGATGAACCTGTGTGATGCAGTTGATACTTGAGGTCTTAAATTCCTAAACAGTGAACATTTCAGCTCAAAATTTAGAGATTGTTAGCATTACTAAAGCAGTTACTTGTAATATGCTGTTGGTCTTTTGACTTTGCTTTTCAGCATGCATAATAAAATGCTGATTGCTTTTCTTCAGCTAATAAAGCAGTTAATGACTTCTCCTGGCTTATTTGAATTACTTGGACAGTATTTTTGCAGATAAAAGTACTCAAAAGTCATTGTTATTTATAATAAGGGAAAATGATTTGTAATCCTCACTGTGTTTTGATAGTAGACACTGTCCTTGGTGTATAAATACAGAAGGTCCTTCTGTTGCTGCAGTAAGAGCAAAGGTCTGTAACAAAACACATGGGTACTATCAAAAGAACCAAATTGAAATCCTTGAGTTTGATCTTCTCCATATCTTCTCCATCTACACCTATTTGTCTCCTCTACCAGTTTAATTTCTCCTTATGTTTACTGAATATATAATGTCTTCAGTCTCTCTAAGCAGAAATATATTATTTTCTGGTTATATTTCTTCAATTATGCATTATCCTTTTTAAGCTGCTGAATAGACAGAGATTCAGCGATTATTGTAGGAGTTCTCATAAACTATCATTTATAAAATATGAATTTTTTCTTATTTTGGTTTATTACATATTTGGTGGGGGGTAATGCATGTGTACTCTTTTTCTTTTTCTGTGCAGTTGCTTTCAATGTCTAAACTTTTCTTCTGGAAAAGCAGCAAACAATGGAACTTAAATAATCTTCATTTTGAACTCAGAGGCCTTGCACTTGCCTTATTATTGCTTGTTTCTGTTATGATCCTACACGACCTATGTATTCATTCCATGCAGCTTTTTGTAGAAACTTGTGAAGAATAATACTTTAGCAGTAGTTGGAATGGGGAATATAGTAAACCAAGGCTTAGTTACACTTTTTTAGGGCTGATGCTGTTAGAATTCCTGTGTTCTGACCCTAGGGCTTGTGGGCTACCTATTTCTCTACTTAGACTCATGTTTAGGCTGCTAATTATTACTGAGCTCATCAAATACAATCATACAATTATATAATGGCTATGTAAGTTACATTATTCATGCTGATGCATGGCAAATATAAGGGGCATACCGTTGAAACATTTTGTATAATCTTAATATTTTGTTTTCCTGGTTTGATGAATTATTATAATAGAAGTATTTGCATTTGTATTTTACCTGTTTGTTTCTGTTCATTTTCTGTCTGTGAAGTATTCAAGGTTTGTTAAAAGGACAGAAAAGACTGGTCCATGCCATGAAATGTGGTGCTGTGTAGCAAGGGAATGGTAACTACTTTTTTATTGGTCAGTGAACGTACACCTTTAAAAAAGTTCTGTAAGTTCTCAAGCTTCTTTCTTAAGGCTCATTCAGACTTTCTTTTTTACTTTGACTTGGTGGTTTGGTTTGTGGTCTTTCTGTTTTCTTAGTGCAGACATTTATGATTTGCCCATTTGTGTGTGTTTGAAACATCCTTTTGGATGTTTACTGTTTTCTTAATATGTTAAAAGAAGAATTTAGCATTAGGGACTTTCTTAGAATATAATTTATTTTGCAGGATCACTTTCTTGTTGTATGGTTAAAGTCCTTGAAAAGCCACATCAGTGTAAATGTTGAGACGAGCTTTAGATTTAACAATATCAATGAATGATGCTACAGTTTCAATTCACATGGGTTGAAACACATGAATGTGATTTGTATACAACATTCTTTAGCAATCTCACAGCTCAGCAAGGCTGTTAGAGTATTTTTATAAGCGTGCATATGCTTTATTTGGTTCCAGGTTCTGTTCCTATTCTGTGCAGGCTGAGTGGGAAAATGCATGCCAGAAATGACCTGTACCTTTTAGAAATGTTTTTTAATGTGATAAGAATAAAATCTAGATTTTGTGCTTGCCTACCTAATAACAATATTATTCTAGGTGAGTAAGCTGAGTGGGTCTGATGCTTTTTTCTTCCATAATGCATTGCCAAAAGTTCAAGAGTATGTAGCAGCTGACACCCTAAGCTCTGTACACCAACAGGCAACTCTGAGCTTCATTGAATTATGCTCATTACAGATGCTCCCTGACCCAAAGGGTCTGTAGTCCAGGACAACCTGACAGAGTAAATACAAAAAAAAAAATCTGTGATGATATTTTCTTACCTTTTGAGAAAGTATAGCAACTTTGTCCTTTTTTTTTCTTTTTTTTTTTTTTTTTTTTTTTTTTTTTTTTTGCTATGTAAGTTCTTAGGTGGAGGAAAATAATAGCTATCTGAGCATTTGTGGAGTACTATTCCTAAATGCAACAAGCAGTGGAATAAAAAGTACACAGGTGCTTGTTTGAAGATAACATATTTAGTACAGTCTATTGTACCTTGGGGTAGCTAAAATTTGTTTATAAGAAATGTGTTAATTATCTTTATCTTATTTTAGTGACCAAGAACTTTAATCAACAAGCCATTTTGTAATAATGTATTCACATCTGTTAACAGGGTTTCCAGTCCTGCTATCTATAACCCAGTGGCTAGATGACCAGCTTTGACAATGAAAGTGATCTTATTGCACTTGCATGCTTCATACTTGGACTTTGTTGAGCATATAAGACTGGAGGAAAATGGCTATGAGAGAAAAGAGAATTCTGACCTGTTCAGATACAAATAGTACCTAAAATGATTCCATAAATTCTTGTCCTAAACTGTAATAATCATTGTTATTCTCAGGAAAATGAAATGCGCAACTGAATCTGTAAACTTCATTTTAAAAAAAAAGAATCTAGACTGGATAGTGTTGTCTGATGAAATTTACTGGAAGTGCCAAGTTGTCTTAGTTTCAGTGGAATCTGCCTTAGGCTGTAGACTTGTGCTTGTCCTAAGTTTGCTGAAGAGCTCAAGAAAATGAAAAGCTTGTGTTCCATCATTTCTTTAGATGTTTCTTTGTTTTTGCAAGGTTGGAAAGAAATAGTAACTTTTCTCACTTAAAAAAACCCCAAACTAAACCTCTTTATCTTGCCTCATTTGTGGGCTCTTCCATCTTTCTCTACATGTTTACATGGTAAACAAATCAGAATTAATACATGGCATCAGTACCCAATAGCTTGGTAAGAAACAAGTGATGATTTCACAGAATTAAAAGAAGGTGCAGACAGTTCCACGTTATAAATGGAACGAAGAGATTCCTGTAGATCTTCAGAAATTCTGAGGTAAGGAAGAAGCAAAAACTATGAGAATATATGCAGAGAAGGGAAGCCAGGCTAGAATACAGAGTGGATGTTTCTGGAGTTATGGCTGTCAACTTTTAAAAATGAGGCAAATTTAGGATTTCTGGAGAATCTCATTAAAATTGGAGGGTACATGAGTACCAGGATCTGACCACTTGAATTATGATACCTATCTGTCTAAAACTGGATGGAATTGAATCCAGAAGTCCTCTGTTGTGAAGCTGTGGAAGTGGTCAAAAAAGCATCTTCCATGTCCAGCTTATCTCATAAACTAGTACAAAGGGGAATTGCATACTATATGCTCTTTATTTCATTCTACTACGTGTGTCCAAAACCTGTAGAGCCATCTTTGAATGCTACTTGATTCTTTTTAATTTTTGTGGGAAAGGGTAGAAGGAAAATAAGTTTGTTGGGTTTTTTATTTGACTGTGTATTTTATATTTGATGCCATTTTCTAAGTAATATTCCTTGACCAGATGGTGTTACAGAACTATTTCTGTTATGAAAAGTTAGGCCTTCAAAAGGCAGTTTCTTTAAAAGGAGTAAAATCCAGGTATGTGTTGTGATGTCCTTTCCTGTGACAAAATATTACTTTATTTGTCCATCCCTCATGGATAACGTACAGAAGTAATAGAAACTAGCTATAATTATCAAACAAGAGAAGATGCTGGGGAGCAGGGCTAAAATGTTTTTCATACAAATGTTAAATACATACTTTGTATGTAATTTTGGTGGGTTTCAAATCTTAACAGCTTCTCCATTCTTCATATGCTCTGTGCTTCGCAAGAGCGTTTACAGGCAGCAGCCATTCTTCCTTGCAGCATTGATTACTTTATATGAACATAAATCTTAAATTGTCTGTATGCAGATAGCAACATTAGAACCCTATTCCTACTTTTATTTTTTTAACTGTTTAACCTCATGAGAGCAACATAGTATTTTGACACTTGTTCATTTGTGTCTCATTTTCCCTTTTGAATTTTACGTGTGCTGTTAAACAACTTTTTTAATGAGCCTCTTCTACTAAATCATAATTGTAATCATGTATTTTTGGCTCTTTCAGGATACCAGATATCCGTTCCTATTTATATAATGCTGCTTCCCATGTAGCTTTTTCCCTTTGACATTTTGGGTTCAAGCCATTTTGTCCGGTAGCTCAGGTTTCTGTAAATGGATTTTCTTCTTGTTGTTTTGTTTTGTTGGTATTTGGGGGTTGTTATTTGAGCAGAAATGTTCCATTCAGGTTTTTTGACAAAATCCAAAGCTCTTCAGTAAACCAGTGTGGTTGCCAATATCCTAAATGTAACAGCATTTGTGTGTAGTTCCTCCTGGAAATGCATGTCTTTCCATGCAAAACTCCTCACAGAAATACACTTCCTATCCATAGTAGCCATGCATATTTGCTGTTTATTTTGAGGAATACCTCTTGCCTCTTTTTAAAGGAGAAAAATTTGACAAGCCTTGTGTTCTACCAGCAGAAGAGTTTGGTGTATATTCTGATTTGTTGATATAATTTTGAGAGGAGAAGGGTAACAGTGACGTTAAGGAGAGCCTCATTTAGTAACTGTTATTCTGGCAATGTCCTCTTCATTAAAAAATAATAAGATATGCTGTCATACATTTACTTGATGTAAATTATGTCTTCTTTAGCACTTGTGCTGCATTTGCATCTCCTTCTGTTTTAGGTAAGTCATTAATATTTTGTGCCAGTGGCACTCATTCTCTAAACCTTTAGTAACAAAGGTTTAGAACATCAGCAGTGTGCTGAGAAAGCCACGTGGTACTGGTGACATTATTTTTCTTTCTATATTGAGTCAATACTAAAAAATTGCTCTCTGCACGTGAAACAGACTTTAGCTTAGTGGTCTGACAGTACCTTTTGGTATGTATTATGGACATGTATGTACTTGTGATCCCTTCTCTAGCTGGGAATCATAGTCTTCTGCTAGCTATTGGGATAATAAGAACCATAAAAAGCCAAGTGTGGTTCATGTATGCTCTTCTGGTAAGGCTACAAACACAGAAGTATATTGCACCAGAGGGACTAAAGTATGTGTGTAAACCAGTCAAAGGTAAAGAGCCTTGATCCATGACCATTTCACATTTGGAGACCAGCCTGGAACTGTTAACTTGGGTGCCAGCAAAGATAGTATAATTTCATAGCAGAGTGTGTCACGATTTTTCAGAATGCCTTTTTTTCCCCTTAGCCTTGTCAGAAGTGTTTAAATAGCAGTTTGCACAGTGACAACTCTTGCTTCGAAGTATCATGAATTCTTATAATTTAACCCATATGTTTATGGGTTATATTTATAAAGTTGTATTTTATTGAAATTGCTGTGCTTTGAAATACAAAATTAAAGAGAAGAAAGAATGAGTGATATTGGAAGGCATCTCTGGATGTCTTCTTCTGTGCTGCTCAAGGAAGGGTCACCTAAATCAGCTTACCCAGGACCATGTCCAGATGGCTTTTGAAACTCTCCAAGGATGGAGGCTCCACAACTTCTCTGGATAACTTTGTGTCAGTACTCAGGTACCCTCACAGTGAAAATGTGGTTGTTGATGTTCAAATGGAACTAACTTCCTGTGTTTCAGTTTGTGTCCATTGTCTCTAGTGCTCTCACTGGGCACCACTGGAAAGATCCTCTGTCTATCCTCTTTGCACCCTCCCTTGACCTATTTGTATGCACTAAGAAAATACCCATGAGTCTTTTCTTCTTCTGGCTAAGCAGTCCCAGCTCTCTCAGCCTTGCCTTGTATGATGGATGCTTCAGTCTTTTCATCATTTTTGTTGCACTCTGCTGGACCTGCTCCAGGATCTCCATGTCTCTACTGTACTGGAAAGCCCAACACTGCACAAAGCTCTCCAGATGTGGCCTTGGTAGGGCTGAGTAGAGACAGAGGATCAGCTTCTGTGACCTGCTAGCGATATTGTTGGCATCCTTTGTCCCAAGGGTTGTTTTTGGCTTGTGTTCGGCTTGGTCCATATGAAACTCTGGTCCTTTTCTTCAAATCTGCTTTCCAGCTTTGAAAAAATTATAATTCTAAATATTTTTGCCAAAGCTGAAAGAATCAGTTTCTCTTATGGTTCAGTTTATAATTCCACTTGCAGATTCAGGTTTCTTGATGGTAATGTAGTAGCTGTATAGTACTAAAAAACAATTTGCAATTACAGTACAATTGCTTTAAGGAAAATTTCTGAAATCACTTTTGTTTTTCAGTCCTATATTAAAATAGAAATGTGCAAAATGCAGTACAAGTAAAAGAATAGCAATTTTAATATGAATTAGGAGAGGGAACATTTTCATACTCTGGAAACTAAGTTAAAATATATGTAAAGCAACAAGATGGCTGCTTCCCCACTATCCCAAACATCTCTTCCTCTTTCTCTCTGGGAAAATTATTTTGGCAGAAAATTCTAAATATTCATTCTCTTTTGCTTGATTAATGGAACAAAGGACAAATGTAATAACATTTGTTATCTTTGTCTTGATATTAAATGTAAGAAATACCCCAAAGGATCAAAGTAATTTATTTTTCACCAAAAAAAAAAAAAAAAAATAATGGTGATGAAATTACAGTTCTGTTCCTTCCCCAACCACCAAAAGCAGGCTTGTTCCTTAGCTGTTGAGCTGAAGGTCCCAGCCTGTCTTGGCCAGCGATGTGCTTCCGGAGATTGCACAACAATCCATCCAGCTCATAAGTCAGTTTGGGCCCAAGAGCATTGCAATGATATAAACACACAGCTTTTGGAGGGAGAGGAGAGCCTTTAAAACCTCTTGTCAGATTTTAATGCTTGATACTCTTAAAATGCCTGCTGCTGGTAGGCAAGGACTGTAGGTCATATCTTTCCTGTCCACTTACAGTTTGTCACCCTTTGATTTTGCCCCTAATACTTTCTTACAACTGCTTAATTCACCCCACTTCAGATGTTGATTTTAGTATAAGAATAATCTTCATTTGATTATATTTTTAGAATGAAACTTCACACAACATATTTATTATGTATCTTAAAATAGCTTTGTTTCAGGTTTACTAGGTATAGCACTCAGACACATGCTGTACTCCTCAGTAAGTCTTCACTGCTAGAGGGAAAAAAGTGTAGATAACCTTTTTTTTTTTTTTCTTCTTTATTCCAATTTATAATTTCCTTTAATCACATAAGAATACCATACTCTTATCTCCTACCTGAGGCACTCAGATATTAGAGAGATCTGTTTCCTTAGTTGTTAAAAACTGGTCTTGGATTCCAGTGTCGTTGTCCCCAGTCTTACTGATCCTCAGTACTGACTTGAAGAAATCAGCATGCTCCTTTGGCCAAAATACCATTTCCTTTATACCTTGCACTGCCTCAAGAATTTCCATTGGCCACAACCAAAACCAGGGAGTCTCAGGAAAGCTTGGCTTCAGTACAATAGCTTTGGACCTGCTGTTGCAATGCTGCTCTTCATGCTCCATTTCACACACTTGTAGCTCTGGTAAAAGGCTTTGTAAGAGGAATGCTCAACTGTTTGATTTTTCTTTTGTTCAGGTATTTCTGATAGAGCTGCTAAACATGCAAGAGTAGGTAAAAACCTTAGGCTGTGTTAGGAAAACACTAGAGCCTTGTCTGCCCTTTTTCCCACTGGTAAGGTACACCAGCAGTTATTTGTTCTAAAGTTCCAAAGAGTAGATGGGGCTATAATGCTTACAGATACAAGACTTCTGAGCACTCTCATAGCACCACTAGTGTGACAGGGACATTCTGTTTTGTTTGCAGAGGATTTTGGAAATAGGAATCATTCATGGGTCCTACCACTGCATTCTGGTTAAATGCAAACCAGCTTGTGTTGTTGCTAAAAATAGCTATTGTTACCAGTTGTGAGTTCCATTCAAATATAAAAAAATCATATTAAACAACTGCCACCAACAAAAACATAAAACTAAAAATCTCTTTGTAGACTTAGGCATTGTTACAAGTACTGAATTTGTGTAGTTAATCTACCAGGTGGTTATATGGAAAGACTGTCTTGTTTCAATTTAAGAGATTGTTCATTAAATATTACCTTTTGGGGAATTTTATTTTGCACTAATGCAGTGGATTTGATAGTAGTTTCTAAAATATTTGAAAGGATAGATGTTTAAAACATTCATTTGGAATATATGGAAAGCAAAGCACAAGATTATTAACTAGACCAGACCAGGCATCTCAATATAAGATAGGGGGGAAAAAACCCCAACACTGACAGAGAATTCTATTGAATGGGTGTAGCTTAAGCCTCTGTTCTTGGAAAGAAAATGGACATGGAATGTGAACTTCCATTTTAAGAAAAAATTAATGTTGTTGTAGGTTTTCTCATGTAGCCTAAGGGAAGTTCTCTTTAACTGAACTCTTGCTGGAGTCGATTGATACACAAATAAAAGCTCTAATATTCAGATTTATGACCAAATTTATAGAGCGAATAGTTTAAAAGCTAAATTTGTGATTCACTTAAACTGAGACTAGTAGACAGTTTTTCATCTTAACCAGTCATTGCATCCTATTTCTAATTGATTTAGAGGAGAGTCCTGGTGTCCTCATTTTCTGTCAGAAGAGTCTCTTCTGAGAGAAATAAGATGAAAGACTACCTGTGTAGGAAGTGTACAACTACAGTCTGACCTCAGCTCTAAGTGAAACGCAGTGATAGAGACCAGTGAAAGAATGGTTCAACTTTCAGTGATATTATTAATTATTGAGATGTAGCCAGTTTAGTTGCAGGTATTAGAATTGTGTGAGATGCGTACAATGAAGGATTTTCTTTGTTATGTTTTTCTGCTGTGTTTGAGTACTTAACTAAAAGATGTTGGTAAAGAAATGGTGAGCAACATTGACTGAACTGTCATTTTGACTGTGAGATTTAGAGAGAGGAGGGGGCTTTGCTCAGAAGCAGCAAACAAAATTCAGCTGCCTATAAGCTAGATTTATAGTCTTGTACAATTTTCCATTTTGCAAACCGTTATGTATTTAGATGCTTGCTCTTACATATATATATATATATACACACACACAAGTGAATCATTTGTGAATCATACATGTGTGTGAGAATGTAATATATTAATTACGCAAAAAAGCCTACCTTTGTTATTTTGGGGATTTGGGGGGGGTGTTGGAAATAAAGCAGTGATCTTTTAAAAGTGCAACAGCTTGGTGAATAACTTTATCTCAAATACAGAAGGAACAAGTTTGATCTCTTCTAATATTTCTCCTTCAGCCCATAAATTTGACATTACTGGTGCTAAGTGGCATAAGTACTTAAACCCTCAATCAGGAATATGTAACAAAAAGATAACACCTTATTTTAAGATGTTGAAATGTTCAGTCATCAACAGTAAACTGTACTTCAGATGTAGCACCTCATAACATCCTTGGCAAACCATGGGATTTTTCAAGTGATGTAATGGCAAATTCATAACCAAAACTAAAAGTTTTCATTTAATTTAAAAGAAAAAACTGGGACCAGAGAGAGAGGGAGGTTACCAAAATCTTTTTCCAGTACTCTGAAATTTGGCTTTTAAGTAATGGCATGATAATAATTTGTTTATTTTATAAAAATACTAAATGATGGAAAAAGATGTTAGATTGTAAAATGCAAGTAATTTTACACACAATGCAAATACAGGAGAGAAGCAGCAAGTAGACACTGCAAATATGGATTTTAAGTGATTGAAACTGATTCTGTTTTCAAGACCTACAGTGTGTGTGTCCTGACCTACCCTTGCAAAGGATGGGTTATATGCATGAGGAAGAGGGATAGATAAAGGGAAGCAGAGTTTCTGGCTAGAAGCCTGTTCTTGTTTAGATTTCAGTGACAGAAGGCCTGACCTCTTTCTGTTTTCTTGTTCTCTTTTCTGTGCAATTTCATGGTGGCTGACTGGCTTCATGATTAGTCTAAAATAAATCAGGAGTTGATTCTTATTCTCTTTCTGGCCCTCTAGCTAGATCATTGAGTGTAAAGTTTTTAGAAGAATATTAGTTTTGATTTTGCAACCGTATTCTCTGGTTAAGCCTCTTTACAAAAGATCACGAGCTCTGAGAAGTCCTAATGAAGGCATAAAAATACAGAGGAACATTTTTTAGAGAGTGGCCTTAAATTGTTTTCTTCTAGGTGATGTTTGTGCAAAGCCAGTGTTAATTATTGTGATCCTGGTTGTGGGTTTGTTGGTTTTGTTTTGTTTTTTACTAGACTTGGGTTGTATTTGTTTATGGAAAGCTAATTTCTTCTTTTGGTTCTCTTTCAGTAATAGTTATGCACGAGTGCGAGCTGTGGTGATGACCCGGGATGACTCAAGTGGTGGATGGTTACCACTTGGAGGGGGTGGACTAAGCTGTGTCACAGTCTTCAAAGTCATTCCCCAGGAAGAGAATAGCTGTGCTGATTTTCTTATCCATGGAGAACGACTCAGGGATAAAACGGTAACAATTTGCATCTATTTAATGATCATATTAAAACTATGAGGGACATTAAGTATAGATGCTTGCTTATTATTTCCTACAGACTACAAAGTAAATTTATAGTTTGTCTAATGCTGTTGCTGAACTCTTCTGTGTCAATGATTGTGTACCAAAAGAGCCAGTTATTTGTTTTAAATGTAATACCCTGCTTTTTTAGAATCAAGCACATTGATTTTTTTAGAAACTCTCCATCCATTTTAGGAAAAATTTTGCTATTAATTTTTCTTCCAATGGAAGATCAGAGTTAAACCTTGTTTCTATACCTATTATACTGCATTTAGGAGGAGTGTTGGAAATGAGAATTTTATTAAGAACATGACATTCCTTAGTAGTGATTTGGTTAGCTGTGGAATATGGCTATGACAAAAAGAAGCCATTTTATGTGAGAACAACTTTATATTGAAAGACAGCTTGAAGCTGACAGGTCCAAGAATTGACCTGGTTTGATGAACACATAGACAGTATTTGTTCATCAGCTACGTTACATAAAATACCAGTTATAAATATCTCTTAAAACGCGTCATGAAAAGCAACCTTACAAAAAGAAAACTGGTGCAGGTTCTCAGCCATTTCTACATGCAGACCTAAGGGCTTACTAAGGATTGTTTGGTTACTTGTGTGGCAAACAGATTTCTCAATGGGGCTGTGTCTTACTGTGGGAACAAGGAGGAGTGGAGAAGGCATAAAAGCTCCGTTTTCCTGACTTTTTTCAAGAATTTATTCTTTTCTGCAAATGAACTTTGACTCCTCTGTAAGCTTAAAAGATAAAATTACTTCTTATACTGTACTGCTGACCCTTCCTCAAGCGCACCAGTTTCTCCCATGGCAGGACTGCTGAGTTTTCTGCCTTGTCTGTGACTATTGTAGGAAGAGAGCATATAAATAGCAATTCTGCTGACTCAGTTGTTTCGGTGGGGCGTAGCGCTGTTAGCAGAGTACCCTGTGTTCCCGCATAGCTGCGTGCACCTGCAGTTCCTTCCTCACTTTGCAGTAGTTCCCTTTAGAACTTTTTTTAGCCTTGTCGAGGCTCTTTCTGAGATGCCTAATTGCATTTAGAGATACTTGATAATTTTTTTTTTAATACTTGGAATATTCACAGCTTGCCTTAAGAATAATAAAATGCTCCAAATTAGAGACTGGCTTAATGTTTTGCCTGCATGCATATAAATATGTCCGGCTGTCAGTGTTCTGATCTGTTTGCAGTGTCCTCTCTCCCATTTCCCCTAGGCAAGACTTGTTTTGTTTCCACTTCTGGTAGAAGGTTTTAAATGTTTCTCCCCCTCTTCCTGTCTAAAATCAAGCTCATGTTAGCATGAATATGTTTTCCAAACCTTTATTGTCTTCAACAGTTTGTTTTGTTTTCGATTTTTTTGTATGTGTCCCATCCTGTGTCCATCTGTCTTCCTTGTACTTGTCCCCCAAATGTGACCTAAATAGTCTGTCAGGGCAGATTGTAATCTTGCTGTAGTTCTGGGAAGTTTCTGTTGGAAGCCAGCCCCTTGAAAACACAGAATAAAAGGTGGAAGTGGCAGCTTTTAACATCTCTCCTGTGTATATTGAATAAAGCTCAGGGAACTAACAAATATGGATTTAGAGTGTGGAGAAGAACACTGGAGAGCCAGTAATTCTTTGATAACTGAATGAAAGGTCACTGTGTGTTCATGTATTTCTACAGACTTCAGATAATGCAATTATAAGCTAATGTGTAATGAATTAACAACCAAGTGGTGTGGTATGCAACAAGACCCCACTTGGCAAAGAACCACCAAGATCCTACACCAAGATATGTGATGACAAAATTAGATCATGACACTTATTTAGAAGGGCAGAAGATAGCAGATACTAGAGAAATTCTTTTGGACATGTTACTGATTGGAAAACTGTTCTGATCATTATGCTTTCAATATGGTTAATGGTTTTACATTCATTCTTAGGATATTCCTGTGGATTCACTGTTCAAGCATAAATTTTAACCTTTTCTTTCATGAAGACGAACATTTGGGGTATTAGTCCAAACAGAAGTGACATGTGATTAATTCATTCCATAATAATTATATATTTTATTCTTTTGTTTAGAAGTAAAGCAAAAGCGGAAATTGCTGTATTTGCTGTTGAGTAGAGCCCAAATATTTTGATCATCTTCAGATTTTGCAGAAGTGTTATGCTGAATCTACTGTTTCTGTGCACCAACTTCCCTCTAGTCTCGTTTTAGAATGCCCTTAGTATATCTCACTGCCTGAATAATCTTTGGAGTTAGTATGCTGTTTAGTTGGTTATTCTGCCATTGTATTTGAAAAGAGAGTATAACAGTTTTTTTTAAAACTTACTAAACAGTTTCTAACATTTCAGTTATTCAGACTTTGAGTACATGTCTCTTCAGGAATGCTTAATTAATAATCTACTGTAATATCTACAAGTCACTTGGACCATAGTTTCCAGTTCACTAACTTTTTTGCAAGGTACACACAGCTGTTTCTGGATACTTCTATGGAATAAAAGAGAAAGTCATCTTTATAAATTAGCTTCCCCAGCATTCTCTAAAGTCACATTACACATTGCTAAAATACCTTTCTAATCAAGATTATATCTTGATTTTCTCTGGCTAATAAGTCTCTTCTTTTGTGAAATGGCCTAGCTTCTAGAAAATGTACGGAAATTCCTTTATCCTGGGAACCTAGAGTGTAGAACTTGGAGCACTTTTCAGTGACATGGGGAAGCATAGGTTTTGAAATATCTGAGGTTAGAAAGTAAATAGAGTTCAGATCTATGGCTTTTACCTAAGATAAATGGGAATCGTAATGCCAGTATGACTGTTTAACCAATGTGTCACTAGAAAGGTGGAATTCTCTCCCACAACAGCTTGAAATCCATAGGTGAGGTATTTGATGGAGGTATCTTCCAGATGCCTCTTAAATGGTTATACTGAAGAAGAATTAATTAACTTTAGTTGCTGCTTCTGACACTACATTGCAGTTCTATTCCAGTGTACCAGATCTTTATATGTATTTTTTTGGGCTATGCAGGCATTTAATTTCAACTATACATCTTAGTCTGTAAGTCAGCTGTATAAATTAAATACTCTGGAATTAACATCAAAATATTGAAGATCCTTGTTGGAGAGGGCTTTTGTTGTTTCTTTTTAGACCTGAGAGGCAGGTTGCTGTCAGCCCTTCTATGAACCAGCTTCAGACTACATGTAGAACTTCCAAAATTTTTGTGCAGTACAGAGCTATTTAAAACATCTCGTGACATTGACAAAAGCATCCTAGTTATCTGAGAAGAAAATCAAAGTGGTGGCACCATTGAATTAATTTGAGAGAGAATGCTACCTGCTAGATTGCTCAGGTTGTTTAGATTTGTGTTGGAATGTAAGGGTATTTCATGAAGACTTTTCACATAATTACACATTTCCCCTCTTTATTATAATCACCTTCCTAGACCAGGCTCCAGCCAGTCTGCTTGGAACAATTGCACTCCCTCGTAACCTGGTCAGGTCTGCTGTTCTCTCTTTCTGTGTTTACAGCAGCTCTCTTCTATCTTAACAGCACTTATGCTAAAACATATTAGGCTCAAAGTTTTTGGGCTTTTGTGAATTTTACCTTCTTGAATGAAAAATCTAATAGATTTCTCTGGTTTATTTTCTTCTCCAGACTTTTGCCATACGAGTTTTTATCAAAGGATGAAAAAAAATATTACTAGTGTCTTTCAGATCATGAATTAAGAGTGACAAAGTTTAAAATCTTTCCTTTGAATAAAAACAAATTGTGTAAAGGGAGAGACACAAAGCTGAAGCTGAATATAAATACCATTCTCTTCTAAAAAACTGCTGTTAAAAACTTAAATATTTACTTTTAAAATTGTCTTTAAAGTTTGAGGGAAGGTTGATTCTGATGGGCTGTAGTACAGCCCTTACATCATCTTCTTTTTTGAACTGAACCAAAAGAAGTATGCATAGAGTAATCATGTCATATGGTGTCTGTGGCACTGGGTTTGTAAACTCTGTAGCATGAATATACTCAGGTCATGCTGCTTGTTCCCAAGAGTAAAGCAGAAAAGGCATTTAAAAACTATTTGCTTATGTTTGTAGCTTTGGATTGGGAATGAGAAACAGAGAAGCTGTCTGTCTAAAATGTGCTGTTGCAAGCTTTAAAAGTACAGCTAGAAACCAGTAAAATAGTATCCAGTATCTTGAAGTGTTCAATTTTTTTGGTCTGTTACTAAGAAATTTTTACCAAATGCAAAAGTTTGGATTTATTTTCTTTTTTTCTGAAATAAACTCTAAATAATGATATCATATCTTAAATACTCATTTTATTTCTGTTTAAAAATATTTGGATTTTAAGTGCTGAAGTAGAAAATTTCTGGCTCTGGAGATTGATCTTGTCTACATAAGCCAGATAAACTTTGTCTTAAAAAAAATTAATTTTTAGAGGTGAGAAAAGAAACATTAAGCAAACAAGTATTTTTGAGTAGCAATGAATTCATTAATGTTCCACTTAATGACATCTAGATATTAAAAGGATTTTTTCATTAAACAGGAGACATACGGCTCTATTTAAGCTCTGAGAATTTAAATTTTGGTCATTTGGATCTGGTTTTCTTTTGTCTTAGGTCTGATTATTCTGCAACATTTTCTATTATATGCCAAAGCAGATGTTTCATATTGGAATGGAAGTCTTATATTAAGTCTCCAAATGAAGAAATCCTTCAGAACAGTAATCCATGGGGTGTTTTTTGAAATGAAACTTAGTTAAGCTGTAGGCACTTTATTTACAATTTTTCAGGTCTTTGCTGTTCTTGTCCCCGGAAATCTCGGGGAAGATCTTCCTAAAAAGCTTTGGGAGTGCATATTTTGGATAACCTTGTGGGGGAGTATATGATCTTCACCTGTGATGTGGAGAGTTCTGAACCATAGCAAAGTACACTAAAAAATTACTGGAGTTTTGAAATACATCTGCATTGAAAAAGCTCGGTTTCCATTTCCAGGCCTTGGAGAATACGTGTATGAGGGTACTTCCTCCCCAGCCCCTATGATAGTTCACATGCTTGAGCATCAGGAAGCCTTAGGCAAAATTAAGTTTTACAATTTAAAAATTCACTATTTCTGCAAAGCACAAGACTGTTTCAGAGAAAGAAAAATGATTCCAGGGGTGGTTGGTATTTTTATTTCATTTGGGTTTTTCGTATTTCTGGATGTAACAAATACTATTGAAGGCCTGGATGTTTATAAATTTGTGTCCCACTGCTAATTGAAACCTATAGGTTTTCAGT
Organism: Luscinia megarhynchos; assembly: GCA_034336665.1. Lineage (NCBI taxonomy): Eukaryota > Metazoa > Chordata > Aves > Passeriformes > Muscicapidae > Luscinia > Luscinia megarhynchos. The sequence goes on along the minus strand of CM067568.1, from coordinate 30,981,215 downwards.
TTCTCTCAGGTAGGGCAGGCTTGTTTGTATAGATTCTTGTATCTGATACCACATACAATTTTAATGAAACATATTTTTCCCTTTTCAATGTCCTTCCACTTACATCTTCTGTGTTAAGCAGTCTGTTTTCATACCTGTTTCAATGGGAAAAATCAGTGTCACCCCCTCAAATGTGTTGTTTCCTTGCATGAAGTTGAAAACATTTACAGTGTTGGATGGGGTGTTTACTTGTTTTGTTAATCATAGTTTGTTATATAAATTGTGAGGGTTGGAAGTGGCAGGTGAGTGTTGCTTTTTCGGCTGGAGGGAAGTTGGTTTGGGGATTTGTAGCTCGGTTTGTGTGTCTTTGAGAACCATAGCTTCTACTCAGTGAAGTTTTAATCCAGTTTTTATCTCTAGTGGTAAAATTGTGACTGGGTTTGAATTTCCAGTATGAAGTATTATAAATTAATCCCTTTGGAACCAGAAATTCATTGTGATGCTATAAAATCAGACTTGCAGTACTTTTTGTTGATGTTTTGGATGATACTGCGCATTTTGGATGATACTGCACACAAAATAGACTGTTAAAATAGTTGGTGTTAGTGTATTAAAGATCCCCCCCTAAAGAGCTCTCACAACTAGAAAAGTCAGTGTTGTGAGAAGCCTTCATTTTTAACTGCTTTTTTCAAAGAGGAAGCAAGTTTAAAATCATCCAGAGGAACAAAGAACAATTATTTGATGCACCTTGGAACTGCAGAATAATAATTTTTTAATTCCTGCAACAATTTTTTATGCAGACCTACAGGAAGCAGATTCCTTTTTACATTTCTTGTAGGCAGTTTTACCTACATGTTGTTGACCATTTAGGGAGATCTGAGTGGAGATTCAAAAAAAAAAATTTAATGCTGAAGGATTATATATGTGCAGAAAGAATATTATCCTTCTAGAGGCAGAGGTAAAAGGCAAGATTAGTAGAGAGGAGATGTAGGGGGAATAAATCATGAAGGGCAAAAGATAAAAACCTATTTGCTTATGTAATAATTAGACAATGAAACGAGAAAAGGAACACAAAGAATATGTAAGAATAACCTGAGTATTGGTGTGTATATATATATATATATGTATATATATTTATTTTTTTAAGTTTGAGGAGTTTTCTCAGTATAATTGTTTATACTTAAGCTAATTTTACCATACCCTGTGGGGAATCTTACATTTTTTCTTTTTAAAAGCCACATATGTAACAAAACAATCGATTAAAATTCTGAAAGTGTATCAATGAAATGATAGAATATCATTGAAATTTTAGAGTACTGAAATTCCTCGTTCATCTCTCAGTCTGTGTAGGCCTTCATCATCAAATACAGAGACACATTGTCTTGCTGGGAGCTTTTTCTACTGCTATGGGAACAGATCAATGCATCTCCCACCATACTTTCATGTTCACATTGGATTTTTTTTAATCAATAAACACTCAATGTAACAATGTTTCTTAAAATAAGTTTTGCCAGTAAAGTAAATATGCAAATATAGTTTTAAAACCAGACTCTTTGAAGGGGAAAACGATAAGGCTTTCCAATACCTGAAGGGAACCTGCAAAAAAAACTGGAGAGGGATTATTTGACAGAGCATATAGTGATAGGAAGAGGCAGAATGGCTTCAAATTTAAAGAGGGTGGATTTAGATTAGATAGAAGGAAAGAATTCTTTATTGTGAGGGTGGTAAGGCACTGGAACAGGTGGCCCAGAAAAGTGGTGAATGCTCCATTCCTGGAAGTGTTCAAGGCCATTTTGGATGGAGCTGTGAGCAGCCTGGTCTGGTGGAAGGTCTGCCTGCCCATGGCAGGGGGGTTGGAACTAGATGGCCTTGGAGGTTTTTTCAATCTGAACCATTTTATGGTTCTATGTGAAGACTGTGGCTTTGCTTTATAACTGAATGTGCATGTATACCTGTAATGATTTTATAGCCAAATAATTCTGTTAATTATTTACAGTTACTGGTTTTTTTAATAGTTCAACATGAGCCACAAATTAACTTTTTGTCTAGTATAGTTATAAAGATTTTAGGTTTTATTAATTTCATTTTTTTTAAAAGCAATTCTCTTGTATTACTTTCACTTGTCTAGTAGCCTTTCTGGGAGAAATCTGAAAATCTGCCTGAAAGCAGCATGAAGTTAGTCTAGTCCTAAAAGATTTTGTAGATCCTAGTGATCCAGTAAAACTTTTTATCAGCACACAATGCTTTTTGCAGGGGATGTGACCTGTTTCATTTACTGAACATCTACCAAGTCTCTACTGGTTGTTGCAGTTATGAGCTACTTTTCTAGCTATGAGATTTTTGAATAGGAAGATTGACTCAATAAACAAATAGTGTCTTCAACCCATACCACTTAGTGAATACCAACCATACCAACTGATTGTGAATAATTTGGCTGTAATGGAAATGAAGTTAAAATTATATCCTTGTAGCAGTAACAAATTTGAAAAGAGACGTCTATGAATTATGTTTTAGGTAGTTCACAAACACTACCTTTTGTTCTCAAATTTGATATCTTTTCATTGATTTTTTTTTTTTTTTAATGTCATTGATATATTTTCCTTCTGTTTTCTTTCTGAAAGGTGGTCTTGGAATGCACATTAAAGAAAGACCTTGTTTACAACAAAGTTACTCCTACTTTTTACCACTGGAAGATTGATGACAAAAAGTTTGGCCTCACATTTCAAAGTCCTGCTGATGCAAGAGCATTTGATAGAGGTATTCGGAGAGCAGTAGAGGATATTTCTCAAGGTACATGTTTCACATGAAAGACTTGGTGGGATGGAAGAATATTGAGTGTTTACTAAAAAATATGTCAAAGCACTTCGTGTAACATTTACATTGACAGTATTTAAGGATGTGAATTAAACTCTAGTATATTGGGATTTTAATAGTTTTTGAAATAGTACTTCTGGCATTTCTAAAGTGCCGTTCATTCGAGTGTCTTAAATTGTTTCACAAACACTAATAAGGTAATTGCCTGAAACATCCCTACATAATAAAGCATTGCCTCTTTCTTTTAGACATGAAGAAATGGAGGAAGCTGGAATGTTATATTCTCTCACTTGGATCTTAGAAGCTTTTTGCAAGTCCTGTGTTCTTGTAGGATAAGCTGGGAAGTTGAATGATTTTGTGACCTGTTGAGTTCTCTCTTTATCTGCACGTACTCTCAGTTAATAGTTTTATTTTTTATTAACAGCTGAGTTAGTAGTGGTTCTGCATTCACCATAGTTCTGAGGTCAGGTTTTTTTAGGAACAGAAGAATAATTTACTCAGACAGCAATATGGCCAGCTGGTTCTAGAGTTTCACTGAATTAATGGAAACCAGTGAGCAAACTGAAGGATATCATCAAGCCTAGATTCTGAGCTGAAAATAAAATAAATGTATTGCTGGATTGATACAGGGAGGGAAGAGAACAGGTGTCTATTGAATTGAAGGAACATCTCTTTCAGGCTTGTGAAAAGTAATTTTAGGGATTTTATGTGTGTTATCCTACTAATCCTGCTAAGTAAGGACCATGTTTCTGAAGCAGAGTGCTCTTTGACATGCTCTAATGACTGCTTTGGAATTGTGTTGGTATGATCCATATCCCTTCAAGACAAATAATTAGAGAACATGAGAGTCATTTTTTTCTCTTAGAGTTTCACAGTTTCATTTTCTGCTGATTTATAGCAAAATACAACCCTGTGTGCATTCATGCCAACCAAATGTCTGTCTTTAATTTTCAAAATGCCATATTAAAAAGAACATACTCCCTTGCTCCTCACTGCTGATGACACTTTGAAAATGCTTTTATAGGGATGGTGGGAAACGAGAGAGGAGTGTGGCTAGGAATACTCAGTATAGAAAATGCAGAGTGTAGAAATGAATGGTGCCTACTAAATCAACTTGAAATGCAGGGATCTATATGTTAAAAAAGTAAACAAGAATACTTATATCATCATCGCTGGATATTGAGAAATGGTGTAGATTACTGGAAGGAGTAAGTGGTAAATAAGAAGAAAATAACCCTGTCTACTTTTTTTTTCTTTATATGAAGGTTATCCACCCTCCCAAAATGATGTTGAAGTGGCAGAAGACTGCTTTCAAGTGAGTAAATTTTTTAATTATTTGTGCATTTTTTTCTTTTACAAATGTACTCAACAGATTTTGCTCTCATTAGTGAGAATAAGCAAAATAAGATAATTGCAAAATTCAGTTTAATTAAATGAGTTTCAGAAGAATTGTCTCAAACTTATAATATTGTCTGTCCTAAACAAAGTAGTTATTATTTAATCCATAGGATCATTAAGTATCCTGAGTTTAATTTTTAAGTTCAAAATGTCTGTTAAAGTTATGTCCTCTTTGATCTTATTAAGTATGAAATACTGTTCTGGGAGACAGAAAATAGAGAGATAAAGAATCTTTTAATTTGTACATCTTTTGTTTGTTTTCTTAGATTTCACTTTGCAGTGATAAAACATTTCTAACATCAAATGATTGGAGTTGAAAAGATGCTGAGACAATGGTTGAAAGAATCTAGTCCAAACAAAGACAGAAGTTCAGACAATTCTTAAAAGCACTCTGAAGATAAAGTAGTCACTTGTTGAGATTCAAGTTTTTATTGATCCTTTTTTGCACTATTCAATTTGTGTAGGTCATTATCATATCATATACCATAAATACTGTAACACTGATGCATAGCACTGCCTGGTAATATCCAAGAACCTATGTAATTAAAAAGCCAGTATAAAAAATATTATGGTGATATATGTACACACACACAGAGTAAATAACTATAATATAACTGAGTAAATCCTACTTTTGTCTATGTATGCTTGCTATTTTTTCCTTCTTATTTATGGTTTTAGGGAAAGCCATGTCTTCATTCCCACATATATTCAGTTTTCAGAATGCAGAAATTTAAATTAATATGAAGATGGTAAAGAAACAAGTTGACTCCGTGGTCTTAGTGACTATTGAGAAAACTGATAGTGTTGCTAAGTGATTTCTTCTGGGAAACAGTCTTGTCACTTATGCAATAATAAATCCTGTGTCAGTGTAAATAGATCCAGCGTAGAACCTCTAGAATGCAAAATCAAGAAAATTAGCAGCTGACTTTGAAGATATTATGATAGAAGACTGAGAGTCAAGTATTTAGAAAGGGTACTGCAATGCAGTGGCAATACAGAAGTCTCCTGATACCTTTTCATTTTATGGCAGAAGAAATGTATTTCCTTTGTATAAGTGTTGGCTGTGTGACCACCTGTTGTTCTTTACTTGCAGTGCTTTTTTAAAGGCATTTGAAAGTAAAATTGCTATAAATATTAGATATTTCATATTTTAAAAAAAAAAACGAGACTTTGACAGGGTGAAGGAAATATGTGCCAAAGTTAATGCAGTCCTTAATCAGCTCTTAAAAGACTTGCTTAAACATTCTTTGTTGCAAGGATTAATAATTGAACAGTTTCTACAGGCCTAATGAGATTAGAACAAACCAATTACCCTCTTGATTTTGCTGCCTAGTTATTACTTTTCTATATAAGGGTGCCAAAATTGAGGAAAATATCTGAGATTCATTATAGTTACAAATTTTTTTATTGGGAAAGTGGAGAAAAGTGTATTTCCAAGATCTCTTCTATATACATGTGAAATCAATACACCACCTATTTATACATATAAATCTAGGTTTACTTTATATTCCATTTCAAAAAATAATGTATATATTTTTTAAAATGTCTATAAACCAGATATCATATATAAATACTCATGAACAATATATATATATTACAGGTACAAACAATCTTGTGTGGTACAAACGGCTGGCAGAACTATCTTTTATGTTCTATAGAGGAAAACATACTTAGTGACTTCATCACAACTGACATTTCTTAACTGTGGATTTGTGTTGTGGATAGATGTCCTGTTTTCTAGAAGCAAAAAAGCTAGCCAATATCTCTTACCATATCTGCACACCAAAGTGAAATAAGTGATATTAACGTTGCCTATCAATAACAATACCAGAAGGGAGGAAAAAAAAGAAATGCAGAGAAAACTGAATCCACCCTGGTTTAGCTATGCTCCATCTAAATCAGGTTTATATATCAATAACAAAGCTGTAATTGCATGTTATGAGCAGAGTGTAAAAAAAGCTTTACACCATTTTAGTTACAGGCATCAGGTCTGGTCTCCAAGAATACCTTTGAAATACCAAATAGTTCACATTCTCTTTCAAATTAATTCCCTCCCTTCCAAAACTGATACTCTGCTAAGTGATACTGGATACACCAGGGTCTTTTTAACTTGATGCATAAGACCATCATTCTTTAAAGATAACATTTTGAGTATTTGAAAAGTCATGTTGACTTGTCCCCAAATTGTTACTACCTCTATGTAGTTTAATGATTTTTTGTTTCCCTGTTTATTTTATGAGCTCTTTTCCAAAGTCTCTAATAGTATTTTTGAGTGTGTTTTGGAGTATATCTGTGCAATGGTGTTTTGGAGTGTGGATAGAATATTAAAGAGTGTTTTTTTTCTATACTGTTTTAGTCATCTTACAGAGCAGGAATAATATATTTAATAGTAGAATCCTGTATTTGAGGTATAAACGTGTTTAGAATTAGTATTTAGTTTGTACATAAATTTCATTAACCATGGCTTGTTTTGTTGTTTGGTTTTTTTAATGAAGATGACTAGATGATGGAGAAAACTTATGAAGCATGTTTTATAAGTTATTTTACTAGCTGGCTGTATTTGGTGCTGCAGAGAGCAAATAAAATGATCCAAAGAAGATTAAAAATTATCATCTCAGTGTAAAATCTCAATACTTCCTTGTAATAAGTATTATCACATTTTATAGGAGTAGTTAGCAGAAATAGTGATTGTCCAAAAGTTGTATGTTCATATTTTAAATGTAAATCCAAAGCCTGAACCCTTGTCTTTTGCCTTCTAGGCTAGCAAGTGGCTTGCTCCCTTATACCTTGGTTCACTAAATTTTTGATTTTTTAATTTGCATTTTGTAAATAAAATCTCCCAGAGAAAGCATTATTTTTGCTGAAGATCAAGTTTATCATTTTAAGAAGACATAGCTTCATTATAGTTTCTTTAGCCTCTCTGTTGTTTACAAATAATGTTAAAATCCTAGTATTAAAATAATATGATCATTTAGGGGTTTTCATGGTTACTTAAATTATTGCAATTATTTTTAATTGTTTAATTAACTTATTAGCTGCAAATTGTTCATATCATCAAGTAAGCCCTAGTCTTACAAGATTCATTTCAAACGGAAATACACAAATGAGTTAAGGCAGAGCTATCTGACTTTCTGTAATGTTGGTAAATGGAAGCTGGAAAAGTATATGTACTTAATGTGGAAATATGCATTGGGAATTTGTTTTTTAGGAAGTTTAGATATTACTGATACAAAACCTTGCATCTTGAATGTAGTAAATGATCAGCTTGAGTAAGTCAGTTTGCTTGTTTGTTAAAGGACCTTGCTCAGGTTCTTTTCCTCTACCAAATATAAACAACTTGCAATAAAACTCACCTAGCTTAACTGAAAAAAACAACAAAAAAGTCTTTTTAGAAGCAAATCTAAATTAAATCTAGAGCTCATACAATTAAAATTGGTTTTGTGGAGGTTTTAGATCCTCTAATGCATAAGTCTAGCTTTTGTGAACTGAAAAATAGAGTAGTTGAGCTTTACTTCCTTTCAGTTTTTGTTGATTCAGCCATATTGGTGTTATTTATAGGCAACCAACACATTTTAACAGTTTTGAAGTAATAAGAATTGGATCACTTATACTTTTGAGTTTCTTACTACTGGCAGAAGAAAACTGTAGACTGATAAATTTTAAGCAGAAAATAAAAAGTTTGGCTTATTCCTTCAGAAGTAAGCACATTGGACTTTTTGTTAACAGGAAGGTGGAAAGGCCTGCAACTTACACGCCTCTCAAGTGGTTTTGGTGCAGGCAGGGAAGACATTAATTGTTCATGTGCAGCTCTGTAAATACACTATTTGGTGACCTCTTCATAAGGGCCTTCAATGACCACTCAATTTATTATGCCTCTAGCAAAATGTTTGCAGAAGCTTTATTTTACAAAACTAACATTACGACTTGTAAGGAAATAAGAAATAATTTACCCTTGACACATTCTAATTTTTATGGATAAGACAATACTACATGGTGAAACACTAAAGATTAGAAGTATTTTGTGCAGTTGATAAATTGCTTAGGTCCAGTTCTTAGAACTAATAGTAGTACTGATTCGTATTATCAATTTCAAATAAATATTCATATATTGTGCTAAATAATTTTGGTTTATTAAGCTTTTTTTTTTTGTTGGAGTTGTATATAAAAAACAGGAAGGAATTATATTTTTTTTCCTCACCATGTTCCTAGCAGTATCCTTACATGTAGTGTTCTCTATCTATTCAGGTGGAAAAGCCTTTGCAGAAAGAGGCATATCAAATGTCTTCTTTTTTAGTTTAAACTGGACAAAATATTAAGAGTAATCTAGGTAATATTTCAGCCTATGTCAGAAAATAATATTGCTCCATCAGTCTCAGAAATAGCCAAAGCAGAAAGAAGTCATTCAGATGTTTTTTAAACCTGTATCATTTATTCAGAACTAAAAAATTAAGGAAAAAGCATTTAAACATTTCTTGTGTTGTTAGCACCAAAAGCAGATTTTCGGGCCTCATGGGAAGTAAATGCAGGAATTGGGATGCAGCGGAAATGTGGTGTCTCAACCATCCTTCTGTGTAATCATTAAACTTACTTAGAGGAGGACATTTTTAACAATGTTTGCAGAACAATGTTGAATTCTCTCCCAGACTTAACTCTGGCAAAGTGGGAGAAGTAAGGAGAGAAAATTTGAAGAACAAGAGAAGCTCAGTCTGGTTTTCATTTTCTCTACAGCTGTCATCTGGCTTTGAATTCTGCTGGAGAGCTACAGCTGGAGTCATTTTATTGCTTTACCCAGCATCCTTTTGCTTGTGCGCACAGAAATGTTTTAGTAGTCTTGGAAAAAAAATTCAGAGTATCTCTTAGCAACCATAGGACAGTAATTATTATACCAGCAGCTGGGAGCAAACCAGATTTCCGTTGTGCATTAAAAACTGGCGTAGGTTACTTTACAGATGATACTGAATAACCTATGCCAGTACTGTACTTTGCAGGCTGTGGTCAAAGAATATTGAATGTGGGCGGTGTAATTGCTTTGGACAGTAGAAAAGAAGAATGTGTGCATCTGTGTTAGTGTGTGATACTCTGTATATGTTCTTGTGGAAAACTTTATCTGTTTGCTTCTTACTTAAATGCATATTCAACACAGCACCATTTTTGTTTCTAGGTCTTCTTACTTCAGATTGTCAGTGTTCCCATTATAAATATGAATTTTCAGGTGTTTATGACCTTGTAATAAAACATCGCATTGGAGCAGAAAGTGTTGTCCAAGGAAAAGGTTTTTGGATACTAATAAATGGGGTTTGACTGTATCAAAACTACAGTTTAATTAAAAGCAGAGTTCAGCATGTTCATCTGTCATTTCTGTAACTCAGCATAGTGAATGTCTATTGGCTAAAGAACTGACATGATTGCTTTTCATTTTAATACCAGAAGTCAGTCTGTGTCCACTTACTTGTAGTGTATAGGTTGGTAAGCTGAGCATTGTGCTTTCAGAAATGCTGTCTAGTGAGTTCTTGCCTTACAAAAGGTCCCATGCTTTTCTCTGTCTGCTGCCACCCCGAAATTTGTCCTTGAAGTCAATTAGTTTGAATTGTGGTATCTCTGTTGGAATTTTCTGAAAGCATTCTTTGATAATTGCTGCATATAGGGCACAAAGGTTTGCTTTAAGATTAAGGTTTGGGTTTTGTGCATCATCTGGCACTGTTAGTTAGCACAGTAAGAGAGATCTGTGCCTGTGTCCTTCATTAGATGGAGCCTTCCTTGACTGCCAAGGGGAGTACTTGTGTCTGCCTGTGTGAGCATGTGCATGTGTCCTTTTTCCTCTGTTGTGTAGATAGCTTATTTTTAAAGAAGAAAGGTGTGAATCACCTGCAGGGGCAGAAAATAATGGAGACTGCTGCAAATCTCACCCAGGGATAAAGACTGGCTTGTGGGTAGTATGTGTTTTTTCCTTGGGAAGGAAGGAGTAGAAGTTTTGCACTTTGCTCCCTTCTCCCTAGACCACTCAGATTTATAATAACCAGGAGAAGGGGAAAGGAGGGAAGGGGATGCTTATCACTGTGGTTTCTGTAAAATGGCTTCTAGCTGTTAGTTTAAATACTTGTAATAATTTTCAACACTGCTTAAACCAAAAATGGTCGTAGGCATTTCTTCCTCATTTTGAATACAGCTCTTCTGTGGTCTGAGCCACTGTTTTGGAAGCTTTTTATGTCATTGAGCAATGTATCTGCAGGAGTACCTCCTGCTATGAAGATGTTGCTATTGCACTAGTATTTTATGCTTTTTGCTCTTAAAATAGGTATACGTATATAAAGTCTAATTGTTGCCAGTCATTCCAGTATTTCTGTTATACCCCTTTTCCAACAGCGTTTGACCAGAAAATTTAATTTTGAAAATAACAGCATCAATAACTTTGTGGTTCTGTCATGCTCAAGAATCTGAAAGTAGTACTTCTTTTTGGCGTTTTGCCTGTCTTCAAAATTTTTCAGGGGAACTTTAACCTGATTGAGTGAGCTTCTGTCTTTCTTGGGGTGTATGCTCTCTAGTATTAATTACACTGATCATGAATTAATTACTAAATTTAATGTTTCCCACAAGGTGCTTCTGAAACAATATATAAATTCTTAGTGATGGGATGATTTTCTTTCTCCTACAAAATCAGCTACAGACCAGCTACTTCATGTTGTCTAGATGTTTTAGAACTTGATACATTAGGCTTTTATTAATGTAATCCTGTAATGAGTTCCTCAAGTATTTTGATAAGTGAAAACTAATGATTTTGAGTTAATACTTAACCTGCCAAAACTTTAGGTTTGCCTTTGCCTCAGTGTTTTTCTGTAGTATTTTTATTCTTTTCCTCTAAATGTTTTCTTGATACATACAAATCCTTATTATAAAGCTGAAACATTCTCATTGCTGGAAGCTGGATGATGCCAGAATTTTCTGTGTTATCCATGATGACAGCCAGTTAACTTTACAAACAAAACATACACTGCATTTTTGGGGGCCCAGTGGAATTTGTATCAAAATGCTCTGCTGTATCTTAAGTATGTCCCAGTCAGTCAAGCTTAAAGAATGAGAACTGTTTGTTTTTCAATTCATTTCAGAAATTGAATCATCTTACAAGCCAGTAAGTTCCACCCAAACATACTTCCTTCTGAATGGCACAGCTCCTGCAGCTATCTCATCATATATTGCTTCGTGGTCTCATTTTTGTATCAAATTGCCTGATACAACTGTAATTGTGAAAAGACAGTCATTGCATTTTTAATGCACACTTCCTGCAATGAGATATTTTAATTGGGCCAGTATAGGTTAAAATTTACTTTCTCTTCCTTTCCAGCTGATTTTGCTTTAATTTATTAAAAGATCTGTTTAGCTTTTGCCTTATTAGTCTCAAAACTTTTTTTTCTCCCATTGTGTTTTTGTAAATACTGGTAGCCTTGTGGGTAGTTAGATAAAACATCATCTCAGAGACAAGTTAATCTCTACTTCCTTAAAGAAGTCTGATTTAGCAACTGTATTTCAAAGGAATGTATCCAAGTTGTATAGTGTCTGCAGAGAAATTCTGTATTTACCAAGGCTGACTCAAAGTAAAGAAAATACTTGCCTACTTCTAAATGCTTTCAAAAATGTGCATTTAAGAATACTTGTGTTTATAGATACCTCTAACACATTATATAGGATATTAATACATTTATGTATGAACTTGTTTGGTTTGGTGTTGTTTTTATATAAATGCAAAAATCATTTCAAGGGAGTTCTTATGTGTTCTAGACTGCTCAAGAAAATACATCAGGTTCACTAATGAAAGATCACCCTTTTCAACATGAAACTGTAGTAACCAGTGAAACCTACAACAGTGCAAATTTAAGGCCTTCAACATTTGAGGATTTCAACACCAGGAGAGCCTGTTTACCAAGCCAACCTAACCAGGTAAGAACACCAATAAAAGAAGCCGTCCTTACTTTGCTTGCTGTATTAATGGCACAGTATGTAGTTTCTGACAAGAAATCACTGTGTTCCAAGTCCACATACTCTCAACTTCTTGAAATGTTCAATATAAACTTTGCAGCTGAAATATTATAGCATTATTATGGCAGAGGTAAAGCTTTGTGAAGGTATTTACCTATCTTTGTAGTGCACCAGACTACATGAGTAAATCTTTAATTTTTTTTGAAGTCATGGTTTTGTATTGCAGATTTCAGTATCTACAGTCTTTAAAAGCTGTTTAATTTTTTTCAGAAAATGTTAATTGGTTATTAGCTCAGTCTTGGTTACATGTATATTGATACTGTTTTGCTTAGAAATATTGAAAAGTATCTTTACAGCACATCCAAGGCATCAATTTTACAGTAGGGCACTTCTGCTAAATATTTTTATTGAAACATTGCTTGTGCTTTCTAAATGCCTATTTAAACTAAAGTACTCTGTTTTGGAAAATATATATATCAGTTATGTATGAAAAGTGTTCAGCCATTGGTACAGCTTTTCTTTTAGCACTATACATTTTACTTTTTTTCTAAAGCTGAAAGAACTGACACTTTTCATAGACTAGAGAAGTAGTCTTAGTAAGTTGGACTATAATTAATTTGGTGGTTTTATATCTAGAACCAACTACATAGGAAGGCTTTAGAATATGCTGAATATCAGAAGTCAAAGTAGAATGCAAATTCAAGTAGTTCTGAAGACTTACCAAAAAATATCTCTGCTGCTTGAAATAAAGCTTTTTAGTACCTTCAGTTATTTTTGCAGAGAAAAATAGGATTGTACTTAAGACCTATATCAGCTACTCTTAAACTGCTTTATTGGGCAAAAGAAGCAAGCAGGGTCATCTGGAGAGCTAAGAACCTTGAAATTATTAATTTTTCATCTTTAATCATTGATCAACTCCAATTATCTCTTCCTATAAATCACCTCATATTTTCTTGCAAAGAGAATTGTAAATATTTTTTTAGAATAGAATGCCTGGGTTCTTAGGTTGGTTATTGCTGCTAATATTTAATGGCTACAGTAAGTAGTGATGTCCTGTTAGTCTTGCCTGCATTTAAAGAAAAGTGCTGTAGCTTAAATACCTGTATGTTTCAAAAGCATGTATAAAATCATCTACTGAGAAAGTGATAATTTAGGTTGTGTTAATCAGTGTCTGATAGACATTAAATAGAAATTTCTTTCAAATGACAATGTTAGAATTCAGTTCTTGAAAAGTGAAGTTATGGGGGATTCCATGAAAATTTAAGTAGATATTCTTTAAAATACTGTTCTCATATTATAGCACCTGCAAGCAGCAGACACACTCTGGTTTTTGCATGGTTTTGCATGCATTTAGACGTAGACAGGTCACCAAACCCTCACATTCTGTATGTGCACAAACTGCACTGGCTCTGCTAAACTCCATGCATGTGACCAGGTGACACAGCCAATCTTGAGCCAATTGCTGAGTTTGTTTCAATTTTGTGTAAATAAGTTTGAACACTCTTACTTAAGAGCGTGTTCATAAGTTGAATAGCTCAAGAAGTACATGCTCCAGTTAAAAAAGTGGTTAATGACAGTTCAGATTTGATTGTAATATTTTGACTGTTAGTAAAAAAAAAACACTCAAGTCCTTCAGCCTTCCAGCTTCTGATACAGGGATGTGTGTTAAACTTAGTACTTTGTGATGATGTAGGCAGCTGCTGGTGTCTTCATTTTGAGAAGTTGCAAGGTGACCAAAATCAAGTGTCTCTCTCTAAGGAGAAACAGCAAAGGCCACAGTACCAAGGAAGTGACTGTGTCTTGTTTAAAGGCGCACCCCTTCAAGTAAGGTGCCGTACTTGTGTGTTCAGTTGTGCCAGCAAAAATTCTCTGCCTAATTTCCAGTTGGCTAATCATATTCAGAATCGGATTCTCTGTGGAATTTCAGTTTGCTGTAACATTCTTCCTCCCTTCCTAAATTTTCATGTACTTCATGCATTCACATAGGTCCCAGTGAGTAACCTCTTTCCAGCATTTCTCCAGTTTGCTTATTTTTCAGCATGATCTGCTCGAAAAATATTTCTTAATATGAGTGCCATAAAGAATGTAGTGGTGCCTTATTTGTAACATGCCAGTTAAGCATTTTTAGGTGTTGGGCTCAAAACTTGAAAAAAATAAATGTGCTCTATGTATGTGATGTGTTCTGCTCAAATAGCCTTCAAAGTCTAAGGAGAGGTCACATTCTACAATTGTTAGTATTTGTAGTGATCTTTAATGGCTATTAGCTGTCTGAGGAATGGGATGTTGAGGATGGTTTTTTTATATTGAGTTTTTAGGTTTTTTTCTTTTAAACAATGAGTTTTATTTACTGTCTTAAGTGCATGCATAATATTCTATGTGGGCAGTGGGGTAAGGATCTTTTATGCCTGTAACATATGGAATTCTAATTACTTTTGTGGCTTTTTTTCTTAAATAAATTTATGCTGTAAAATGTTCAAATAAGCCAATTAGCCATAGTTAGTTATTTTTGCTAAACAATAGATTCTTACTCTTGTTTGAAAACAGAATAGGGCTGAGAAGCAGTCTGCTTTTATAAGCAAAGGGGAAGCCTAACTGCTTGCATAGGAGCCCAGGGAAGTATGGAAGAGAAGCAATGTTAGCTGAATAGGATATAACCTTTCTTCTCCCTGTATCCTTGAAACCTTGTGGAAGTTCAACTATGTGGCTTGGAGCCAAGAAAGCAAAATTGTTCTTGTTAGCATACTCCAGTTGAAAGTCCCAGGGCAAAGCATCTCTAATTACAGTTCTGTACTCATCACACAAGGATTGTTGAGCAGGGAAGTGATGGTTAGAGCAGGCTACAGATATTCTTACATAATCAGAAGATAGCATATTTTAAGAAGCTCTTCCTTCCTCTTTTCCAGCTGCCTTCCCTTTTCCCTTCTCTGTCTCCTACCCCAAAACCAGGACACGCAGACGTCAGCGCAGTGGGAGCATAGACACATGAAAAGTCACATAGAACTGTTTTAACCTAAAACCTCATCTTCAGTAGTTTCACACACTGCAACAGATTAGGAACATGCTGTTCAATTGTTGTACTTGACTATGGAATGGTGACACATTAATTCTCAGTAATTTGAGTACTAATAAGGTAAACCCTCTCAAAGCCACAATACTGATGCCAAAGATTGTTCCTAAGTAATTCATGATTCTGGAAGAATTTGTAAGACTAATAGGTTAGGGAGTGGAAGGGTTTTTTGCCTTTTCTGAGAGGTGGTTTACAGGCTGTGTACTTGATAGAGAAAAAGGCAGAATTTGACTTGAAGCCCACTCATAATCTGGCTCTGATTATAATAGCCCTACAGTGTAGGAAAATAATTGCCACCTGTAAGGTAGAAATACTGAGGCATAGTGAGACCCTTGCTTTTTTGCTGCACTGTCTGCTATTTTCAGGAGCCACTTTTATACACATGTTCTAAATTTTTATCCTGACATTATTTGCACCTTTTCTTGCCAATCACTTGTAATGTGATTTCAGTAACATTCAGTGGTAATCCACTATTTTACACTTAGATATCTAAGGTCTGCAGTATTTCAGTTTGGGTGATTCTCTGAATTTTGTCATCTTTCACAACTTTTTCATGCCCTCATGCCCTTTCATTGTAAGGTGGAAAAAACAAGAACTCTTGATAATTTCTCTGCTGGTTTTCTATGTGTTTAGCACATTCCTTATTACTTGCCATTTTAAGGAAAAGGTCTTAAATTACGGTCAGTTCATTACAAACTGAGAATTTAAGAAGTACTTTGGATCTTTGCCTGCCAGTGCCCTAACTAATCAATTTAAGTACTGTATATTAGCTAAGGGGAGACACATTCAAAAGATGCTGTTATTGATTGATTGTTATACTGAATGTTATTCTTCATACTGCAAAATCCTTATCTAGAACACAGCTTTGATAATGTTACCAGTATTCAATACTCTTATTATAAATTGGAGAGAGTTTGAAAACTTAGAGCAGGAATTAAGGAAAGCTTCTCCTGGGTAAAAGAATAGTGAATATATTGGGGAGTTAGTCCTAAAGCAGCAGATCATCACATAAAATCAGCACATAAGGCATAATTAATCTATGGAATTATTTTCCACTTTAAGATGTTAACACTCTAATTTTTAGCATAATTCACAGAGCAGCATCAAGTTTTATGCGGATACCAAAATACCCAAAGCTCTTATGAGACACTAAAAAGTCAGGAAAGAATACTAAAGCTCATAGACCTAATACCCTGCAGAAGACTCATTATTATGGGGATTCTTATAAATTGTAATAGTGAGAAAATAATCTGAATTTTTTATCTTCAGGCAGCAAGAGAAAAAATGTTGATTTTTTTAGTTTTCTAATCTAAGTTGTACATTGTAGGTGGACATAAATTTGGGACTTCACCAAAGTAAACTTCTCTTACTTTGCCATTTCAGGTCCCACTGAAGTCAATCAGGCATGTTAGTTTTCAGGACGAAGATGAAATTGTCAGAATAAACCCTCGTGACATTTTGATACGTCGTTATGCAGACTACAGGCATCCTGACATGTGGAAGAATGACCTGGAGAGGGATGACGCAGACTCAAATATACCATTTTCTAAATCAGACAGTAAAAAATCTGACTATTTATACCCATGTGGGGATGGAACTAAGTTGAATTCCCTGAAAGACTCAAAGAGTTCTGTGGTATTTAAAACTCAGCCTTCCTCATCAAAATTTAAAAACTCGAAAAGAAGAAAAGAGGATGGTGAGCGTTCCCGCTGTATATACTGCCAGGAAAGGTTTAATCATGAAGATAATGGCAGAGGAAAATGTCAAGATGCGCCAGATCCTATTAAAAGATGTATCTACCAAGTTAGTTGCATGCTTTGCGCAGAGAGCATGCTGTATCACTGCATGTCAGACTCTGAAGGAGATTTCTCTGATCCTTGCTCGTGTGACACTAGTGATGACAAGTTCTGCTTACGCTGGTTAGCACTGGTGGCACTCTCGTTCATTGCTCCATGTATGTGCTGCTACCTCCCCTTGAGAGCATGCCATCACTGTGGTGAGGTGTGTGGGTGCTGTGGAGGAAAGCATAAAGCTGCGGGATGAATCAGTCTTGTGCCAAACAGAGCTGAAAAATCTTTGTTTCCAGGAAGCATCTAACTTGGATTTGTGGAAGCTTTTTGGCAAGCTGAAGGGAATCTTCTTTCATGTAAGAGATGCTTGATGTGGAGGAAGCAACAAGACTTGTCAGACCTTGGCATTTTACAAGTGCTAGCCACGCCTAACTATTTCCTTTGAGTGCGTGGCATTTGTTGCAAGTTGTGAAGGAGATTTTGCAAAGGAAAGCCTGTTCTTATTATTGGCTATAAAATGAGTATATAAACTATGATTATACTAAAAGGGATTAACTTTTGCCACTTTGTACATTCATGGTTTAGGTGAGGGGGCTCTTTTAAAAGGATTAAAACTTATCTGAGGGGAAATTTTAACTAAAAGTGCACTAGTGACAGTTGATTTAAGATTAAGAAAAGTTAATACTCAGCAAATGAGAAATGAAACTGATTTTAAGTGCAACTAAATCACTTATTAATAGTTTTTTGGAAGCAACTTTATGTATAAATAACAAATGTTTATATTTAACTAAATGTGTAAGGTACGAATTATTACATGTTAAACTTTCCTTCCCTCTGATATAGTAGGTATGGACCATATCTACTGTCACATTCCATGGTAGTATTTTAAATAGTTAATTTAGTTGCATTTTTATTCCAGATGGACAAATTGATATTTTCAGTCCTGGTTCCCTTCAGCTACAGTTTGTGTTGAGTTGTATCCATGCATTCTGATAATCTAAAAACCTTTAAAATATTAATTATTCTAGTCTTGAGTGACCAATATTTTTTTTGTTAAGCACAGATGTAATTGTCTAAAATGTTCTTGTTAGAACATAACATTTATTTTTATATATAAATGACTTTGATTTCAACATAATAGCAAAAAGGATGTTGTTTCTGTTGTTCAACCAGCAAGTTGTTTTCTTTTGGGATATCCTCCAAAAATACTTTCTTGCATATTCAAATGTTCATTAAGCAAAAGGTACATTAAGGCAGTTGTAACAAATTGTCATCAGTGTTCTTGTTTATCCTTCTGTTAAACTAGGATCCTGTTCAGCTGTTTATCAAGTACTATGATTAAAACAAAAGATTAATAACAAAAGTGAAATTGTTTTCATTATTTTGAACCACAACTTTTTCTAATTTGAACGGGCAAGAACAAAAGTACTGTGTGTTTTGTTCAAAAAGAACAACAAAAGACTTATCTTGAGAAATAAATTACAGCCCAGGCAAAACTGAGTGACCTTCTTAATTGGGGAAATTTGAGGGCGGGGCTGGGGAGGGAGGCTGGAGAGTGAGTGTGTGTATGTATTTGTATGAGTGCTGGTATACTGTGCATGGCATTTCTTATGGTTTTGTACTTAGCCTAATTTTCAGGTAAGAACCAATTAACCCACAGAGAATTTTTAAAAGCATTATATGTTGTGCTGTGTTATGAAATAAGAATCATTTACTTCTTACTAAAAACATGTAAAACACTAAAAACAGTCATAATTCATTAGCAAAGGTGCCTGTTTGACATCTTGGCTGAGTGGGACTCATTATCTTTAGTATAGCCTTGTTATTAAACACAGAATCAAATTATTTTAATTTTAAAAATGCATTACTTATCTTCTCACTTTTCTTCAGTATCTTTTTTTGTAATTTTTTTCTGCATGTATCAAGCCCCTTCATTTTCCTTTGTAGCCCAGAAGTGAAATGAGCAAATGTATATAACTATCTGTCTGTAAAATACTTTTTAAAAGAAAACATTTATATTTATATTACAGCTTGAATTGACCACCTTGTGTACATAGATCATCTCAAAGTATTATTTCACATTGAAAAAGACAACAAATATCTTGATAACTATAGAAGTTATGGAAGAGCTTCTAGTTTTGTATTAAGAGTTGATTGGATAGCTGAAGTCCAAGAATATGACATGGTGGCAGCAGTCTTGGGTTTTCTTATTTACGTATTTGAAAGCTGCTACTCTGGTTGGTTTTCATGTTTCACACATTTTCAGCTAAACTTGGTTGCCTAGAATAAATAGACTGTTACCTTTAAAATCAACTTTCATTAAAAAATGGTGATGTTTTTCTAGTGAATGAGAGGAATTTAATATTTGTAAGTGCTAGGTTCCAATTCAAGGTAGAGAGGTATGAACAACCTAAGAAAAGAACTTGCTGGCTGTATAAGAATATGCTATATAATAATATTGTATATATATTTCAGAAAGAAATTAGTTTTAGCAATTTTCTCTGAGCACTATACAACATAGTGAAGCTCCTGGTCCTGTACTGTATTTTATATAACACATAAACTTCAATATTTTTATCAAATGTGTGCATTAATATTTTCACCTTGCATTTAACTACTTAGCTGCTGAAATGTTTTCACCTTTTGCTTTTCTCTTTGAAGACTTGTATCATCTAAAGGCAGTTACTGAATGGGCCCATGCTTGCTTGTTCCTGTTGTGCTGCAAGTGGCAGGCAGCTTGCCTGGTTTGGGAGACCAAAGGAATGCAAAGATCCAAGGTTGCATAAGGATTGGTTTTAGCTGCATGCACGTGTACTTTTTCTCTGGTGCTAGGGGTCTTACCCACTGTTACAATTAGGAGATGAGCAGTGGAAGGTAGACATACAGCAAACCCTTTCCAGATCAGCTTGTTGCATCCATACATCATCTGGCTTCGGCAGCACATAACATCCATTCTGTCTCTTCTGAAATACTTTCTTGAGCATTTGGAGATTTCTTCCCCGGTCTGTAATCCTTAACGTCGGAGCTGTAGTTTGTCAGGCATGTAGTAGCAGAGCTTTGTGTTGCTTGTTTCCGAGCCTTTGGAAACGGCCACTGAATATTAAGTCCCTCGCTCGTTGAAAGCCTCGGTTACCGTGAAAATTGTTTCCCCTTGGAATGGGGGAAGTTAAGGGAGAGCGGCGCTCGGGCACCATCTACTGGGGGAAAGCTGGGCAGCCTGCAGGCACAGCTCCTGCTGGCACCGACTGAGCGGGCTATCCGCTCACGGCTTAGGGTGCACCCTTAGGTTTTGCTGCAGCCACGAATTTACGGAATAGTCACTTGCAATCTGGCTGGGATACTTTAGCTCACCATGTCTCTTAAGTTTCATTATTAATACTGAAGTAAAAATGCTTTAACCATATATTTTATTAGGTTTAAAATTGTGGTGATGGCCTGTTACAGGAGCATAAGAACCAGGAATGAAATTAAAATTCTTTTGATTGTGTCATTGGGCTTAGAAGAAAGGGGTTTTATTCTTTTTTTATTATGATGATTATTTTATTAATTTCCCCTCTCAAAGTTCTTCCCACAGCAAAGTGATGGAGTTTTGATGCTCATGCGGAGGGAATTTGGCCTTTTGGTTTGTGATACAAATCAAGTTGTGAGTATGCACAGGTGGGTGTGTGCTCTTGCACATGAAATTCAGTAGCTGTGAAGGATATACCTACAGCTGTGTGCATGGTTAAAGCAATACCTAATAATAATCTCCAATTATTATGGTAACTGTTTAGTAAACAGCATGATGTTATAGAAGCAATGTTTCAGTCTTAACCAATGCAGTTTTCTCTAGAGAAGCAAAGGTATTTTGAAGAATGCCTTAATTGTGCATGTTGGAATATAACATTCCCATTTTGGATGAGTTCTCTTCAGTGTGTACCTGGAGGATAACGTTGAACACTTGTGTAAATAATGCCCAGGTTTAAATTAGACTTTAAATCTTTTCCAAGCTTATGGCACAACGTGCAGCCAGTACAGCTATATATTCATATTAGTAACATGAAGATCAGGATTGCTGGCTGGCAACAAAAACAAGAACTTTAAAAAGATGCCTTATGGTACTATTAGTCCAGCAGCTGGGTGGATTAAACTTGTTTACTTTGGTGCATTTAAATATAAAGACGGGTTGAGGGGGCTGTTGGGTTTTCATTTTGGGTTTGGTTTTTTTTCTTCCTCTGAAAGCTTCCCTTAATTGTAAAAGTTGTGGTTCGTTAAAGAAATCAATACATATGGTAAAAAAGCAGCCTTCATGTTTAAAGCTGCAGTATAAGCTGTTTTCCTTCTTTTGCTTGGTGCCATTTGCTTTTCACCCTAATGACCTCCAAGTGCCTCATGTGTATATTGTTTCCATTAAACCTCAACTGCTATTTGCATCTACTAAATTATGTATAATTTAATTAATTCATCCCATAGGTGTTTGCTTAAAGAATATGAATATAGCTTGTTATTTTGAGTATATAATGTAAATATGTCTTTAAGTTTGGAACTGGTTTGTTACATCATATCCTTGTAAGTTGACATAGTAGATAGCACCATAAAAATTGTTTCAATGTTTTTCCTGTAATTACCTGATTAAAACTATCTTGAAAAAAATAACATGTTTTCCATTCTGTGTTGGGATTGCTCAGAACAGTGTAAATGAAATGAAATGTTGTAGCTCAAGAATAGAATTAAAAGAAGTAAATAAATACAGTTATTACCAGCACCATTCATTGTAGGAACCACTTTTAAGAGCTGATAAAATGTTTTAAAGAAAAGTGGGCTTATACCAGTTTGCTTTGTATGCACAGCAGTACTCATTGACATCATGCTGAGGAGGTCAAGATTCCTTTACATAAAACATATATATCTGAGTTCCCACTTGACCCCACCACAAAAATGCATATCTCTGAATATAATTCTAAGCTTTGAATAAGTTACAGAATAAGATACACACCAGAAAAGGAAGGGAAACTAATCAGTCCATGAAGAAAAATGAACGAGTAGAATCTGTGAGACTGGAATTTGAAAGTTCAGTGATCAGGGTTTAGGATAGATTATTTTATATTGCCTCTAGGTTTTACAAATGCTTTCTTATTGGTTACAGCCAATAAAATAATTCTTCCTGTTCATTTGATCAGTTGCTAACTTGAAGAATTTTTATTGCCAGGTGTAAATGTTACATGGACTATAAAGTGTAGATACTTGAGCTTTTAATTGATGATGTGAAAATGCACCTCTACCAGAGAAATGAAACAGACAAATTAAGTGAACGGCAAATAAAGTGAGGAGTTAGTAGACAAAACTATAGAACTATGTGAAAAATGCATATGAGGAAAGTAGTTCAGCGTTAAACATGATTTCATACAATTTAGAAACCTAGTCTTACATTTCAGACAAATCTACCTTAATGTCATGGTTAATGCACAATCTTCTGGGTTTGAACAAGAAAAAAAGGATAGGTAATGGGTCCTTGTTCTTTTCTTTTTCTTGTTCTTTTTTTCTCGTTCTTTTTTTCTCATTCTTTTTCTTAGTTTGTGTTTTTTTATTTTGTGGGTTTTGTGGTGGTGGGTTTTGTGGGGGTTCTCTGTTTCTTCTCCTTTTTTTCTTGTTCTTTTTTTCTTTGCAGCTGAGTCAAACTCAGTTGCTGGAGTTCATAGAGCTGGTGGCCAGTTTCTAAAGAGAATTCACAAAAATATCCAAGTCGTTGAGCAATTAATACTCACCCCATTGTATCACTGTTTCCTGAAGCTTTTGGCTTACTGTCATGGATCACTATAGGATCCTGTGCCAGAACAGAAAGACTTCAATCTGTAGGACTGTATCATCACTTCCATAATTGGAGAACACGAGCTGTAATTAAACAGTTTGGAAACAGACATAACGAGTAAATGAATGACAATAAAAAATAATCCACATTTTATACCTTTAATTTGAGATTGGACAGTGTGTATACGCACGCAATGGGATCTGACTTAATTGTGCCTTGAGTAATACATACTGTGAATCGCTATCAATACTTGGTTTCACCTAGAAGAAAAAGGAAAAAAAGAGAAGTCAGTTCTTCAAGAAACTTGTATCTCTAGATATCCATGTCAGGGGTTTAGGAATATTTGAGAAAATAATGTCTTTGACAGAATAAGCTTCTCAGATTAATTGTGATTTCAGCTAAGTGGTGGTTTGGCAGACTCCAGGCACATCTCAGTACCTACCAAATTATATCCGATGTTTTTAGCAATATGCAATTATCTATGTCAGTTCAAGGTAATGCATAGGAACAGTTATTTCATGTTTGGCATTTGCTGCTTTTTTATTTTTTAAACCACCAACAAAAACCTCTTCTGCATTCTGATTTTGAGTAATACAAATCAGGGCAAATAAGCTAACCAAATAATAACTGTTTCAAAGAAGAGGAGACACCCTTCTAAATGTAGACTCAGTACTGATCAATCAAATCTGTTTCTGTGGTTAGTGATAAAAGTAGCTCTAAGAAAGCCTGTTAAGATGATTAAACTTACTGTTGTATGTAAAACTGGCTTTGAGTTATGGGCTTATCTTCCTCACTCCAATATTGTAACCTGCCAAACCACTCCTGTATGAGCTCTCTCCTTCCAGTACTACATTTGTAGGATACCAATCTATTTACACCTGACCCCTCCTAGCCCTCTGTGTAAGTAACTTGCCATTTTGTATCCCGTGTAAACAAGTGGTGTAGTGAACTGCTTCTTCCAAACTGAAAATATGAGAATATTGTTTCTGAAGTTGAAGGGGGTTCTGCAAACATACTGCTGCTGTCAGCAGCTATCACTGCCCTTCGCTGGAGCTGGCTGTCTCTTTGTACCTGGCAATGTGTGTAGGTGCTTTTCTGTTGCTTGTACTGCCTGTGAGGGAAGTGTTACAGTGATCTTTCCTGTCTTTTCTCCATAACTCGTTCCCTTTTTCTTTCTGTGTGTACTGAAGTAGTCTTCCATTTTCTCTGCCAGCATATAGAGTTTTTACAGTCTGTGTGCATCTGATGATGATTGCTGCTTACTAAATGCCCAGTATAAGTAGTATTTAAAAGTTGTATTGCAAGCCTCAGACGAGTTTGAAATACTGCATCACTCTTGAATGTGGTAATGCTGAATTGTCTCCATTAGGTGCACATTCAGCCACAGACTGACCAATCAAAAAAATAGTTTTCCAAGTCTGATGTGGTTTTACCTACGTTTTCTTTTGTCTCTTCACTATTTGCATTTAACTGTTTAGAAGATGGGTAAGAGGCTCGGCTCTGCAAAACATTATTGGGGTAACTCTTTTCAAAGGGAGCAGGAAAAGGAAACACTGAAGCTCTAAACAGCCCTTGGTTTGCTCTCTTGGCCTAACAATCACATTGGTAATAAAGTTAAATAATTTTAACAGTTGTTGGAACTATGTTGACACCAACAAGGTAGAACAAATTAGTTTGGGAAGGTTGTCACTGTTGGCCTTCAACAGTACTAGAGACACTTGAGTTACCAGCTGTGCAGGATCTACTATTCTTGAATTCTGTAACTCTACAGCTAAGTGTTAAAAATGCTGCTTATGAAGGAGAGAATTCTTTTTTTCTTTCAGGGCTACTTCTCTCATGAGAATGTTGAATGACTCTTCCTGCTTCCTTGGGTTTAGTGGTCTTCTGTTAATTCTTGGAAGCCTGGAAATTGGTGGAGATGAGAAGTGAGGATGGTGATCCCTGCAAGGTGAAGAGGTGTACTGTCGGACAGAGGTTAAATTACCTCTCTGAAATCATGGGAATAGAGAGGGAAAGAAGAGGAAGAGGAGCATCATCTGGACCCTGCTCACAACATTAATCTCTTCAGGATGTGTTGACAAGTGATGCAGCATTAACAAGAAATTTCAAACATTCTGAATACAGCTATGCAGTTTCTGATTTCCCCAGTGCCTTTTTGTGTACCTGGATTAATAAGAAAAGCCTGATACAGTCAAGGTCCTGGCTCTTCCATAACAGGCAGTGTCTCAGAAATCTGCCAAGTCATAGTACAGAACACTCCTCTTTGTACGTGGTGCATGTCCGGGATTTGCACAGATGAATTGATTGGTATTGAAGGTTAACTGCTGTCCAGACATTTTAATTAACAATGCTGTTCTAAAATAGTGCTGCTATCCGAGACTTCTGATTAATTCTAGTTTGTGGCAGACTTGCACATACTTTTTGTGTTAGCTACATTAGTAAACTTATATTTCTAAAGTCAGAGTTCTGAAGGCTTTAGTGCGTTTGGAGCCTGTTGACCAGAGAAGTGATGAGTCTCCATCCTTGGAGACATTCAGAACTCACCGAGGCAGGTCCCTGAGTAATCTGCTCAAGCTGACTCCACTTTGGGCATTTGAGGTTGGACTAGGTGATTTCCAGAATTCACTTACTGCAGCAGTAATTCTGTGTTTTTTCAAGAAAATTATTAATTTTGAATAAGCAAGATAGTGTCAGAATAAGAGATGTGATTTTGTGCCTGCTAAATCTGATCTCTAATTTTGAGGCAAATCCTACTGTTAATGCTTGAATATTTCAAGTTACGATCAAAGGATTGTCATTTTAGTCATGTCATCATTATAACTCAATATTTTTCACTGTCAGAATTATTAAAATATGAATATATTTCATGAACAAAGGCTTTTCAATATAAGTAATAGGTATTGAGGTGAGGGGGAAATCTAAGTGTTAGTAAGCTTAAAAATATTCACAGGTGTTTGCATAAGTACTGAGCAGCTGCTTCACATGCTCTTCTGGCACAAAAATGTTTTCACAGAGTTGCTAACTTCAAAATAGTTTAGTTAAAAAAAATAATCAGGACCTCCAAACCTTTCCCAGATTACCAGTCTGTTTTAAAAGCACCTCTAAAACCTGGCTGGAATCTGGGGCCTGAGCCAAGCAAGGTAAAAATGCCTGTGCACTGTGTATGTGGAAGGCACACACATCTGCTCAGGCTGAAGCATCAGCAGCAGGGTGAGACTGGACGTGGGTGAGCACAGGCAGAGCTGGCAGCTAGTCAGTGAATCTGGGACCCTGTACCTACTACAAAATTTAAACTGTTCTTAGTAGCCAGAGCCAGAGGATGGGTGGGGACTTGAGAAGACTGAGTCATTCCCTTTCATGCCACTACTAAAAAATCAAAGTAATGTTACTGCACATAAATATTCATCCCATTTTTAGACAGACATTTTTCTCAAGTGGTTACTAGAATAGATGTTTAACTATGTTATTGCCAATTCACATTTCTTAGTCCTGTTTCTCTCTTATGAAATTTGGAAAAATGAAATAAGCTCAAAATTTTGGCCCTTTTTGTATTTCTGGAAAATTCAAAAGTACCTGACCTGCATCATTTGCTTGTTGGATGTTTTGCTGCCAATGGATTCCTGCTAGTTTACCTCCAGCCATCAGTGAAGTGGTAAGTCTGGCTCATCAGCTTACTCAATAACATGCTGATTGTGACTCAAGTCCTTCCTGCACTATCCTTGATGACTTCATACTCTCTCTAGCCTTTCTCTCCATTCATCTACCAGTGTATCCAAAAACTGCTGAATTATTGCCTGAAGTTCCTCTTCCCTTTAGACCTGCCACATCTTTGCTTTCCTCTCAGTCCTCATTTGTTCAGACTGATACCTCTGAACTGGCTCACATTCATGTGTGGTGGCAGTTCTCTTACTGATAGTATTTTCCTCTAGTGTTTATTAATCATAAATATAATTTCTTGGTAAATGCTGCTGTGAGGATTTACAGTAGTGTAAGGAAAGTAGAAGGATTTTGCCTCAAGATCAACCAAAAAGCCCCCTACTCCTCCCACAAGGTGGGAAGTAACTAAGGGAAGGTGGGAGTGGTTATGTTGGTTGTACTTTTCCATGCTGTCACTCCTCAATCTTGCAGTAATACACCTTTGGCACCAGAGTTAGGATTGTAAGGCACTGGAGCTGTAAGATTCACTTTGGCTTCACGTCCTGAATGTGTGCCCCAGATATATCTACTGAAACTCCTTCACTGCAGCAGTTATCTCCATTCCCTCTGAATTTCTCTAACATAAACATTTACATTTAGAGGGAAAAGTAGGGTGACAACATTAACAGATCTGTATTGTAAGTGCGTTAGGACAATTGTTATTACTTGGAATAATTTAGAAAATGCTCAACCAGTTGACTTTTATATTTCTAGAAGATATAGAAGAGTTTCTTCCAAACTAACCTTTACAATGTGCTTTGCCCAGTGCAGGTATTTCCAATTGGCTACATATCTGCTGAAGAATGAGATAGAAGTTACCTGTGACCATACCCCTGGGGATAGTCCTTGCTCCCTTGATTTGTATATTTTTTCACTCTTTTCCTAAGGGCTTGCACTTGAGCATCTACTTTTAATCTTCTGAGGAAGATATAGAAGCCTTCCCCTTCATGAAGCAGGCAATCATAAGGTTATATGTGGAGTCTTTTGGTAGACGTGCACAGAACACCACCTGGGCTTGCTCTTTGATTCATAAGTAGCATGTACTAAATCAGTGATAGGTTGCATTGGTATAATTTATTCACAAACGACCTTTAAAAAATGTAGGCTTCCTTAGGTTGATGCCTAAAGGACTGGCCTTCACAAGACATCAGTGATACAGATTTGTAAATGGACAAACTAGAATGCTATGTATGTGGACCTCTTCTGGGATTGTTTGCCTTCTAAAAATTTTGTGTATGTGAAAAATCTCGCCTTCTGTAATCAATGATTATACTGTAGAAAAGATCTCCAAGCATGCTCAGTTTAAAACTGCGTGTGTGGTAACTGGACTTAAGAACATTTAAATGCAACTGCTCCCACGTGTTGCAAAGGTCATTTAGGAAAGGCTGACATCATTAATGATTCATGTCTGCAAAAACACAGCAACTGACATACTATCACAACATCACTTGAGATGAAAGTCTTGGCTGTCAGAGCATTTGGTGAACACACTGCCAGGACTTGGTGGAACTTTGACATCTGTGATGCAGCCCAAGAGGAATTTCAGATTGCATATTTACATGGATGATTGGATGGCACCTCACCAGCTGCAGTCGTCTTGCAATGATCTTTTCTTCCCTATTTCCGCTACATGGTGCAGTTAATGCTTAACTATATCTCTGACTTTGAAGATCAACTCTACTTGCAGTAATCTCACCAGCTGCTGGCATGCTTGGATAGCCACTTACTAGACTTTAAACAGCTTCTGAAATGTGGCTGGGAGCAACACACTAATAGAATTTTCAGTGAGTTCTTTTTTTCCTTTTTTGGACAGTAAGTAACTTGTCAATAACAAATCTACAGCAACAGTCTTAAAGAAGATCTCGAAAGATTGTCAGTTCAATCTTACCTTGATTTCTTACAAAAGTGGAAAAGCTAGTCAAGAGGCTGCTTAGTGTCAGTAGGCATAGTCTATGTATATATAGATATAGATAGATATAGCTATGTTTATGCAGAGTTATTCAGAAGCTGCCATGTCATCATGCAGATCAGCACAATACCTGAAAACTTAATGTCTTACCTTTGACTTTTTTTGATACTGACTGTTAAATCACAGCTAACAGTAATTTGTGATGTCAAATCAGTACTGAAGCAAAGATCTTTCCCAAGCAGTTTTGTTTTTTGTAGTATCCTCCAAGTCAGTTATATATTTGAATACAGGAACTTAGAGTGATCATAGATCTCAGGCATTCAGAATGTAAAATTGCTTAAAATCTTAACTGGGCTCATATACAATGTGATGAATGCCAAGGATTGCTGAGTGCACAGTCTTGGTTTCATCCAAAAACTTATGCTTGCTGAAGACTTTTATGTCTAGTATGTATGTTTTCTTGACAGTTTATTGACAGTTTTTTTCAGGTGAAATAGCTCCAGATGAGTTATTAAGGGCTGATGCTACACATAATCTGTATATTTGTTTCAATGTTTTCAAGCCATTAATTGACGAGAATAAGAAAGCTGAGCTGGGATTTACCTTAGCAGCTTGGTATTTCAGCCTTGCTCAACCCCTGCATTAGTTCTGCTCATCTGTTTAACTCAAACACAGTCATTTCAGCTGTTCTACCAACATAAATATTACATGCAGCACTCTGCAGAGGCATGGCATGAAAAGTTTCTTTTCAGCTGAGAAGAGCTTAGTGAACCACAGCATGTCCTGAGGAATGGCAAATACACCCAGCCCAATGTTGAAGCAAATTGTGGTATCTTAAGCAAAATCTCCATAGCCAGGTAAACAAATTGTGGTGTCTCAAGTAAAATCTCGACAGCCAGGAGATTCTACTTCTCTCCCACCATCAAGTACATGCTAGAAAGGTGTTTTGGGTTGTTCTGTGGTTTTTTTTGCTCTTGTTCTCAATCACTTGTTTGCTTGCATACATTGTTCCCTGAGCAGGAACATTTAAGGCTTTTTTGATACTTGCCATTGGAAGAGCGTCAGCTTTAGGAACATTTGTAGAAGTGCCTCATCTATGTGCACACTGCTCTAGAGTTCTTTTAACAGTGTCGTGGACAGCTCTTTTAGGAGATCTGTTAAAAGCCTGAATCTTCAGCATAAAACATCAGGCAAGAATATGATTGTTATCCCTTGTAGTCTTGCAGGTTCCTGTGCTGTGACTTGAAATCTCCTGATGCTCTTTGTTAATCTGGCAGTGATGGAGTCACACCTCATCACCATTCACCTCAATGATGAAATTGCAAATCTTGTGCTATGATGTACAAACCGTGACAGTTTTTTTCCAGTCATCCTCTAGGCATAAACAGAAAAAAAAAATTGACAAAAAATGCTACTTCTAAACAATGTTTCAGGAAAGAAAAAGCATATAACAAGGTTTCCATCAATAATATCACACATATATCTTTAGTTGTCAGATTAGAGGGCAATGTACCTTCAGCTTGAGGTCCCAGTGGAGGAAATCGATCTATTCCTTTTGGAATGTTGAAATGTGATTACTTGAGCTTCCTGGTCTTATATTCTTCTTTTTACATCACCTTTTCTTCTTATGTCAGAGCTTCCATTGTGACCCCACTCACCATTTAGTATTTTCGTTATTTAATTACACATTAATAAGCACTACCTGCACAGCTTCAAATGATGCAAGGCTAATCTAGCTTTCTCCCACTCCCCTTACACATCCTGACAGGCCAGGTGGGACCCCCTTACCTGCTTCCTATGCTAACAAACATTCCAAACACCTAATCTTTAGAAGTTAATCTTTAGAAGTTGGATTACAACCTGGAGAACAGGTTGTAAATGTGTAACCCCCCTCCGTGCACTGGGTCCAAATGACCTTGTTGTGCTCTGTTTTCAGCTCAGTTCTGGACTGTGGTTGTCCCAATTCCACTTTCCCTCTTTGTTTGGTTCAGTACATCTATTCCAGGTAACAGGCCTCTGAGTTTGTCACTGCCTGATGAATGAACCACATTGATAATGTTTTTGTAAGTTGCATGGAGAAACCTTGTTGTGCTTTTCCTCCCTTACTCCCTCTGCTGTAAGAACCTTGCATAAATTTTACTGTCACTTAGTCATACATGAATAAGACTCTTTCAGTGCCATGGAAAAAAAAGTCATTGAAAGGCCAGTTATAAAAAACTTTAATATCCCTTATATCTAGTAGAAACTGTATATATTCATTTTTAAACTAGATCAGCCCTTTAGCTAGTAGAACTTCTTATTTAGATGCTGTTATTGTGCCTTACATTTTGAGTAAAGCAAAACTGCATGGATTACAATTTATGGAATGAGGAATGTCAACAGAGAATGTCACTGAATATTTCAAAAATTGCTTTAACCCATAAGTGGTTAACGTTAACATTTGTTTAGTGCCAATGAAGTTAAATTTATGTGGCACGTAATTTAGGAAATTGAGTAGGCAGAGAGCTGGTGGATGCCTTTTTAGTTTAAAAAAAAATGTTCATTTTCCGTTAAATGCTCACACATTTGTCATAGCAACCTTGAAGGTGGCCATAATGCTAAGCAAAATAAACAGTCCTAGCATAATGTTCACTGTAATAACATGTCTCATGAGCTAGTTCAGTACTCCTTTTTATTACCTTATTTTCATTGCTCATTCACTGTGTTGGAGTTCTGTTTTGTGGTTTAATCATTATTACATCATTTTCCTTTCTTAATTTAAAGGTGCTGCCCTTTTCCTGTCATTCCATGACACCTCTTTACTACATGCACGTATCCCTCTTAATTTGTTTTATTTCTTAACAGTGAGTTCTTTACTCTATTAGTTCTTAATAAAGACTAATAGTTGGGTAATTTTTTTTTACAAATCTAATTAGACTCTGCTTTGTCATTAGGAGCAAAAATACAACAAGAAGGGCAACAGGAAAAGGGCAATACAGCTAACAAAGTATGAAAATATAAAATGCATAGAAAGCTTCTTCAAAGTCTATCATAGTGACATCTGTGCAAAACAAAAAATTCCAATGTTTACAGCTAATGCTCATGGAATTTTATCAATCCTGGACAAAGCACCCAATATTTTGCACAAATTCTGAGTTTAAAGTAGAAAACTATTCTCTAGTCTTTTTTCCTCCACTTCCTTTTGTAGATGAATATATGTAGGTAAAATTGAGTAGAACAACTTAATATAGATTTGCAGCAGATGGACAATTGCTCTTCTGTGTGTCTTCCTTGTCACTCCTAATACACCTGGGAAAATTCCTACTGACTCTCCCTGGGAATGGCCAGCTGCCAGGTCAGGACTGAACAGGAACAAGGATCCAGGGCTGGCACCCAGTTTTAGCATCTTACCCTTTAACAGTTGACGTAATGAAATAACTGAACTGTTTATTCTTAAGCAACATATATGTATTACATAAACTGAAAAATAAAAAAAAAATACTGGCTTACCCTTTTCCCTAGGTAAAACATGCTAGTTCATCACACAGATGGCAATTGTCCTCATCTGAGAGCTGAAATTTAGTTTATGTCAGCTCAGATAAATAAATACTTTTCAAAAATCCTTCCGAGATTCCCATTTACTCAATTCTAAGTTAATTTGTGGAAAAAGTAGTTGTTATAGTTATAAAGTCTCATATTGTCCATCCTCTGATATTCCATTCAGGTCTGTGTATAAAGGTATGAAGACCAAAGTACATCTTATAATGTTTAGCCACAGTGCTACATTAATGGAAAGGCTATCTAAAAATTATGTAGAATCCTCCAGGATTAATGAAGAATGGAAGGAAACAACAGAATGACCAGAAATTAAATTTGCTTATACATTATGGGTATTTGCTTTATAAAACCCCAAAGAAAAAGTCACAAATATAATCCAAAGAAAATGTATTCATTCCCAGGAGCTTTTCCTAGGTGCTGATGCTTCAGCAAGGCTCCTTTCACTTAACTGTCTGCACTGAAATTTGATATCATAATTATTGCAACAGTTGTGTGGTTTTTTTCTCTTTTTTCATTAATCCCTCTCCCTCTGTGCAATGCTCAGGTACCAGAATAATAGGGAGGAAATGCCATTAGGCAAAGCTTGTTTCCAAAGGTCCATCTGTGTAAGATCTGCTTGCAGGAGTGTAGATTGAGTCAATTTTAGCTAAAGCATGACAAATTATTTATGGAATTAGAATTAATTGAGTATATAAGCCCTAACCTTTTCATGCAATGGTATTCTGAAGAAAATAAGAGATTAGTCAAGAACTGATGGCCTAATGGTTTTTTTTTGTATTTATGATGTTAATTAGGTTTGCATGATTGTCTGCCATTTGCCTCAGACCACAGGATTAACTAAATGCCTTCCTATTGACTCTCTCATCAGATTATTGTCACTGCTTTTTCCATGCAGTATTATTACATACAACATTTACTTTAATTTCCCCCAAATATTGAATAAAAAGTGTATTCATTATATAATGCATTTACTCTTAGAGTCATGAAGTCATGAACTCATTTTAAGGACTGAGGAAAAGAAGCAAATACAAAATTATTATGGGCAAGACATGCTGTCTGCCTCAGCAGTCAATTTAATGTCTATCATGGAGAAATGTATTTTCCAGGCCAATTGTAGCACAAGTATTTTTAACTTGCCCTTGCTTACACTGGTTTAAATCTGGAATAACTCACTAAAGTTAGAGAGTAGAAGCCTGGATGAATTCCACAAAGTGAGAAATGAATTTGGCTGCTAGCATATAAAACTAAAGCTGTTAATCTTCCTTTTGATTCTCAAATTGGTCATTTCTTCATAAATGTTTACAACAGTTGTAGAATCTAGGAAGAAACTTACTTAATATTTTGGTTTGAAAATGTATTTTCTCCAGCTGAAATCTGTATTTTAAGAATGTTTTATTCTATCAAGTAACCTGCCCCCCTTTCTGTGTACAGCTGTACTGCCTCTACACTTACCAAGTGGTTTCCTTTGTAATACTTCCAGGAGGTGTTCCCTTTTCATGGACAGCCAGCTGCCTCTCATAGGGATTGTGAGCTAAATTCAGAGCAAGGGTTTTTTTTCCTCAGGTGTTTCTGTAGGCACTTACAGACAAATTCAGTTGCTTTATCTACTCCACACTAAAAAGCACCTGAAATTACTCAGTGCCTAGTATTTCATGTGTGAATTTATATTATATATTGGCTGGACATACAGGTGCATCAGGTTGCAATCATATCAAAAAGCAAGTTGCTGGGCAGCTCCAAGGATCTGCCAGGACTCACAAAACAAAGGTTCCTCATAGTTTATCTATGATTCTTGATTTACTAACTAAAACTCTCCAGTAAGGTGGGCATGTGAAATAGTCCCAATAGTTCAGCCTATTGGGCTAAGAGTGCCAGGCTTGGACTCCATCAATGCTCCTAAGTGATGGTGATTGTTCCATCCACCCAGCTCTCTGAAATATTTCTTTAGTGCAGTGTGCTTTCTATAGAACACATACTTGCTGTGTCAAAAAGGCACATTTCCAAGGCATGCAGCTAGGTAGGGGCGGACTTAATTCCAGAAATTTCTCAGTGAAAACAATTTATTCATAACTGACAATCTTCAAGAAGAAGGCTTGCCTGAGAAAGGCTCAGCCTGCAGCCTGGTGGGATGGGGACAGGGATGCGATGGGGGCTGTGTCAGGGACATGAAGTGGGGAGAGCAGGCAGGGGCAGGGTAACACAGGATGGGCTGATGGGAGCTGGCAGACGGTGTCAGATGGGTATGATCAAAGGCTGCACAGTAGATGTTCCAATTTGGATCTCCCACAACATAGGAAATGCAGAAATAGTGAGTTAAAATATACAGCCTCCATCCCTCATTTCTTAGTGATTAATAAACACAATTTGACTGTTTCTTAGAACGACAGCAGCCCTTGGACCCTTGCCTGTCTCTTGGTATTTCGCAGTGGATAACTAAGCTCTCTCTTACTCAGGACAATCAGTTTTATGAGCTTTACCCTTCCTCATCTACGACTTTTCATGATTTGTGAAAGCTAGGCTGGGCTTTCACATCACAGCATTGCAGCTGGTAGCATGCAAAACCTAGGCCCCTCTACTAACTTGTCTTCAAGAAAACTGATAGAGCTGAAAACTGGCCTAGACACTGCTCCAGCATTCTATCCTGACTCCTCCCTTCTGTCCACCACATTTTCCTTCTTGAAACACAGCAGTGTTTCAGTGGAATCACCAACTTCTTCCATCTAAAAATGCTTTTCCACTATCTATGTTTTGTAGAGAGCAAGGAGCACCAGCCCTGTGTTAGGAAGGAGTGGTGAAAAGATCCCTGGGTGCCTAAAAGGTGTACTCAAATTCTCTTATAGGAGCTTTTCCATTGCCACAACCAGGTCATTGACAACTTAGCTTTGTATGTACTATCGTTTGTATGTACTGTGATTTGAAACAGAGAGCTTCCTGTCTTGCAAGATGCTGAAATCTTCATTTAGTAAAAGAAATAGGAAACAGCATACCTGAAAATTTGGTTGTGTCTCAGCACTGCTTACTTTTTATTCCTATTTATGACTGGAAATCTTCTAGGTAGGTTGATGTCTGAATGCATGCCTATATAGCAAAAAAATAAAATAAGAATGAGCAAAAGCTCCTACAAAAGAAGTCCTAAAAAATATCAAGGTGTTAGAGGTGTCCCCTAACATTCAGAACAAGTAATGAGAATTATAATTTGAGAAGGTCAGCATCAAGAGCTAACATAAAATGTATTAAAAGTAAGTTTATTGTGAAAATGGTGGTTTTAAAAGACTATTAAGGAATATCATTCTCAGATAAGTACCTAAATGGATCTAAATGAACATGTAGCTTACAATGAAATTCAGTTAAGCTGTTAAGCAAACTTAGTTACTAGTTTGTTTTTACTTGCTACATGATATTTTGCTGCAGAATCCAGATCTACTGAAGCAACATCCCTCTATGAACACACCTGAACTCAAAGATGAGTTAGAAAATAAGGGGCAAGATGTGCATTTTCCAGTAAACACAGTAACTAAAATTGCAAATAGCTTGAATTTAATAGATAGGGTTTTTCCCCAGAAGTTCTTTCCATTTCAACAAGGGAAGGCTACCATCTATAAATCTATGCATATATTGTGTGTGTAGCTAGTATAGAGAGCACCATCTACTGACATGCAAAGAGCATGAAATACTCTTCCTTCCTAAATCATCTTCATTGCAGCTCATAACTGTCTTGAGATTTTAGTTTTGCTACACTCCACAACCTGTCTTTGATGTAGATATGTCTTCCAACTTTAATTCACACTATAAAATGGAAAAAGGATTATCAGGCAAATAAAAATATGTTGGGAGGTAATCAGGTTAAGGACTTTCTATTCCTATGTCTCCAGCTAGTACATCCTGAATATGATGATTTCTGTGAATAATCATGTATATAGTAATAAAAATGTGAAATAAAAAAAATAAAAAATAAAACTTGTATTGGCAAAGAATTGAAAAATACATTTGCAGAGGCCATAATCTTTCATTTATTTTCTCATGCTGCATAATTTACATAAAATCCCATCTTGGATGAATTCATCTTTCACTACAATAGTCTTAATTTTGCTAGCTCACAGGAAGAAAGCATAGAAAGTAATATATTATATGTATCACTTTATCTGCCTCTCCCGTTAAACTGAGTTTAAAGATTTTAGTAGACTGAGAGCTGTTGATTAGGTACTTCTGTCCTTGTTTCCCTCAATAAGAGGAAGCAGTTTATTTTGCAGTTTTTATTCTTTTGGCTTCCTCCAGACATGCAAAGTTGAAATTTCAAGATGCTTGTAGCCATTTCATTGCTGTCAACCTCCAGACATGAGCTGCTGTGCCTAAAGTGGCTCAGATAACAACAGTTTGCTGATGGGAGACACTGCAGCTATGTGAGAGCAGTAGAGAGCTCTGGGGCATCATAAGTGTTTCTAGCAGAGGGATTTTCCCCTCAGTTTTGTAGAACTGAAACACAGGTCCAGAGAAAGAAGGTATAAATGACAAATATGTCTTGGAAACAGGAAGGCAGTACAGTCTTCCTTATTTCTGTAGTAAATTTTTTTTTAATATCAAATGAAAAAAAAAGGGGGGGACAAAGAAAACCAGATATTCTTCCCCTTCTGTGTCATTGAGCCACTACTTATGTGGTGTATGAATTACCAATGCAAATAGTGAGAGGGAGAGGAGTATTTACAGAGTAGCAGGAACTTGTGGAAGCAGCCACACACACGATGACAGTGTCTTGGTTTCACCCACATCACTGCCTCTTCTCAGTCAGAGCCCCCAGGTTTCTGAGGAGCAGCCATATGGTATGGGAGAGGGGAACTGATGCTGCTTGGACAAGATTTGGGACTGGTTTTTCTTCTGTGCTCTCAGACAGAGAACTCCTTGAGGACAAACTGGGCTTATGTGGTTGTATAATTTCACTGTATTTCTTAAGCAATTTTTGCAAGATCCTTTTCAAAGGCTTGCTCAGTTCTACTTTCCATAGTTTATAATGTTATCATCTGGTTTCTGTCTTAATACTCATGAGAAGGTAAGCTGTTTGCAAAAATTTGCCATTTAACAGAGACAGCAAAACAGTCCTTCTCAGCAAAACTAGCATTTTAAATGATGATACTAATATTAAGAGGACGCACACAAATCCTATCAGATTCTTTCTGAAAGAATTGATAAATCTCTGAGCTTCCTGAGCATTCTCTAAAGGTATTTAAAAATTAAAAAAAAAAAAAAAATTGTGGATGACCGTTCTGCTTTCATCTCAACAAGAGTAGGTTGAGAGCCTTTGAGACTTATGC
Source organism: Luscinia megarhynchos (assembly GCA_034336665.1). Taxonomy (NCBI): domain Eukaryota; kingdom Metazoa; phylum Chordata; class Aves; order Passeriformes; family Muscicapidae; genus Luscinia; species Luscinia megarhynchos. Next base: position 30,943,960 of record CM067568.1, on the reverse strand, counting down.
AATGCAGGCATTTAGGAAAAGGGAGAGGAGACTATTCTTAAAGAGCTTCAATGATGCTAACATTTACTGTCATTACATGTTACCAGTAAGCTCAGAAAAAAAGTTAGAAGCATCCTAATAGCATCAGCCATGATATAATCATGTGAAATTGGACCTCAGAAAGGAAAGCATAAGCAATAAATGTACTGGAAGTCAGATGAAGAATTCAGCACTAGCAGAATGCAATGGATCTAAACATTTTTTCAGATGGGGAAAAATAGCCATTAGAAAAATGATTGTTGCTGTTTATGAACATCAGGTTGCTAAGTGACATCATGTGATGTTCACTGCTTCATCGGCCACCCACAATTCTCAAGGAATAGCAACAGAGGGGGTGAAAGGGCTGAAAGAAAACCAAAAGGCTGAGTTACTATTAAAAAAAAAGCCTACTGTTCAAGGGAAAGGAAAAAAGCTTTCCAGAAATACCTTATTTCTTTTCCTAGGAGAATCCAATAGAATGATGCTAAGAACTTTTCACAAAAGCAGCACCTAGGTGAATCATTTGAAAAAGAGAGACTAAGAAGCAAAACCTCCCCCAACCTGAAATATAAGTTAAGGAGCTGCTTTTATATATATGTACTGTATGTATTGATGTGGGCATGTGTGTGAGTTTGTATTGAATTTTCCATGAGAGGAAGACTCCATTCATTATTAAAGGCCACATCATACTTTATAAATTTGCTTCTAATCCTGTCAGATTTCAGTACTTTGGGCTCAAATGCTTCACACTCCTTTAATTTACATTTTTTTATTATTTCAGCTATGTCACCTCAACTGCTTCACATATATTAGATTATTTAAGCAACCATTTCTCTGAACTTTTGCCACTTCCTGTGATTTGCAGTCTCTTGAAGTTTGTGAGGGAAATTGGAACAAGGACAAGACTGAGAGGAGAAAACGTTTGGATACATCCCACAAAAGCATGGGTGAGAAACTGACAAGCATGGATGTAGAATAGAGAACATGCACAAGAAACAACAAACTGCACAATTCATTTCTTTCTGATGTTCCCTAAGAAAAACTGATGGTACAGATTGGTGGTCAGCATCTAAATCTTCATCCATTCCTGTTCTGGATACTCCTATCACTCAGGACTTGAGAAGCATGTTCAGCCTTTCATGATAGTGTGTCTCTTTAGCTGTTAAAAGTCATGTTTTTAATCCCCCCTTTTTAAAATCATTATAACTTCTTTTGATAGCTTTTTGACTGCTTTATTCTGGACCATAAGCATTCATTTTAACTTTACTGATGCTTTGCTTTAACCTTTAATACTAATATGTAAAATGATTGAAAAATGTAAGTACACCCTAAATGTCTTGTTGTAGAGAGAAAAAAACAAGAATTTAATTCCGTACACACTTCTTTGTTGACATTTTCATTTGTGCTGTTGAAAAAGAAAAACCCAGCAAAAAGACAAACATGCCCTCAGTTCATTTTCCCATGCTAACAGAGTAGCTTTTTTTTGCTGTGGCAAACACACCTTCCAGACAGGGAGTTGCTTTCGGACTTTAGTGGTTCACTCCCTTCCTGTTTGAGACCAATTATGTCTCATTTGCAATACCATTAGTCAAGGAAGTGGCTATCCTGAGGTCACTTCTCAGCCCACCCTTCCTAAATGGCACTGGAATGCCTTTCTTCCAAGCCACCAGGATGGGAGGCTGGGCCCTCTGTGTGGTGTAGGCTCCCCCAAACGTACAAGTAATGTCAATCTTTCAGGACTGGCCACAACTAGTGCGAGTTTAAATGATCCAAAATAATTTGAAAGCTGTGGTTTGAAAAATGATGCTGGCTATTTATTAAAACAGCAAGCATGATCAGACCAAGCCAATTCGCTGGTTTAACAGATGGAAGCTTGTTAAAAAAATCTTTATTCCAATATGTTAAGAATCCAGTTTTGCTATAAATTGTGAAGTATGACTTGTGAGTCAAGCCCCAGTGGAATGGGTGCCTCATACTCTGAAAGTCTCAGATTTACTTTTAAGACCCAACATTTGCTACTTTATGTTTTGATTCAGGGATTTTTTTTTAAGAAGTAGGCTACTCCCATCATTTACTAATATTAATAACAATAATAATAATGTCATTTATTTTAGGGTAGATAGTCTGATACTTTACATTGTATCAGTCAAGGACAGTATGATGATGATTATTTCTCTATCTATTAAATTTTGGTCTACCATCTTTACTACCCAGATAACACTGTTCTTTTATACCTGAAGTAGAGAGTTTTAAATCATTTCCCAGGGTCACACTGTGTACATGACTAGCAGAGAATTAATGTTGTCTTACTACATGCAGAAGTTCTTCCTTTCTCTGGTCTCTCAGCAGGGGTTTAATAAGGGAAAAATCCCACATAAAATTCACTTAATTGTGGGAAATGCATGGAAAAAACCAGTTAGTGATAAAAGGGAGTTAAGAGCTGCAAATCTCCATTCTCAGTTTCCCTATGGATGCTGCATAGTGTCTGTGGTGCCCTTGTTCACAGGCTTTCCTGGACAGCCCTGCAGCCTTATGGTGTTGCTGACACAGGCTGCCAGGTTTCTGACCTCAGGGAATCCCTCTTAGGTAACTCACACTCCTGATCACCTTCTTTGCCATTTACATATTCAGCATTCTCTTATTAAATTTGTACTTGCTATAACTATCATAAAACTTTTCTCTGTTGTACTTTCTTAAAATGAAAACAGAGTAAGTAGCACTCAGGCACCTATGACTACATCATACATGAGTATAAAAGCTTAAAATAAAAAGCGTGTGTACATTTATTAGCAAATTAACTTTCAACCAGAAAATCTAAAAGCAGGAACATTTTATCCTTGGGTTTCACTCCATAACTCTAGTTTTAAGATGAGATTAATGAAGTCACCTTTCAGTGAAACAAATTAAACAGACAAGAATGGTAGTAATACCTGAAGCTACTCCCAGTGAAGCCCCACCACTTAACTTCTAAGAAAAAATGTCAGTGTAAATCATGATGTGATGAATGCTTCACTGAAATGATTCATGCCATATGGTATGAAGAGCAAAATGGGCACAGTTTATTTTTAAAAGAATAAGAAATATGAACTTGGAATATTCATTGCTTTGTCCTGCCAGGCTGAACATTTGCTGTAGCAGGGGCCAGGCTTACTGCATGTGTGTCTTTTTTTTGCTCACTTTATATGTTGCACTAGTTTGTGGCTTCAATCTTATTCATAACAGAATAATGTCTACAAAATTATGACCAGCACTCTGCAGCCTCCTCTGCAAACAAATGTTCACTGAGCACCTAAGGGCTAAATCATCTTCTCACTTTCCCTTTTAAAAAAAACCCAAAAAACCAACAACATAGATTTCAGATGTAATTAGTCCTTATAGTATAATTACTATCTTGGTAGCAAGAAGACCATTAACCTGAGTTCCCTGACAGAGGTGAAAGATGCTGGCAATTCCACATGTCACTCAGCTTTCCTTTTTGTAAAGCTGCTTATGTTCAATGCCTTTCTTTCTGTTTTGTTGTGTATTAATATATTCCGTGTGAGACTCCACTTAAGCAAAAAGAAATCTAAATTCTTTAATAGTCATAATGCTTCTCTTGTAACGCTCCACTAGGAAAAAAATGAGAAGAAAATTATTCTTATTTATTTAGTGATGCTGTAAGGTGCAAGCACATCTCACTGAAACGTTTAGGCCCCATACAGACCTCAAAGACAAATGACAAAACTCAGTAACTTCAACTATGTGCAATTAAGTCTATAAATTTACAGAGCACAATTACCTTATTCATTTTATTCCAGCCCAAGGACAGTGAAAAGCCACCATCTTCTTAGACAAAGTACTGGAAAAAGGGTACTAGTGGGTATGTTGCAGTCATTATGCAAGGTGTCAATGGCTGCCTGTTTCTGCCCTCTCACCCCTGTGCAGAGATGTGCCACAAGAAAATCATTTGAGAGCAGTCCATTTTCCAGGAACTGAACTTTGTATTCTGCAGAATTTATTACTGGGCATAGTTTCTTGAAAGAATTCATTCTGGACTGAAAACTTTGATATCGCTGCTTCAGGTGGTTTGATTTGGTCTGGATGATGCTAGAAGGATGATTTCTAAATCAAATATTTATGATGTGATGTCAAGTTCAATGCCAGAAAGATACCCAGTAAATGGATGGGCAGGATCCTTGTAGCTAGCGGAAATTTGTTCAGGTTTGGTGACATTGATATCACATCACCCACATTGCAAACACTTCATTTGTGAGACTGATGTAACTAAAATATATAGATCAATGTCAACTTGCAGTCTGATTCCACAGTGATGTAATGAGGTTCATGCTGCCTGGGGTGGCTACTCCTAAATCATCCTTAAAGGTAAGAATAAGCTTATGGAAGGATTAAAAGCAATTAAACATTAGCTTTTAAACAAGCAAGCTACACTTGGTTAAATGACAGCAAGTTTGAAGAACAAAATCTATTTTTTAAAAATAGGTTAAAAGAATGATTAGCACCTTTTTACACATGGAAGCTGAACAGACATTATGGACTACATTAAACTGATGAAAATATATCTGTGTAAAGAAACTATTTCATTGTGACAAGTAAACCCACTATTGATGTATTTTAAACTTAATATAAGCTTCTTATATCAACTTAAGTATGCACAGTCTTTTCTCAATCATTTTTAAACTGTGCACATACAGTACAACATTGCACGGCGAGCTTGGATTAGAGGAAAGCATTTATCATGTAGTACATTCAACTCCTTCTCCACTCCTATGATCCCCTCTAGTGGTCAATTAATTGTCTGCTAAATGTTTCTTGGTACTACAAATTACTTGTACGTCTCCTGCATTAAAACGGTGTCTGGCTCCATTCTGTTTGAATTCAAGAGACCTCATTTTTTATTCCCGTGTTGCATATGAGAAGGACAAAGGAAATGAATCTTTTGAAATGTTCAGTTGGTGCATCTGTTGGCAGCTTTATTTTCCTTTCTAGGAGCAGGCAGGTTGTGCCCACCACACAGAACCCAAAGCCACCTCTTTGGCAGGGCAGACCAGGAGGTGATGGACTCCTACCCCATCCTTGCCATGAGAATTCCCACCACAAGCCGGGCAGCAGGAACAATTCTCAAGCGGTTTTGAACAGTGTAACAGTTTGTGACTTGTCCTGTTCAAGTAAATGCTTGAGGTTTACCTACCTCAATAGAAAACTGAGCCATGTCTTTTGTTTTTTAGCAAGATTACAGGCAGCTTTTAACTGTAAAGAATTCATATGAATTGGCAGAAGACCCTTCCCAAAATTCCCATCTTCCCCTTGCTGTGCAGACAGACACAGCTGCCATCAGTTCAAGCTGATTCAAGTCAGTGCTGACCCATTGCTTCTTCATTTTCTAATCTATTTCTTCCCTGTGCTAGCGCCAAGAGTTACCTGGCTGCTGAGGGAGATGCCTCGCTGGCAGTCCAGTAAAAAATAAATTCTGACAAAAACTGCAAAGCTGTAGGGCGCTGGTAACCCAGCTAAAGTCACACAGGCCTTTTGCTGGAAAACAATGGCTGTGGAGTGCCAAGACCTCGTCTTTTGGTGCTCTCATGTGTGCTTGTGGTTTTATGTTCGTGTTTGTAAATTGCAAAAGGCATGGGGCAAAGGCAAAGTCCACACCCATGGGCACAGATGGTTACAAAACGAGTTTTAGCCAGCGTTCTCATTATTCTTTTTCCCTTCCCCACAGATGGGAGACTCAGGAATGGACACAGAGAAAGCTGTGGACTGCATGAATGGTAACACTATGAGAGGAGCATAAGTATATAATCATAACCAAAATCGTCTCTCAGTTGTGGGTGTCAAAACACAGTTTGGGGAATTCAAATTGTTTTCCCTGTACAGAACATCTCCAGCATACAGAAAAGTTACGATTTTTGAAGAACAGCCTGTGGAATTAAAACGGTGACTGATTCACATGTTTTGCTCTCACACACATATATATGTATATGTTCTGTATGTCTCCGGGCGGCTGTACCCGGGGAGCGGGGTGGCGATTGGGGTTTGGGGGCAGCGCGGAGCGCAGCCGCAGGGCCAGGAGCCGAGCCCCGGGGCAAGGCCGAGCGGGCCCGGGCGCTGCCCAGCGCGGGAGCAAGGCCGAGCCGGGCTGCACGGAGGGGTCCCCCAGCCGCAGGCGGGCCGGCCCCGAGGGGCTCCGCGGCCCCCGGAGCGGGCACGGCCCCGAGGGGGGGGCGGGGGCCGGCCGGGTTTCGGTGCGGCGGCAGCGGAACGCGGCGGCGGGCGCGGGTTGCGGAGGGCCGCTTTGGGGCGCGCACCGCGCGGCGCGGCGCCGGCATGAGGGAGCTGCCGCCGGGCCCGGCGATGGAGAGCGACATCTTGGACGCGCTGGAGGCCTTGGGGTAACCGGGGAGCAGCGGCGGCTCCCCTGCGAGGGGCGGGGGGCCGCGGGCCGGCGGCGGGAGCGAAGGGGAGCGCGGGCCGGCGGGGGAAGGGCCGGGCCGGGCGGGCCGGGGGCTCGGCGGGCCGGGCCCGGCCGGGAGCGGGGTCGCGGTGGGCGCCGCGCTGCCCCGGCTGCAGTGCGGGCAGGGCCGGCGAGTCCGGGCGCTGCGGGGCCGCTGCAGGCCGCGGGGCAGCCGCTCGTCCTTGCGTGCCTGCCCTCCGCCCGCGATGTGCTGCCGATGTACGGGACAAAATCCGTGCGAAATCTGATTTTCAGTTTTGTTACTGCCAGTACTCCAGGGCAGTCATTTGTTACTGTTAGGAGGAAATTTCACTAAACACTTAATACTTGAGTTCTTCTCTGTCAGGCGTGTTCTGGGAGATCAAAGTCTGTTTTCACATACACATGTGAAAATGCCTGTCTCATATTTTCTGACAAACTATGTTGCTTACAAATGGCCAATAATTTTTTGGAGTGTTTGAAGAAAAAAGTCTGAATTATTCCTTGAGAAAAGTAATGTAGAAAGATTAATTTCTCTAAGTGTAGTTACCAACCATCTCAGAGTAACATAATTTGAAAATATGTATATTTTATGTTACACTTACGTCCTTATTGCTAATGTTTATCTGTCTGTGCAGGTACACGGGTGCCCTGTTGGAGGAGGATGCCCTGAAAAAAGCAGCAGAAAATGGATTGTCTTCACCAGAATTTTTTGAGCTTTGCATTTGGTTAGGTTCCCAGATAAAGTCACTTTGTAATATGGAAGAAAGCATCACTGCAACAGATGGTATATGAATGTTAATTTAGTATTTTTTCAGTGGGTTTAGACCCATATTGTTCAGCTAATAGTGAAATTACAGTGTTGAAATTTACAAGACAGCTGAAAGGTAGCCAAACTCAGGCTGATATTTGTGTGATCTTAGATTAAGGTCTTGTGTTTTGAAGACTATTTCAAAATGGAGAATGAAGGTGATTTGGGGTGCTTTTAGAGATACATAAATGTAAAGGGTACATTCATGCCTGTAATCACATTTTGATGGCATAAATTGCAGTGCTGGGTGTTTTCTGGCAGTTGGTCTAGCACATTTTCCAGTCAGCACTGTGTGTGAGGCACTCAGTAGCACTGCCTGATTATTTCTGTCTAGTCCTGGAGTTTTGGATGAGATTATATATTACTTATGTTTTCACCAAAAAAGTAGTCGAACTAAAACCAATGACTGAAAATAATGGGTTCATGACTCTTACTACTTCTTCATCAGAAAATTAGTTACATTGACACACTATTTAGTGACATAAACTGTTTACTTCCTACCAATGTTCATTTGTGTTCATGTCTTCACTGACTGCTGTAGCATTACCTCATTCAAAACAGGAGTGTGAGATGCTATTAGGAGGCATGTCTGCTTGTACGTAGGACTTTTTAAAGAAAAATGTTGCTGGGGTGGTAGGTGGTTAATCTTTGGATTGTTGAAGTTTTGCAATATAAGTGTATGTTAAAAAAAGTTAAATTGGGGTTTGATGTTTCTGTAAAAAGCCATTAACTGTGTATTAATTTCTATAGGTGTGAAAGATATAGAGAGCTTCCAGCTTGAAATTAGTGGCTTTCTGAGAGAAATGTCTTGTCCATATTCCTCACTGGTGTCTGGAGACATCAAAGACAGATTAAGAGAGAAAGAAGATTGTCTTAAACTCCTGTGTGAGTAACAATCATTTTTCCCATTTTTAATACAGTATTTTAGGTGCATGGTTTATCATAACTGTACAATTTACACTGAAGCATTCTTTATGTGTTTTTAGTTGATGTGTACAGTCATTGCATACGAGCTCAGTATGAATCAACTCACATGTGCAAAGTGAAAAATAGAGCAGCATTAGAAAGCTGTTTTACCAGAAACTAAAATTTATTTTAAAAGTATGATGCAACTTACTGAGGCCTCCTGATCCCTCTCTTGATTCAGTTGTTTCAGACCTTTCTTCCTGTGTTTGTGTGAGGTTTCAGGGCAGCTTGAACAAAAATGCTGCTCAATTAAGGTGCTGAAAACAGAGTTGGGAGAAATGACGTCTAAGTTTCAGTTGGACTTGGACAAAGGAGTGGCAGCAGGAACCAGTGTGGTAATATAAAATTAGCCATGGAACTTGGGGTGTGGTGGCAGAAGGGAGTTGAACAGTTAAATGCAATGTGTAGACTGAAGGTAGGAATTCAGGTGAGAGAACTGAGGTAAAGAGCAGGAAACATACCGACATGTTCAGGAGAAAATCTTCCTTTTATCATGGTTACCTTACAAATGTATATATTGTAGCTATACTGAGAATGTGGATGCAGAAATACTTATGTGTCTCTAAATGTGCCTTTATGATGCTTTTCTCTCTAGTATTTCTAAGTACAGAACTTCAGGCTTTAAAGATACTGCAGAGCAAGAAAATTAAAGGCTCTCATTTGGACAAGCACAGTGAAGTTATTCAGGAAGTGCAAGCTATTTGTGATGCACTGGGTCTGCCAAACTCCTCATCTTCTGGTATTCCCCCCTTGTTAACCAGTGTGGAACAAAAGGTATGGGCTTTTACATCTTCTCTCTGAACTGTAAGCACTATCTCTGTAAGCATTCATCATAGAGTTAAGGGCCCAGCAGTCTCACCTGCAGAAGCCCTATCTGACAAATGCAAAAGAATTTTAATTCTGAAAGCCAGCTTAGTGTTTTAAGTTAAACTGTTTTAGTTATGAGGTGAAGCATTTCAGCATTTCCCTGAGGTTGCAATGTACCAGACATACTTTACCATGCAAGTTTAAGTTTTTGTCTACCCAAATGTGCAAACAGAAAATTTCGGGTAATAACCGATTGTGCATTTATATACTTGTAGTCATTTCTGGGATGTATTTAAATTTAATATCCAAAACTTAAATTAGTTCTTTTTAGTTTATTAATTTCTTAATTGCAAGTATGGATTTGTTGGTGGTATTGCCCTAGTTGCAGAAGAGGATGAAAATGCCTGAATTGCCAGGACTCAGTGAATAAGCCAACTTAAATGTTAGTCAGCAAGATAGTTCTTTCCATTGTGTCCCTCCAGGTTCTAATTCATTTCACTGATGTGATCCTTGATCTGATTTCCTTACTGCAGAATGTAAATAGGCTCTTCAGGTGGAATTTATCTTCCCTGTCAGGCAGCTAAAAGTTTTTTTCTTCATCTCTCTCTAGTGTTTGGGGAGAGAGTGACTGATCCCCCCTTAAGGGTGGCGTAAAAACTGTCTGTTTCTAAATCTTTGAATTTAATATTTTTACATGATTGTGCTTGGTTTTTTCCTTCTTCCTCATCAACCAGTGGGCAGCTGAACATTCAGAGATTTTGGAGAGAGGGCCTGTTACTTGCATGATTTTCTTATATCTGCCTTCACTGTGACAAGACAAAACCTTTAATAGGTTAATTTATAAGAGGCATCACCCAGGTGCAAGTGGAACTGCCTATTCCTACACTATAACTATGCTTGATCTATTTAGTTCTAAGGAAATCTTTGCATTCAGTAAATATTTTTGAAGGGATGAAGAAACAATTCTAGCACTGTTCTGGGAATGAAAATGTCAGAGTTAGAGCTGATAGCTAATGGTCTGATTCTGCTGGTCTCCCTCTCTGGGTGTTAGCTGTGTTTATATCCATGAGTGTTTATAGGCTGCAGCCATGGCCATTGGCCTTTCTTGATCAATTCCTTGCTTCACTGAGGTATAGTTTTAGTTTCATCCCATTATAGGGAGAGGATTCCAGTTCTGCAGTTGTGGGACAGCAAGACCAGTCCTGGAGCACCAGTTCCTTCGTGCACACATAGTGATACTAGAACATTTTCTTTGAATTATTAGGCACCTGGTATTTGCCACCTTTTACAAAGTCCAACATTTCCTGTCAGACAGCATCACAGGCTTGAATTTGCATGGTGTTGCCATCCCAGTTTGTATAAACTGTTACACTTTCAGAAATACTAAAATGAGTAGAATCTTAAAGTGTTGTAACTTTGGTTTTGGTTGTTTTTTTCTAAATAGTGCCTGGGCTGTTTTCCAATAGTTTTAAGGTCTGTTAGTTCCATAGTGGTTATACCACTTGTACTCACTTCAGAGTGTAGAAAAAACTAGTTTGTTCATCTTCTGTGACTCCAATTTGTTCTCTCTGTTTCTTCCCTTATAAACACAGGATTTTTTCTTGCCTCGCAAGAGATTTTGTAGAATTCCTGCTATGTGTTTGCTTGTCCTTCAGCCATTACTTTAATATAGGGCAAGTTTAGAGTTATTTTGATACATGACAGAGTTAGAGCTCTACACTTAGAGGTATAGTTGCTTTAAAAAGATGGTGCCACCAATTAAAGTTCATTGACTTTTTAAACAATTTTTTTAAGACCAACATTTTGCTACAAAATATGCTCACAGAAATTCACTTGAAATGTTCCATTTATTTTTCCAAATATTTTTTGGTTTTTGATTTAATTAGATTCTGCATAAAATTGCACTGTTGATCTTTAGTATTATATCATTCATACTGCAGACTTACATACTGCTTTAGTGTTTTTATTTAGTGTATCTGCAAATGTATCTGTGGCATTTCAACATCTCTACTCTTTGTCTCTGTCTAGCCTTTTCAGCATTGTCAGTAGCTGTGGGAGTAGTTCTGAGAATAGTTTGGCTGTGCAGCAGCAACCTACCAAAGGCCAGATCACACACTGTATTTTGGTATGGAACATTAGAACATTTATTGTTTTAAATGATTTTTCCAGTTTATTTAAGAGACTAGTATATAATCAGAATTGCTTTCATCATTCAAAATGAGTTTTATAGTAGCTCAAACTTTGAATGTACAATCATAGCAAGTGTCTTTTGCATCTCCTGTAATTACCTAGGGTAGTGGTTATCAATATACCTGAGAAAATGAGATAAATAGACAGTATTACAGCCTTCTACCACTAAGTATATCTTATTTTATTACATAGTACTGAAAAACTAGTAGTAATTTTTCAGTTGTTTAAGATGCTGTTCCCTTATAAAGTATATTTACAGAGGAGGAATCTAGGAGTCAGTCGGAAATTTAGTGCCAAAAGCTCCATAAGTTCTAAATGAACATTGATGAAAGATTCAGAAAAGTTCATGCCAGTGTTGTGCTTTGTAAGTAGTGCTTACATCTGGCTGTTTTCCAATCAAGATAGGGTGAATTTCACAATTTCTTACAAAATTACATTCTAATACTGTTTATTTGAAAAAACTTTTAATGTGATATTATTCAAAAGACTTCTGAACTTTTTTTGCCCACATTATTAAAGTACTCTGCTATTTTTCACATATCAATAGAATGGAAAGAAACTACAAAGGGCTACTGAGCAAACTAAGTCAAAATTAAGCTAACATAACACTTAAGTGAAATGTGAGAAGAATATTTTTTAAAATATTTGCGTGTACATTCTAAAATTTACTAATATTTAAATTAATGTGTTTCGTTTAACTGTTGATCTGTAGTAATTTAACAGATGCAATGGTGCCTGGACAGTAAATATTGATGTAGGGAACAAGACTGAAGAGTTTTCCTGTTCGTCACACATCAGAGTCAAACAAAAATGTATTTAAAGTTAGATGAACACTGAACGTATCTGCAGGTATATGAAAGAGAGGCTTAAAAATATTTTGTGCTTAGGATTTCAGGTGATCTCTCTGCAACTGTACAGTACACCTTATGACTAATTAAGGGAACCTTCTTTCATTAAAGTATTGCTCTTTTAAATTAATAACATGACACCTTTCTGCAGGTCAGGTTTTTCCAAAATCTAAAAAAACGCTGGAGGTGCATACATATATGATATTTTTCTGTGCAAAATGTGTTAAATGTAAAAACTACTGCTCTGTTTTGACAGAAGATGAGGATACTTAGTAAATACATTGAATGTGGTAATGATATGTGATCTAATTTTTTTTTCAGTAGTACAAAATTACAAAACAAATGAGAAATGTCATGTTCAATAAATATACACTTTATTTGGTAACTGTAGAATAACTGTTTATTTTTATGCAGCAGATTTGAATTTGGTATTTTTGTCTCAAGCAGATCCAACAGCTTATTTGTTTTCATTTTATATTTTGAGAATTTGTGGACTCCCAAAGTAATCCCATAAATTTTTAATGTTGCCAAGGTCATCGATTACACAGTATGTGAAATAGTCAAATATAGTTGCCTACATCTAGTTTTAATTATTTGGTCTGCTTTTTACGCCTGAATCTGTAAAAATGTGAGGATAATTTGCCTATTACAATTTGTTTTATGTTTCTTTGAGTATGTTTTCACTGCTAATTTATCTGAGTTTGTATTTGGTTGTCCTGGTTTTGTTCCCAGTTACATGTACAGACTTCTTTCTGGGTTGTGGTGGGTTTTTTAAACTCCTGCATATCCTTCTCAACCCAGGGCAACTATCATGTGGGGAAATATGAGTTGTAGCATAGATTCTCACATCCATTGTATTCTTGTCCTCTGGCAGACTGTTGTGTATCAGAGTTCCTGTGCTCATACCTCTGTCATCAGTCATGGCTGGGCAGTGTATTCTGCAGCTGTAAGGCAGCTCAGCTTATTTCACCATTATAGCTGTAGGATTTCCCCATAAGCCCTGCTCATGGGCATGAGGAGTAAGTGGAGATTCACTAATCTGAGTATGTCTTTACAGTGTGTCAAAAACATAGACCAGTTCATGAGCATAGACCAGTTCATCAGTGGAGAGATTCCTGCTTAAGGGTTGCTGATTAGTAGAGCTGTGCTGGATAAAAATTACATAGGTATTCTCTTTAACTTGGAAAGAAAATGTAGAAATTGGGGGGAAATCAGTAAAGGATTGTTTCACTTAGCTCTGCTCTCATTTCTTCTAGTTCTGATTTTATTGATTATCTTCCTTAATTGTTCACTCTACCTTACCTTTCCCTTCAGTTTATGGAAATCAGCAGTGATTGACTTGTGATGGCAGAATATGTGGCTTTTGTATGTGGAGCCCAGTGTTGCATTTACCTCTTGCTGTCCTTGCAGCTGCTAACTTACAACAATTCTAATCTCTAGGTAGTGTTCAGCATCACTGGTTTTCAGATCTTCTTTCACACTCTTAACTGTAAATTACATTGAGGATTTTTCATTTTGTTGTATTGGTTTTTGTTTCAGCAGCTGGTCTCATTTTGATAGACTCTCTTCCTTTCAACCTTTGAGGTAATATTTCTGACCTCAGTGGTGTATGAGCAGACACCTCTTGCCCATCAGAATTTTTAATTCATCTGCTGTTCATTCCTTCTTCTATACTAATTACTGATCTGTTCATCTCTTGCTGTCATACTGGTCTTTTTCTACTGCTGATTATTAACTTTAGATTTTGATTCTTCAGACGTTTATTTAAATTATAACATAGTTTGTGCTTAGGTACATTTGCATTTTGGAGTGGAATATGGCACCATGTACGTGCTTCAGTAAAAAAAACAACTGGCTACATTCAGAAGACAGACAATCTTGAAATGTTTTTTTGTGAAAAAAAAAAAGATTACAGAGAAGCAAGAATTATCAGAGAAAGAGGAGTATTTGGGATCAGTATTGTACATGGAGCTAAGCATCACCCCTTATTGTAACCTCTTTTGATATGAATGGAATATAATAACAGGGAGTATTACAATAATTAGATTGACAGTTTTCAGATACTACTAGGCTGTCTTTTCTGATAGAGTCAAAACAGTGTTTTCCCTTAATTTGTTTACTGCACAATAGATTTACCTCAGACTTTTTCTGGGATATTGTGTTTTTAACCTGCCAGAATGCTGCCCAGCAGTAATGTAAAAAGAAAAAACAAAATACATACACCTTGGTTTTCACACAAAATTTGAGATCAGATTTTTTCTTCATATATGCAAAAAAAAAAGATAATTACAAAAATCCTGACAGATGAGAGTTGATTTCTTCAGTATTTCTTTTAGCAATTAACTAGGTGCTCTAGAATTCCATTTTTGACTTTTGGAATTTTTTTCATAGCCATCAGTAGAGGTTATATTTCTGTAACATGTGAAGCTCAAAACTGAACTTTGAACCATGCCTTTATAACAAATGTAGTATAAATGCCTGTGTGCCCACATGAAGTCTTATAATCCTTGCAAATGTATCTCATGGCTGTCCCCAGTTACGGGTTTTACTGTAGATCATGCACTACCTTAATCCTTCCTTTGACATATAAAAGAAAATTAACTCTAGTTTTACTCATTTTGTTTGGTTCCCCGTGGCTATTTACTAAACCAAATGAAGATGTAGTTCTCTCCATTAGACTTACAAAACTTGCAGGAACAGTAATATGCATGAAGTCAACTCCAGCTGAAAAAATCAGTTGGATAATGTTCAAGTTATGTACGTGTGTTGTGGGCATTCATGGTAATGATTTTATAAGAGCTTTGCCAAAGGAAGAAGAGGAGGTAGAGGTTTCTTGTAATGAGAGAGGAAAATGCAGTGGTTTTTGGAAGGTAAGAGAGGGCTAATTATTGAGGACAAGAACTAGTGGAAGAAGTATAAGCAGATTTGATTTGGAGTGAATGCAAAAGTTTTAAACATTATGTTAGCTGAAACCAATTATAGGACTAGAATAAAATTAATGAGAAAGAATGACTGCATACCTATCATATCTCCTGCCTTTCTTAATAGCACCTGTTACCAGATTTTTTGTAGCCCCTGTGTAATATTTGGCAACAGAACTCTGAATTTCCAATTGTTGTAGCTACAACACTTAGTAGTATCTAAACAAGTAATTTAGCTAGTCTTACTTTTTGTATGCACTTGATAATTTTGCTATATAACTTTTGTTCTGTTAATGAGGAAGTGATGTGCCATAAAATATTTTTGTATAGAGGCTGGTCATCTTATAAAAGTATTCAGGAAATCTTTTTATAGTAGATCATAAGCCAGAAGATGTGTATCTGTTTTCACGAGTCTGCTAAAACGTGCTGTGTTTGATCTTGTGAGTAGCAAAATTAGATTATAACAAATTTTGCTGAATAAATCTAAATATCATTTTTGTTCTGAGATGTATGTGTTTTTTTCAGATAAAGGACATCCTCGCAAAAGTTAAAAATAACTGTGTGGGGAAATCACTGCTAACAAAACCTCTGAACTCTGAGCAAGTGGTAAAGAAAAATTTCTCCATTTCTTTTCAGTATTTAACAGGATGGTCAAAATAAATGCATATGGCTTCATTTAACTTTGCCTTTTTATAGTCACTGTTCTATTGCTGAATATTAATACTAAAATTCAATTGCTAAATACTAACTATGATAATCATATACTTCCAGAATTGACCTTATAAAACAGGCCTTGTGTTAATTCATCCATTATTCACTTTCAAATCATTTTGTATATACATACCACTGTAGCATTGCATAGATGCTATGTAGTTTATAGTGGTCACCTCAGGATAGATGTCTTAGTTGATGGATGGGGCTAACTTTGAATTGATGTCTGTAACTTTATGTATTTGACTGAATTTCTTATTGTAACACTGCAGGAAAGATTGGAAAAAATCAATGATGCTCTTTGCAGTGAGTATGAGTGTCGACGGCGGATGTTGATGAAGAGGCTTGATGTGACTGTGCAGTCTTTTGGCTGGTCTGATAGAGCAAAGGTAAACTTGATGTACTTTTTGCTTCCTGTAGGTGGGAGTCTGCTACTGTTGCCCAAGTCTTCCTACAGAATATGCATATCGTGTAAATACACAAATACACTTCCATCACTGTTACCTTTTTTCTAGCCCGTTTCTCATCTCAAGTTGTAATATCCAAATCCTAGGTATTGAGGAAGGGAATGGATTTAACCAGGTGGTACAGTCCATCCTTGGTGACTGTTTATAGCTTAGAAATTATAGCATCCTTTGCTGCTAGTGTTTCTTGTTTTAATTGAAGTTCCCATCTCTCTGTTCTTTTCTGTGTCTAACACCCTCCAATGAAGTAAACTAGGAGGGAATCTCAGCACTTCTCATTCAGATGTAAAAGTACGACAAACACTGGGCCTTAGCATAGATTGGGTATAAAAAGTGACTGTTCATAAAGTCTGAGAGGTTACAGTGCAGTCACTGTCACCCTGTCTTGGATTCAGTGCTCCTAGGTGAACAGTTGTTCAGTTGAACAGGTTATTTGAATAGTAGCTTGTGAGAAAATCACACAATTGCATGTAATCCCTCAGGTCACTAAAAATTCCAAAGCACTCCACTGTATTTGTTCTGCTGGTGTTGCTTTAATTGTGATAATTTCAATTGTATTATTTTGTAGTGTGTATTAAAAAATAGTCATGATATTTCCAAGCTGGAAATATGTCTTGTTTGTATCCAAAAGAGTAGGGAGATAAGATACACCAAGTTTGTAATTTGATGAAGACGTGAGAAGCTGGAGGCAGATGGTTTTACTCTTGAGTGGCAAGAGCAGCTTTTCTTCCAAAGATTTCTTTAGAAAACTTAAGATGGATAAATCTTAAAACTTGGAAAGTTTACTGAAAGTATGGATTGTTACAAGTCTTTGTAACATCACTATTTGTCATTGACACATGCAGAATCAAGTTCATGAAGTTCACTAAGTATCACTGGAAGACATGAGTCTAGGTGCTGCTGTGCTGCGTTGGAACAGCTCAGTTTAATTTCTGAAAGGGTTGTGAATGCTTTTATGCTGCAAGTAAGGGAAACGGGGGCATTTAGCTCAGAGGAGCCAGGAGATGTCCCTACTTGTATAACTTCCTTACAGCTGTACCAATGGAACTATGTATCTTCAAATTTAAAGTATTCTTCTAAAATGTAGTTGATGTGACCCATGACTAACTTAAGCAGACTAAAACTTTGTCACTTGCTATTGTTCCATTCCATTTGAAAAACAATGAATGCCCCTTTGAAATGGAACAAAAGTTTAAAGAGATTTTTGATGATAAAGTAGTCAGATGATTCATTTTCCTGTCTTATAAAGACTGTTGGTGTGAAATATATGCAGTTACAGAAATAACCAGGTTATATACTAATTCAAAATTACATACTTTTTTCAGTTTTCCCCCTCTGTTTCTATTGAAGGATTTCTATAACTTCTTTGAAAAGATATTGGGGTTTGAAAATGTTCTGGCATGGGTGTAATTTAGAGATTTTTTTTTTTAAGCCAAGAGACAAACTCTTGTCTTTTTTAAATTTGTTAGCTTGCATTTTTTTCCCCACCGTTAAATAGATATTGGTACATTTCTCTGCTTTGGATGATGTGGCATTTTGGGGATTTTTTTGGATTTTTGTAACCCCCCAAGAGGGGTAAGTTTGCAAACTGAAATGGGTTTACAAATGATGGAGTAGTTACCTAGCAAAACAGTCTTGTACAGGTTCAGCATGTATTATCTGGTCTAGCCAATATCAAATGTTTTATTTCACTCTGAAGGTCATTCTAGATTTTCCCAGAAAGTATATTTATTTTTATTTTCTGCTAAATAAATGAAACATCAAAGCATTCTTGGAAAAAATCTAATGTTGTCCTCTTTTCATGGATTGCATAAGTGTTTTGCTGCATTGATATATTTTCGGGTTTTCTGCACAAATTTACCTTCTTTGAAGCTGCTCTGTTTTCATCACATTTAGAAGTGATCTGTTGAGTATGGTTATGTAAAGCTCTTGAGAGAGCCGTATGGACTCCTTAAGTTTTAATCTGTAGACATGCTGGAAGACATTAAAGCATCTGTTTGATGCCAGTGGATAGAGGAGTTTCTTTTGTACTGGTCCTAAGTTTCAGCATCAATTAAACATAATCGACAGCACTTTCTGTGTAATGGCTCCATCAACAGGAAGAGAGCTGGTGATGACTGGCACTATGCTTTGTAATACAGTTTGTATTTTCAGAAGCTACACCTTGTGTTCAAAGTGAAACTTACTGAGACCAGCACATGGTTTGTAGTAAGTCTGTTTGTGTGTTTGATACCTGGCGAGTAAGCTGTGTTTGATGTTACCCTTCAGGTAAAAACAGATGAAATAGCACGGATCTATCAGCCCAAGCGCTATGCCTTGTCTCCAAAGTCCACCATTACACTAGCTCACCTCCTTGCTGCTCGTGAGGATCTGTCCAAGATCATAAGAACAAGTAGTGGATCAACACGGGAGAAGACTGCCTGTGCTATCAACAAGGTATGCTTCTCTGGCAGGTGATAAATGGACATGAGTATTTACAGACCTATGGAAAGGAATTCTGGAAGTACACTGGTTTTGCTTGGTACTTTAATTTCATTTTTTCCATTTAAGAAAGGAAGGTTTGCAGTATTCCAGTAAATACTGCAGAAAGTAGGTTTTTTTGTCGTCCTAGACAGTCAGTCATGCAACAGGATGAAACAGAGTAGTGTAGGTGAAGGGGAGCAATGTGGGGGGCTGTACATGTGTGTGTAAGTGACCTCTTGAGTTCAGTGGAGCTGCACAGCTCAATCGATACATACAGGTATTTGTGGTATCAGTTCCTGGGCTACCTTGCCAGGGTATTATTGTTTGGGTTTGTAAACCCACATTTCTAGTTCATCCATGTGTTATAAATTACAAAAGTTTCTGTAGAAATGTCATTTTGCTGCAAAGTAAAATTACATGGTTTGGCTGCAGTAATGAATCAACATTGCTGCTTTCTTGTGTGTGATAAAAGCTGAAGCTTGCAAGTAGTGATGTGAGTTTCACCATTCAAATGGTGATTAAACCTGCTTTTATTGATCCTCTGTTTACAGATTTTTCTAATTTTTTTTGCCTCATTTAGATACCCTTTAATATGTTTTGATCCCTGCCACTCTGAAATTTCTTAATTTATTGTAGGATCTCAGAGAAAGGTGGGTTTTTTATCTTGAGTGGACTTTAGTTGGGAGTGCCTGGGACTGATCAGGGAATGTTAACATCGATCACACAGAGTTTAGGAAAGAGGAAAGCAACAACAAAAAGACCTACTTGAATACCTGTTTCTTCTTCAAAGATGTTTGTTTTGTTTAACTTTGTCCAGTGCAGTTTCTGTTTTCATGTGCTGAGTAATACCTGCCATAGTCAAGATGCCTTTTTTTTAAATCTTTTCTTGGAATTGTTACTGCAGCCTATTGCATATTTTATTTGCTCTGGCTTTTTACTGAGTGTAAGTAGTTTCTAATGTTGGACAAACTGGTGTTCATTTGAGAATTGCCCATCAGTTTGCCACTGTTTTTTTTGTTGGCTGATTAGGTTTGAACTTGAACTTTGAAATTTAAGTAGAAGAGCCACATCATAAGTCTTTTCTATATGAATATATATGTGTATTTATATATATTCTGTATAAATTATGTATGTTCCTTATTGCAGTGCTAATACTTCAGGTGTGTTCTTCATAAAAATGTCACAAAAGTAATATGAGCCAGCTAGCTGCAGTTATTTCTGCTTTTGAGGTGAAAAAATGAGAACACTTTTAGAGTTCTGTTGTGGTGTTACAGGGACAGGAGATAGTGGTTCTGCTGTCAAGCACTGCACTGAGGGGCCAGATTTCCTGAAAACATCAGGCAGCATTTCTCTATCCACAGGAGAAAATCCTGTGTCTTATCAAGTTATTACTACTATTTTTTAAATGTGAAAATGACCAATTTTTCCATACAGGTTCTGATGGGCAGAGTCCCTGACCGTGGAGGCAGACCAACAGAGATTGAACCACCTCCTCCTGAAATGCCTCCATGGCAAAAAAGACAAGAAGGTGGTGGAAGAGGTGGCTGGGGGGGTGGTGGTGGTGGTGGAAGGGGTAACTGGGGGGGTGGAGGGGGTAGAGGAGGAGGTGGAGGTTTCAGAGGTGGTGGAAGAGGTGGGGGTGGCTACCAGGGTGGGGGGTGGCTACCAGGGTGGGGGGTGGCTTCCAAGGTGGGGGTGGTTTCCAAGGTGGAGGTGGCTTCCAAGGTGGCAGAGGAGGTTATGGTGGCAGGGGAGGCTATGGTGATCCATATGGTGGAAGAGGAGGGGGAGGATACCGAAGATACTAAATTAACGTCAAATCTTAACAGAGTAACTGGCAGAACACAGTGGTGGTGTTTACTGGTACTAGGAATTTAGATACATTGACTTGGGTTTAGGTTAGAATTAAGTATGACCATATGAGTCATTTCATTAGACCAACTGATGTTCTTTTAGTTAACTGAACAGAAGTTTTATACTAAAATCTGATGACTAAAGTCCTTGGTTTTCGTACTGCTTATATGGTGTTTTTTATTATGTCATTTTATTTAAAATAAGTCTCAGAAAACTGAATAAAACCCTTTCTAAACAAACAAAAATATATTAATGGTCAGACCTCTCTAATTTATTGCATGTTGCATGTCTACACTCCTGCTCCAAAATGTTATGTAGAGAAAACAAAGTAGGCCTAAGAACAGGATGAAACCACTTTCAAAAATTCAAGAATGCTGCTTTCAGGCTTGTTCTCTTCATCTCATTGTTCTTCTTTCACAGTTTTCATGTGGGACATGTAAATGAACTTTAATTTCAAATGTTAAAATCCTTAAGGCTTTGGTCAAAATTATTCAGTTAGATTTGATTATTCTTGCAAAACTTCCCATTATAGTAACATGGTAAATTAATACTGTACACAAATTAGTCAAATTAGTTTGGTTTTTGTGTTCATAATGTGTCAGACACTCTTTAATGGTTAGAGCATGTACTGTAAACTGATGGTGAGTTTTAACAGTGTCATATTTTCATTTTACCTGTTTTCTACTGTTGATGCTTCATAAAAAATAATTTAAAATCATATTGTGCAGAAAGGCTGCAGCCATCATGTCTGGTATGAATTCATGTGTATGTGCTTGTATATCAGCTTTGAGACACAAAGTTTGAATAAGCTGAGCTTCGTAAGAAAGAATGTGACATTTCTTGCCTTTTTTTCTTTCCCCTTGTTTTTTTAAATTACCATCTTCTCCCCTGCCTGTTCTATGTTTGGGAGTCACCAACTGACTGATTGATAAGTTAATAAGACACTTCATGCAGCAGGTGCCTTTCCTCTCTGTGCCAGCCTAAAAGAAGCCCTGTCTTGATGTGGTATGGGTGCCTTCTCCCTTGCATACACGGTTGGTCTAAAAGGAGTTAGCTGTCATACCATCATGGCTGTAAATATATGTAGACAGGAAGAGCTGTCACTTTAAAAAGTCAGTCATTGCTGCCCAGTATCTTTTAGATCTCCCTCGTTGTGAGGCCTCTGCTGAGAACAGAGGTGGAAAGGGGATGATGCCTGAGTATGTTCTCATGCCAGCATTTATCAGGGTCAGGTCACTACAGAGAGGTACAGGAAGGCATCTGATTAACCTGGTGTGTCTGATGATTAAATTGCACAGCAGACTTGAGGCACTTGTAGGCATTACTGCAGGTTGAACTTTAGGATTTGGTTTTGGATTTATGTTCCTCAGTTACAAGTTCTTTCTGCACAAATTTCCTATTGGTGTCCATTGGTATTCTTTGAAGGTGTTTTTTTACCTTCATAAACGTACGTATCATGTCCTGCTTCATTGGCAACTTCATGCATGAATGTAAAATTCTGTTCCAAATCAAATTATTGTCTTTCAAAAGTTTTTCTCTTATTTCCCCTCTTATCAGTTTGCTTGAGAATGCTGCTTCTAATATGATAGATATGGCTTTACCCAGGCTTTGGGGTGGCAGCAGGTAGCTGACAAAATGCAGAAGTTTTGCTTGCTCAGACATGTTAGCTGGGATGTGAACCTTTGCAATAATGGGTTAATGGTACCCAACTGCTAGTGCTGTAGTTCCTTTGCCAATTTTTTTCCATGCTTCTTACTGGCCTAAGCCCTTGGCACCCTCTGCTATCTTTATGGAGAGACCTCACATGGCTCGGGTGGGAAAACAGTACTGGTTCTCTTGATTCTGAGCTTGGTTTTTCCCTAATGCTCTGGAAAAGCTCCCAAACTGATGACATACCAAATGAGACTGCTGGCCTTGTAGCAATGTGTTGGTCAGCAAAGGAATAGAGAGCAGTTTTTAACCACCAAAGCCTTAAATTAAATTCTGTTTGCTCATCTCTGTTACTTTTTGCTACAAGTCATCAGCAGTCAAGCATGTGGCTTCATCAAGGAAATACATGTGGAAAAACAAACATGCTTAAAGCTATGCTTAAAGGTTTCATTAGTCTTAGGATGCAAGGTTGCAGCAGTTTGGTTGGATTGATAGAACTGCATATGTGGATTGTGCCTTGGTGTTTTTACACTCATCAGTCCATCCTGTTTCTAGTAGGCAGGACAGTTCTGAATGAAGTAAATCATCAAGTGAAGCAGGTGCATGCCCATTTCAATTCTAAGAGTTAAATTATTTCAGTATCGTATTTCAGTTATATGTATGTTGACCATGTAAAATGCAGAAGTACAAATAGCCTGGAGATTTTCTTCTTTAATCTGGCCATTTCAGTTTTTCTTAAGTAACTTCAGAATGTGAAGCCAGTAGTTGAAAACTAAAGTAAGCACCACCATATTTCATAGAGGTATCCTTTGCTGTCCCCTTGTCAAAAGGTATACTTTTAATTTCTCAAATGATGCAATAACACAATGAAAGTAATTGATTTAAACCTCAAGTTTTGTTTTGAAAAAAATTTATTTTCAAAAATTCTGTTTTAAGTAAAAGATTTTCATATATGTTTGTGAACATTTTTGTGTTTATTCGTGCTTAGTGAATACCTAAATATTATTTTGTTTGTTGAAGAACTGGAAAAAAAAGGCTGGGGATTTTTTTCAGGAATTGAGAGAGGCACTTTTGTCAACAGCTGTAACCACTGAGGAATAAAGTACTGTATTTGAAATTATTTGCATCATCTGTGTGTATTGTGATTTGGATCCATTATCATATGTTCCTCGTTGTTTGTAAGAAAGAATTCCTGCTGGTGATTTACAATAGTCATGAGACTTACTCTTCTGGTAATGAAAATAACACATATTTTGACCAAAATGGAGAAGACAATAGATAAACTTCATAGAAAAATTTTAACAGGCAAGGTATGTCACAAGTCTGGGATTTTGTCTGGGATTACTAAGGAATCTCAGTTATAATTTATTTTAGTGAAAAAAAAATAAAAGCATAGTAATCTGTATGATCACTGCTTTTGTCCTTACATAAACTAAGGAAATACCCTCCAATTACTTCTCAAGTTTTATTTTACTACTCTCTATAATTACGAAAAAAAAATGCAACTTGTTTTGCATAAGACTGCAGAGCAGATTTGCCGCAGAAATAGGAGTTTCACCTCTTGTTGTCTTCCCTCTGCGATTGATGATAACTGAATGGATGTCCATATCCCATATAACAAAACCAATTTAGCATATGGTAATCTGAGGTTTACTATAAGGTAAGTCTTTAGGGTGCTACAGTTCTGCCTGTGCAATAGGCAGCATCAGCAGAAGCCTTGCTTAGACTTGGGTACTGTGCTGTGAAATCTTTTGAAAATTAGCATTCTTAACAAAAGTGAGAGACTACGATAATAAAGACTGGTGCTTTGTAATCCTTGTTATAGTGAGTAGCAGCCCAGTGTTTGCACTGTGTCAACCACTAAAATATAAACAAATAATCTGCAAATACCTAGGTTCCCAAGTTCTCCGAGGCACCCTTCCAAGGCTCAGGGAAGGTAAAGCTGGTTTAGAGACTGGTTCTAGCTTAATGCTGCAAAAGGGCCTCACATGACAGTCAACTGAGATGAATATAGGTTGTATAGACTTCTCTGAGATACAAAATCAGAGGCATGAAATGCAATTTTAATACTTTTTCTATTATAAATATTAAACCAAACTCTTACAATTTATATAAAATCTTTACAGTCTGTACATTTTTTCAGTCTTCTCAGACAGAATTAAACTTTTTCAAGTTGCCATAGAGATCAGTTACAACAAAATGACAGATGCTGCTAGAACAAAAACATATTTCCAAAACATATATAAGCTAATCTAAAAGCAATTGTATTTAACCTGAATAGGATCAGTAGCCCTGCCTTATTAATTATGATATTACTCAATCTATTTAATTTCATCTTTACACAATCAGAATTCACACTTAAATGGGGAATGGTGCTTGTTCTTTCTGCGTTCTTGTAAGTACAGCTGAACCTAAAGAAGGAAGAGGTATTTCCATTTAACTTAGCCATGACAAGGTAAATTTTGGTATCACTGTTAGATAATATGACTTCTAAACAGCACTTTTAGTTGTGTCTTTTTTTTCCTAACATAAGGCAGCTTGAAGATTAACACGAGGCAAGTGATTCTGGGTAGCATTGTCAATTTTAACGTTTCCCTCTAGTCAGGTTCTACTGTTGTCTTTCACTCTGGAAAAAGAAATCCCCAAAAGAAAATAAGGGACTAACAGCACTTTAGGAAAACAGAGAACCTGAAGGTACTTAGCTCTGAAGTTATCCAGGTATCAACTGACTTTTGAAGCAGGAAGTTTTCAGCACATGTGAAGCACTGCACACTTGTTCCCTAAGACATTCCTGCAAACTTTTGAATCTTTCAGATTGAACAAGCAAAAAGTTAGCATTTAGGACTGTACAAATCTGTGGTCATAACTCACTTTGGAGTATTAAGTACCTAGTTATACAGTAGCCTTTCAGCCAGCTGCTAATGTTAGGGAATTATATGTATACACACAAATTCTATTCAAATCCAGAGTTTAGCCCACCAGTGAGAATTTACCTTCATTGTACAACGAGATTTATGAGTCTTAGCTGCTCCTCTGGGGTATTTTTAAGTAAGTGAAAATATATTCAACTTTTATCATTTAATAGTTGTAAAAATGGACTTTTATTTGTTAAATGCCTATTAGAAATATACCTTGCTGTAGTTCCCTGAATAGAGGACAAAATCAAGAAGCTCACAGAAAATGGGTGAACCAAGGTTGCAGGCATGACCTGACAGTCATTCTGATTACTTCACTGAACAAAGTTCAGTTCCATGTTCCTTGTTAATAATTCAGGTTTAGTGTATGCATTAAAAAAGCTGCACAGTCTTCAGGGCTGTTTTTTTCCTATGCATTTCCATTATTTACAGTAATGTTACAGAAAATCTACTACTACTGCTCTTTCCCTCCATGTATTTTTACTTATACATAGGGTTGCAAGCACAATCCAATTTCAAAACAAGAATTTTGAATCACTAAACTGACAAATAGTTTCAAATTAACTTTAAAGCATTCATATACTTGATAATGACTGTAAATTGTGAATGGAATGTATATTTATGCCACTTTGAACACAAAGCACAGATGCTATTGTCATTGACTAAATTTCAATCTATAATGGACCCTGTAACTTAGAAGTGTTGAGCATTAAGTGGACTTTGTTTCTGATGTTTGTATGTGTGATGACAAATACCTGACAAATACAAGAAAGTTTTATACAACTCTTAAGTGTACAGATTATCTTGGAATGCAACAGCAATTTTCAAATTTGCTATTTAGACAAGTAGATTTATCAGTGACTTGAAAGACTGTTTTATTTTTCTCTTAACAATATGTACACTGTGTATTTAAGTTACCTCCCTCACACTTTTTACTATACAAAATTTACAGACATAGGAACACACTCATCTTGACTCTTTATATAAAGTGCATGTGAAATCTAGGAGAGAGAAAATGGAGAAATCTTGTCAAGAGCTCTGAAATACAGTAGCTATTGCACAGAGATTGCTGTACAGTTTCTCTCATAATATGTCTCTAAAAGTTCTGCTCAACAATGGCATCTACTTTGATGTGCCAGAAATATCATCAACCTTGTCCCATATCTACTGTATGGAGAAAAAAGGTTACCCCTTAAACCAAATAAGTGGAATTAAGTGTTCCAAGTCATGGCATGGAACACAAAAATGAAAGCAGTATTGAATATTAAGTCTCTATAGTCTCATTTCTATTACTTTTAAGTGTTTGAGCAGCAGAACTCCTAAAGCTCTGAATGGTGTTTAAAAAATTGTCAGTTTATATTATAGTGTAAGGATCAATCAAATATCATTAGCTTAGCTACTTATTTTAAAGTTCTTGTTAATTTCTGGAATTAAATGTGACCATTCAATTCATGTTTTTAATTGGTTTCAGCTCCAAGAAAGAAGTTTTACTTACTCAGCTTTATCAAACATTTGTTTCTACAAAACTGAGTTTGGGCCAAATTTGAGGTGACTCGATCTTATGAATAGCTACTTTATCAGAACCTTTCTACAGTAAGGTGTGCTGCTGGCAGCCAGGTAAGTCACTGGGAAATCAATATCGTCTTCAACATGAACAGAGACTTCAGCAACACTCACTCCTTTTAAAAGCAAACCCAGAAGATACTATTTTCATTACACAGATAATACTAAATTACCTTACAAGGTCAGAGGAATGATTCTATACATTTGGGAGTGCATGTTTAAAAGGGAAAATCATTGAGTAAAAAGAACATTTCTGCTTAACATCCTTCATATTCTCTCTCCAGTTCACTTGGAAAGCAGCTTTATCACAGCCCCTCTTTCAGTCTTACATTCTTCCATTCCATAGGAGATTTTCCTCTCATCTGCT